>CM053607.1:22677964-22689536 GCA_028646535.1 Procyon lotor
CGTGGGAGTCAGCCTGGGAACCCTGCTTTTGAGAAGAAATAAAATGGGCGGGGGGGGGGGGGGGACATGGAGCCCTCTCAGAACAGTTTCGAATTTGAAGAGACAGCTAAGAAAGAGAAATGTGACCATTTACAGGAGACGAGCATTATGGTTGCTGGTAGAAACATCAAGTTTGCAATTTACTTTAGGAAAATCTGAACCAGTCTTTTCTATTCTTCTTTCTCTACAGTTCCAATTTTTCTGCCAGCAAAGTGAAAAGCCCTCCTCTCCCCCACGCTGCACCTCCCCAAACCTCCCAGTTTGTATCTGCTTGTGAAAGGAATATAAGCAGTTGGCTGTCCTTAATGACTCTTGACAATAAGCGTGGCAATGGGCTAAATCATTTGAGAATGAAAAAAAAAATCTGGAAAAACATTTAACAAGCTAACTGGTGGTTTCTGATGTGTTCCAAAATGAGAGGCATTAAAAAGAAAAGCCTCTCTGCTTCCCATTCGAGCAGGAACTCGAGATATCAAGTCCCAAACCAGGGCGCCTGGAGCAGTAAGACGAGGTCACAGCTGACCACAGGAGTGGACTTTATCCAAGAAAACTCTTTGAAGGTATCCCTCTGGTGACTGAACAGATTGTCCTCTGAGGTTGAAGCAAACACAGATAAAAAATCACTTGGGGGAAAAAAAAAGCCATTGCACATGGCACAGGGATGATAAAAATGCCTGCTGGTCTCAGCTACGGATAGCAGGCTTCTTGCCATTTCTCCTCAACTCATTCTTACGCTTACCAGAAACTTCCATTGTGAAGAAGAGTCTGATGGGTATCAAATGGGTCTGCTTATCGTGAAAATGATATGAAGCCTCCTTCCACTTCATAAGAACCCAGGTGTTGAAAACGTGCATATAATCAGAGACGCCCAGCTCTCCATCAGAATAATCTCCCTCGTTCACTATCCAGTGAGTTCTCGTTCACTATCCAGTGCTCAGAAGCCTCCCCCATCCACACATCAGATATAAATATTTTATAAATAGCCTTGTTGACATGAGCCTTGTCCAGACATAACGCTCTGTTCACTGGAGGCCAGTGAATGTTCCTTCAACACGCATCTTGTTGACCTCCACAGACTATCTCCTCTGCTGGGTGGACCTGCTCATCCTACTTACCCCTCAAGGTGAACTTGAATGCAGCCCACTCTCCCACAGTGGATAAATATTCGATTTCTACCTCATTTTTTATGGATTTCTTTACGGGAGGGAGTCCCAAACGTCACCAAGTATCGTGGTATCTGACCTAGGTATCTGACCTAACCTGTAGAAAACTACTTCCCTGAAACCTTCCCCTCGCTCCAAGGTAAAGAGGAAGGGAGGGCATTCTCTACCAAACTTTTCACTCATGGCCCATCTTCTCACCCCTCCTAGGACCCACAGGCCTAAGAGAGCATTAAAAAATCTAGATCACAGGTGTTAGCAATCTAACAGTTTGCTGATTCTACCACCAAAAGAGGTGGTCTGTGAGTCCCTCCCTCACCTATCCTCCCTGGCCCTGCCTTTGAAAAGTTCCTGCAGAATGGTGATAATATGTCCACCTTGCCTGTGGGTCTCTTCCCTGAAAGGTTCTACCCTTAGTAGTACCTTTGACCCAACGTATCTCCACCCCCATACACCTTTCTACTTCCCAGCTCTCCTCCTTGTTCTCCTGGTACTTCGAACACCCTTTCCCTCCTTTCTAATCTGGTAGACATCTCCCCAGCCTTCTCAAGTTTGGGCTCAAATGTAATTCCTTTCCTCATTTTCCCTCTGTTGAGCTTTTGGACAATATGAATCACTCTCTCCTCCCTTATTCCCAAGGTACATGATTCTTTATTTTAAAACTTGACAGTTACATGTTGTCAACTATTTATAAGGATGTCACTCTCAGCTCCTATAGGGGAAGAACTGTCTTATTTGTTCTATCCCCAGTTCCTAGCCTCTGCCAATCACATAGTGGATGCTCTATTAATATATGGGATTAAATGGGAGTGCCTAGAGGTTCTTGAAATGGACTCAGGTGCTACACTGTCCCCCAAGGGGAGAAGCCCAGCCCAGGACCATATTCTGCTGTGTCTGATGCTGGCTAGTGACCCCTCCAGTGCTGCCATGTCAGTAAACTATTTCTTCTTATTGCCGCTCTGACACTCACTCCTGGTTATGCTTCCCTGCAGACCTACAGCAGGCCCACTTATCCAGCTTTATTTCTGTGAACTCTCTCTGCACGAACCAAGGGCTGGCCTGCCACCTCTGAGTCTCAGTTTCTTTATCTGACAAACCTACTTAGAGCGCTGCTGCACGGAGGAAAAGAAAACGTATATGTAAAAAGTGTTTTGAACTGAAACATCAAATGATAATGCAAACAAAAGAAACTCTAAGAGCATATTTTACGGTATTTCTAATCAAAAAGAGTCATGATACAAAAATAACTCACAGAATATGAACTCAAATGTGTGCTCAAAACTGAACTCAGAATCTCTTTCCCAAACACCCAAACTAACTTGCTTCTATTTTCATATTCCTCCTCTTGGCCAGCACCACTACTGTCCATCAGTCTCATCCTAGCTCCTCCACAGCCCTATTTCATCCGCTCAGCCTTCATCGAAGCCAGTCCAAGCCCTATGCAATCTGCTCCAAAACAGTTTGTGTTCTTTCTCTCCTCTTAGACAAATTCATTGCCCCTACTTTCAGGCCCTTACAATTTGTCACCTGCTCCGCTTCAATTGTGTCCCATTGGATCTTCTATCTACACTTCATCCTCACTAATGCTACTAGAGAGAGCTTGCAAAGACATTAACCTTCCCGGCCACTTAAAAATATTCTATGGCTCCTCATAATTCAGATTAAAGATTGAATTCCTTAATATATCATTCAAAAATTTTTTTATCATTTAGCCCCTATTTATCTTTCAAGCTATACTTCTGTGCTCCTTTACATGCCTCCTACTAGAGAAGAACCTTTCAGACCTTCTCAAGGTGAGCTTCCTCCTCTATGCACCGTAGCAGCGTGCGCTCACTTTAATTAGAGCATCTGTCTCACACCTTGTCATCTCTCATTAGATATCTTTCCTGCCAGACTGTATACTCTTTGCTTGTCACTTAAAACTTTTACATGATGATCTTAAGTGGAAATCTGATTGCCTCCTCCTTCAGGCA
This sequence comes from Procyon lotor, assembly GCA_028646535.1. Lineage (NCBI taxonomy): Eukaryota > Metazoa > Chordata > Mammalia > Carnivora > Procyonidae > Procyon > Procyon lotor. The sequence goes on from CM053607.1 coordinate 22,681,137, forward strand.
GGCAGCCCATGAGTGGAGTGTTAGGAAGCAGAAGAGAACAGGAATGGAAATGGAGGAATGAAGATGAGGATAGGCCTGACTTTGGAGGGAGAAAAGAAGAGAGTCTTGTAGCCTCCGTTGTTGGATGAAGAAAGTAAAATACCATACCCAGCACAAGCTTGACCACATGACCCCAGCAAGAATCAAGGAATTTAACCCTTCATATGAGTCATCTTAAAACAAAACAGACAGCAAGTCTCCCCATCAGGACCTTTGGGAAAGGCAACTGACCAGACAAGCTTTTGCCTGATGGATATGGACTAATTCCAAACACAAATGTTTTACTATGAATTATGTCTTGACCACATGCCAACAGGTGATTGCATTTAAAGAACTACAGCATTTTTTTTTTTAAGAGTTCTTAAAATGTTCTCATCACTGAAATCTCCAAGCGCAGATAAACATTTCAAAATCAACATGCTGGCCCAAACAAAGTAAGAATAGATCACAAAAACCATAATGTTTGGTAAGTTAAACCAGTTAAATTTAGGTCTCTATGTTCCTCTCTCCATACATACATCCTCATCATTGGTCTCAACATCTAACCAAGCCTAAGTTTATACCATAAAAAATAGGACATTTTAAAAATTCTACTTCTTTAGGAAAGAGACTTATACAAACAAATGAGGATTTTATCCACTTAGTCAATGCATTCTCAACCAAACTTTCTGCCCTAAAAGCACCAATACTCATAAAGATCATAACACAAACTATAGTTCTGTCATACTGCTAACTCTGCTGCTTGCAATTTTAGATATATCCCTTTGAATATATCTATTTTTGTGACTGATACATCCCTCTTTACCAATATGGGGTATCAGAGAAGGCTGCCTTTTTAAATATTCAAATTAAATAACTGTGCACCCCACTCTGGATTGTGAAAAGTATGCCTACCTCTTCCTGGTGTCTAACCTCTTCCACCAAGAGAAAAAAATCCAAGGAGTCATTACTGTCTTCATGATGGAAGAAAACTGGAAACCATGAGGAGTCCATCCACTGATGGATGCCAGGATCCACAGCGGTTGCTGCTGATGGAGTGTCTGCGGAAAGCAGGTAGTTTGATAGTAGGATATAATACCTCATTATTGCTGCAACAGTGGTGACTTATGATATCTGTGTTGGCCACCAATCCTCCAAAGAAAGAGACCTCGATACCAATGGACAGCTCTGCCATGAGTCTGGCAAGAGCTCTATCAAAGTGGACTACAGAAGAGTAGAAAGATGGATTAAGGTCAGCAATACTCACTACACAGCAAGGGTACACTTCTTAGTTACCTGGCTTATTCTAAACAATCATACATCGCTTTTTTTTTTTTTTTCAGAGGTTTGTTCACAGTGCCAAGGAGAATGTCATATCTATCAGCACTCCTCATCATGCATTTCGCAGACTTGTGCCAATCTGGGAAATGTTTGTGGCTGAACCACCATGAGACAAGTACACACTGGAGAATGTATTTAGAAACTTTGATAGCAATTTGATGCAGCCATAACACTCAAGTACGTAATTGTAGACTCAGCTCATTGAACAGCAAATGGAGCAGTTCAGAAGCTATTAATCTGGGTGAACTGCATGTGGCATGAGCTACATTCCAGTGATGAAATAGGCTCAAGTTGACACATGACATATTTTAAGGTTAAGTTTGCCAAGTGTAACCCAAATATTCATACGAGTCTTTTAAAATGTTTTAAATTTTTTATTTTTGTAACTTATTGTTCCATTTCAATAGTTAATTATATATATATTCTTTCTTTTATTAATTAAATTAGGGAACAATATTTGTGTTACTGCTTCCATATCTGATATTGGCAAGGTAGCTTGTATTTTCTGCAGATGATTCAGAAAAAAATTAACTAAAAACAACCATTTGAAGGCTCTGGAGAGCAATCAAAAGCAGTAGAAACTGGATGGCAGTCAATCTTTGAAAGAGAACTGAATTTAATAAAATTTGTATTTATATGGGGTTTTGCCTGAGAGTACTCCCCAGGCCACACAAGCCTAAAGCAACCACTATGTAAGCAAAAAGCCACTGTCTTACTGGTTTGAGGAATCAGAGTATGGACTTTGTAGAAAGGGCTAATGAATTGAATAAGAGTTCAGTAGAAATTATCCAATATAAAAAGTGCAAAAAAAGATTGAAAGAAGATAAGACTTCAGGGACCTAGAAGACACTGTCAACAAGACTAATATAATTGTAATTAGGGCTCCCAGAAGAAAAGAATGAATAAGAAAGAAAAACTATCTGAAGAAATAATAGCCAGAAGTTTCCCAAGTTTTTGTGAAAAACAGCATACAGATCTAAAAAGGTCAGCAAACCCCCAAGGATAAATACAAACACACTTAGGCATATCCTAACCAAACAAGTGAAAACCAAAGATAAAAAGAAAATCTTGGGGATGCCTGGGTTGTTCCGTGGGTTAAAGCCTCTACTTTCGGCTCGGCTCAGGTCATGATCCCAGGCTCGACCCCTGCATCAGGCTCTCTGCTCAGCAGGGAGTCTGCTTCCCCCTCTCTCTCTGCCTGCCTCTCTGCCTACTTGTGATCTCTCTCTCTGTCAAATAAATAAATAAAATCTTTAAAAAACAAAAATTTAAAAAACCTATTATATAGGATTTCTATTACTAGCAGCAAACAATTGAAAAATAAAATTTAAGAAAATTCAATTTATAATTGCATCAAAAACTATAAAATATTTAGGAATACCATTAGCAAAAATGTACAAAACCTCTATACTCAAAACCACAAAATACACAGAGATAAAAATTAAAGACCTAAATAAATGGAGAGTTATGCCATGTTCATGGATTGGAAAACTCAATATTGTTAAAATATTAAGTCTCTACAAATTGATCTATAGATTCACAGCAATCTCAGTTATAATTCCTACAGGTATTTTTATAGACATTGACAAGAGAATTCTAAATGTATACAGAAAAAAAAACCAGTACAACCAAAATAATCTTAAAAAAAAAAAGGTGGAGGACTTTCACTACTTCATTTTAAGACTTACTATAAAGCTACAATAATCAAGACAATACAATAATAGCATAAAGTTAAATAAATATCAATGGGACAAAAGAGTCCAGAACTATATTTATAATTAATTGACTTTCAACATGGACACTAAAGCAATGCAATGAGAAAAAAAGGAAAGCTTTTTCAATACATGTACTAAAACAACCAGATATATCCATGAAGGAAAAATGACCCTTAACTCCTATTATCATTCACAAAAGTTAATTTGATATAGATCATAGACCTGACAATAAAAACTATAAACTATAAAGCTTCTAGATCTTCTAAAGATCTAAGAGAGGTTCTAAAGCAGGCAAACTAAATGAAGGTGGCTTTTTTTTAATCAGAAAGAAAAAAAAAACCCACCTTTGAATATGAGAATTGTAAAAGGGACTGATGTGCTGTGAAGGGGCAAGAAGAAACTCACTAGAGTGATGGAAATGCTCTTTATCCTGGGTTGTGGACATTGGGGAGGGTATGTGCTATGTTAAGTGCTATGAAATGTGTAAGCCTGACGATTCACAGACATGTACCCTGGGGCAAATAATACATTATATATTAATAAAAATTTTTTAAAATAAATTAAAAATAAATTAAAAAAAGAAAAGAAAAAAAATGTTCTTTGTCTTGGTAAGGATTGTATTACACATATATATCCACTCGAAAATCCCACCACATTGTACGCTTGAGATTCTACACTTAAACATATGTAATATTTACCTAAAAAACTATAAATGCACATTGAATTCTAGCTGATAAGTCTGCTTTTCACAGCAGTATGGTTGAGCAATCTATATTACAGGCATGAACAAATGAGTAATTATATATTATAGATATAGAGAGGGAGAAGACTAGAATGTGTCCTGTTGTGTTGGATTGAATTGGAAGTATCAGCATAAATTCATGGCTCTATACCCATACATACAGAGAGAGAGAAATTTGTATATGTACACGATATATACGTATGCGTGTCTGCATGTATCTGCACTACCACGGAGAGGGCTTATAAGCAAAAGCTCACATGTAACAAGAACCATACCTAGTTGTCAGATCTTGGTTTATAAATACCACTCTTTACTAAAAAGCCAGGGATGCCCCGAGAAAAGACTGATTCCAGGCTTGAAGCAGTAAGAGTACAGGATGATCCTGTAATACTTCATTGCTGAAAATTAAGGAAATGCTCAAAGAATAAGAGATCATACCAAAAGAACAAGAAACCAGCTAGCTTGGAGGAGCCCCATTGGTCAAATCTAGGACAATTGATAAAATCAACTGATGTTGAATACAGTAAGTAAAAATTTTATTCGTGTGACCTCCAATTAATTCTTACAAAATATATCTATGCCTTCAAGGGAGAGATCTTGTGGACACCAACTTATCCAAATGATCTAAGTCAGTATCACTGAAACTGGGACAAACGGACACCACAAGCCTTCAGGTATGATGCACTGAGAAGGACTTACCATGTTATCCCTGCCAAAAATGCATGGCCTGAAGTTAAGCATACCCGAACTGTGGGACATTCTCCAAAACAGCTAGCTTGTTCTCTGAAAAAATGTCAAGGTTAAGTAAGACAGAGAAAAACCAAGGAACTATTTCAGACTGAAGGATACCAAAGAGTCTTGACAACTACTACTAAGTGTGATAACTGGATTGAATCCTGGATGGGAAGAAATAGCAAGACAGGACGTTACTGAGACAAGAGATGAACTTCAAATATGAATCGTAGCTTATAGTATTAATAGTATTTATATTAGGTTCCCTGAATTCAATAGCCTTACTTTCAGAAAAACCACATGAAATGATTTTGTAGAAAATAGGCATGGTGTCTTAAACTTACACTGAGATGTTTCAGAAAAAAAAAAAAAAAAGAGATTTTCAAAATGGAAGTGTGAAGATATACTGGGGCTCCTTGTAATATTCTTGTAACTTTTTTCTAAGGTGAAATTGCATCCAAATAAAAACCCAAGACAAACAATTAAAATCATGTAACTATTTTGAAACAGTAAGTGACCAATCAACTGATTTCTTTTGTTGGAGAATTTGTAGATTATTTTATTAAAAATTATTTTCAAAAATAAAGTTATTTTGGGGCTCCTGGTTAGCTCAGTTGGTTGAGTGGTTGGCCCTCGGTTTCAGCTCAGGTCATGATCTCAGGGTCCTGGAATGAAGCCCCAGGGCAGGCTCCACACTCAGAAAAGAGTCTGAGGAGAAAGGAGAATTTTCTCTCCCTCTCCTTCTACCCCTCCCCCCCTTGCTTGAGTGAGCCTGCACTGTCTCTCTCTCAAATAAATGAATAAATCTTTTAAGAAAATAAATAAAATTCTTTCTTAAAAAGTTAAAATTAATGTATCTGAGTATATTAGGACAAACTCAGTCTTTACGTTAATGATCTGAACATTAAAAATAACAAATAATAAAAGTGAAATAATTGCCCTTCATACACATTCATATTTTTAGCCAATTTTTAGCTTTATCTGCCTGTAAGACTCTGCTATTGGTATTTTGTGAAGATTTTTTTCAATTATGCAACTGTTATTTTTAATTTTCTCATAAATTTGCCTTCAGTATTATTCATAGTTGAATTTTATGATTAATAAATTTGAAATTCGTGACAACTTCCACTGACCCCTTTCTTCTGACTATGTTTTTACCCAAGAAACTCTCCTCAATACAGATGCCGCACACTACAAACAGCTCTGAGTAAAGTCTGCTAAACAGAGCCTATTCTCAGATTTTAATTTTTAAATTAAGATCTGTTCATGGTCAACCCACATATTTTTAGAGGTATTTTTGTTGTGTTTGTTTTTTTTTTAGTCCAGAGTATCTTCTTCAGCAAACATTTTTTGTAAGATAAAATTCATTTTAAAAGGTGGTTTTTAATGATTTTTCTAAATAGTTAATCAAACTTGAGATTATGTAAAATCACAGGTCTGTTCAATTTCAATCCATTGCAGAATAGAATATACACTTAGCAAATTAGAAATCAAATCTTTCCTACTCACATGTTGAGCTATTCCACCATTGGAGTTCTTAATTAAGGTGTTTGCTTCTTCCTTTGCTTTTGTGCAGATAAATATCAATATTCCCTGTTTGTAAGCTTTGATTTTAATAATTGCAGTTTGCTATAAACTTGGAAAGCTAAAGATTTGGTTGTTCCCTTATTGAATAATCTGATTAAATATTTCCAAATGATTTTGGATAAAATGCAATCAAAATTTAGAGAAATTCTTTCCCATGGTTGACACTTAAGTTGATTTTCCAAGTAATTCTTCAAAAAGACCAAAAATTTATAAGACTCACTGATGATGCATGACTAAGAGAAAATACATACTGCTAAGCTGAAGGTTCTGTTTTTTAATGTCAGCTTCACTGAACATACAAAATTTTAATTCAGTCCTTCTGTGTATATATAAAAATATTTGTAAAATTTAACCACTCAGTTTCTACTTCATTGGTAAAATATTAAAATTTGTTTGAATGCAATTAGGAGTTGTATATGCACCAAAATCAACTCCCATTACATTTCTGCTCCATGGATGTCATAATTAGAACACAATTTTCATCATAGTGCTATGCTCTGCCAAAACATATATTCTTAATATCATGACAGCAACAAATAATTTCATCTTCAATGTTAAATTTTTTATTAAATTTATCACAGTATTCACCATTATATCAGATGTTTTGCCTTCAACAGGAAGCTTTAATTTCACGAGTTGTCAAATGGAAAAAGAATTGAGTCATTAACTGGAATTAACTTGGCTGATGTCCTATTTGAAGTAACTGATGACCCTGACAAAAAACTGGCATTATTTAACTGTTTGCAAAATTCTTCTGCTAATAGGGCCAACACTTTAACATTGCTTTGTAAATACACAAGAAATCCTGAATTTGAAAATGATTGAAATTAATTTAGAAAACAGATATTTGATCTAAATGAAAAGTCACACTTCAAAGAGTGATATGTAAACATACCTTTCCTCAACTGCACATGTTAAATTATTTTCTTTGGACACATCCTCTTAAAACATCCTCTTAAAACGTCTAACTTTGAAGTAAGTGCTGTTGCTTCTTCAGCAGATGTGTGTTTCTGCTTTTCACATGTTTAATGATGTCACTGAACCCCCGATGTCAACAAACATTCTGTGCAAGTTTTATATTCAATATCAACAAGCTTGAGAAATGAACATTCAGGACCTTATTTTTCATTAAATATACTCTTTCAGGCTCTTGGTTTTTGTTTTGTTGTTGCTTTTGGTTTTTAGCTTGTTGCTGCTGAGAGAACTTACTGCAAGATTGTTAAATAGAATTACCAAGTAACAATGTCAAAACCATGATAGCAAGAGAGTTTACACTATTTTCTATATATTTGTCTGTGTCAGGACTGTTCAGTCTTTATATCCAGCACATATCTTGCATATACCTAACTTGCAGTTCCCTGTGTTTCCCAATGATGGCCAATCATTGGCTTTGTGAATCTCCCTGACCATGGCACATACCTGAGCACACCTAACTGGTAGACGCCGACCAGCAGAGGCAGCCTCTTGTCAAAGAGTAAAAGGAGTTAGCCCATGTGTGAAAGCATTTCCTTTTAACAGCTAACCTCTTGTATGCTACTCCTGAAAAGGAGGGGTTAATTACATTACATCTGGAAAGAGCTGGGAAAAGAGATATGAGTTTTCTTTAGTTCTCTTTCAGATTAACCACATATTAAAACAACAACTCTGTTCACTGCACTTGCATATTATGTGTGACCATGACAGAAGCTAAAAGCATTAGGCTGCGAGTGGGGAGGGAAGCACAAGGTGGAAAGCTACTCTATTAGTTTTCTATGCTACATAACAAATTTTCCTCATCCATAAAACAAAAATAATAATAGACCTCCCATGAAGTTGTTGTAAGATATAAAAGAGTTAATATATATAAATATTCCTGGGTTAGGGTAACTGTTTTATCAGAATTAAGTGTTATTATTATAATTATTACTGCTTTCTAGAAAACAACAACACACCACCATGATTCCTTCAGTAATTCCTTGCTGCTGAAATTGTTAGAAACCAATGTATTTTCTAGATCCTTCACTGACATGAATGTTCTCTTAGTGTTCTATTTGCCAGTTCCTCCCTGTTGTGGTTATGTTTCTGCAGGTAATACATCTACTTCTGCAACCACAGCAATTGGCTTTTATGGGTGGCCATGTTAGATATTTGTTGGCTCGTGTTAAACTTAAATCTAAAAATAGAAGGAAAGAAAGAGGGAGGAAAGAAAAAAGGAAGGAAAGGAAAGGAAAGGAAAGGAAAGGAAAGGAAAGGAAAGGAAAGGAAAGGAAAGGAAAGGAAAGGAAA
>CM053607.1:22690036-22733304 GCA_028646535.1 Procyon lotor
GCTGGTTTTTTATGCTCATATCTTTCTTTTTTGATGCATTATTTTTTGTGCCTTATTCCCCTTTTATTCTTCAACTCTTTGTGTATATCCAATCAGTACCTTCAGCCCAGAAAGTAAGTTACCAGGCAGAAAACATGTGTTTAGTTGAGCACCATAAGTAAGCATAGAGGAGAGCATCATGGACACACACGGGTCCAGGAAATATTTGATACGATGATTTTTCTGACAGCATTCACATTTATTGAATACCTTCTAAGCACCAGATACTTAATAATAATGATGGCCAACACTTCCTCATTCTCACCATGTGCCGGGCAGGTCCTCAATGCCTCACACGTAGAAGCCCATCTTATCCTACCCATAGTTGATACTACTATTGTCCCATTTTACGAATGTGGAAACTGAGTCCCAGGAAGGTTAAGTTCTTGCCCAAGTGGTAGAACTGGATCACAAAACCAGAGAGTGTGGCACCACAGCGCATGTTTTTAACCACTAGCTATGCTGTAGCTCCGCTTGCATGAGATACTACTTGACTTACGCCGTGATCTACCCAGGCACTTCCACGCCCCTGGAGGGAGCCTACTGGGAGAGAAATCTGCTGCCACGGAGAGTGTGCATAGGAAACACATTCTGAGATAACATATCCGAAACGCTACAAATGAACCAAATGCTCTTCTATTCAAATAAGCTGCCTATTTCAACTCCTCACACAGGGTGGGCATTCCACACAGGGGGTAATGGTGGGTGCACGGCTTTGTTTGTAGATGCCCTCTCCTGTCTTGTTGCCTTGCGAAGGTGCCCCGGGATAGCCTGCATTTTCCCCTCCCTCTGAGCTCTCTTTCTCTCTCTTCTGTGTTGCTTTGAAAGCATCCTATACCAAAATAAATCTCCCCCCTCTCTCTCCCTCCCTCTTTGGGTGGATTTTTGGGGGTGGTGGGATGGAAGGTGATGGGGAGGGTCACACTGGACCTTGCACATTATGTCTGAATTCTGAACAAAACACAGTACTTCTCAGGGCATTTCTCCCTCATTCACTCAACCCAGCTGTCTGTTCACTATTGTCCTGGCAACCCCTGCTTGGTTTATCTTTCCCTTGCCCTATTTTTTTTTTTTTTTAACCATTTAATCGCAGCTTTTCCCTTTGGAATACAACAACGATGGACAGAGGTGGAGAAGTGATAACCACTATTCGTCACCTTCTCCACGGTGCTAGGTGAGCAGCACTTCATGACCAGTCACCAACCCCCAGACATCACCCTAAGTGCCCCTTACATACTGGCACTTGAGCCAAGTCAGACTGAGTTGTAGTCAGCTGGCCCTGTCCCCTTGCCCCTTTGCTCCATTTTCCTTTCCTATCAGAGCTTTCGCCGCCACCACATAGCATCAGGCCCTGTTCCAACAACTGCTCCTGGACGGTGCCCTTCAGCCAATGAGCACAACTCCCTGGTGAATGCCAGAATCTTCCTTAAGAAGTCTACTGGAGAAGTCTGTTCCTCAAGATTCCAGCTCATGTCCCTCTTCCAGAACCACAGTACTTCTCTGGCATGTGCCAAATGCCCCGTACTCATTACTTCATCTATACTCATTCAGGGAAAAACACTATTCACACCTTTAGTATGTGTAAACGAAGACTCTAAAAGATTAGTAACCGGAGGCAGGAAGAAAGGACCATCTCCTTCAGTGTCTGATATACACCCCCGATCTACAAGCATTATCTCCAGGTGTCTCTGGGTCTGTTTACTGGCTCACTGCTCTCAGGCAACTTGTCCTAGACCCTGGAGCTACTTGGCCACTCTAACCCCAAAGCCAGCATTCTTTCCACCAAACCAGAAAGAATTTCCAGATCTCTCAGGAATAAAATCACTCCATCCATACCTGATTTTGATTACTTCCACATTTTCTTTCCATACTGATTACTTCCATAGCTGCCTTTTCTCATCACTATTTGAGATAAAGACAATGTCTTGCTCATCTCTATACTCAACTTCCTTTCTCTCATCTTTGTTGAGTTTCTCAACAACATTTGCCTTATGGGGATGTTCTAAGACAGACAATTGTCTCTTATCAGAAAAGCTTTCATTAATACTCAGAATCACGCTCATACGTAAAGGGGATTAGAGACACTTTGCCTGTTTTCCTAGGTGATCCACTCCTCATCTGACCCTCCCAATCAGCGCTATTAAAAACGTATCAGGTATCTTCTCCTTTTGTCCTTCCATGGGATTCAGTAATAGCCTTTATTAAAGCACTTATCACGGTGTGTCGATATAATTTTTTCCTTGTCTTATTTCCCTACTAGAGTGGGAGTTCCTCAAGGACTGGAGACCATATAATTCACCTCTGTGATGGAAGAATGGTAGGTATTGGATAAATGCTTCCTGAAAAAATGAATGAACTGAAGATTGCATGAACTAAATTCCCTACTTGAAATAGGAAGTGGGTAAGTTGATATTGGATATGAGTCTAGATCTGTAGGACGCTAGCATTTAAAGGAACTTTAGAAGTGGAGCCCAATTCCTCCATTTTACCTAAGAAGCAGCCCATGAAAACTTGGTGATTTGCCCAAAGTCACATACTTGGCCAGTGAGGTGGGTATAGACTTTAGTTCTTCCCAGTTCAGTGAATTCCAACCCTCTGAGAATCTGAACCAAAAAAGAGGGGGGACAGAAATCTCCCAAAGGATCTTCCTTTCTCCTTCAGCCCAGGCTCCTCTAGAAGCCCTCTCCAAGCTGCTCTCCTTTCTCAGAGGCTTTATATGAGGAGTCTGAGCTGAGATGGATGAAGGAAACTCTACCACTACTGATGTTCTGGTTCCTTTCCCCCAACTGCTCCTTCCACTGCCAGGGATTTACCTTCACATGAAATGTAGACAGTTTTATATTCAAGGGCTTTTCATCTCAAAATTACTGAAATGGCAAAAATTTTACCTGTAATGAATGTCCAAAATAGGGCAACAGTTAAATAAGCCATGATACCATTATACAATGACATAATACAGACTCACTTAAGTCATACTTTGATAATATAATGAATTCACGCATGACATGAAAAAGTATTAGCTAACAGTTAATGAGTGCTTTGCATAAATCTGGTACTAGCTAAGAGTTTGAACTGTACTATCATGTTTAGTTCTGATAGCAATCTCTGAAGGAGGTACAACTGTTATACCCGTTCTACAAGTGAGGAAACTGAGGTTCCCAGAGGTTAAGTAATTCATCTAAGCTAACACAGCAAGTAAAAGCAGAGCTAGAAATTTTAGAAAAATGATTAGAATGACAGGCTTTAAAGATCAGATGTACAACCTCATGCATTATATTATTCTATCTATTTTATCAAAAGGAAACACCATCTAAGGCAGTTTTCTAAGGATGCTCAGTATTTTTCAAGTGTTCTACAATGAATAAATAGTTCTCTTATTTGTCTTCTCCACTTAATTTAAGACACAATAAGAGTTGTTTGTTGTTGTTGTTGTTGTTGTTGTTGTTGTTGTAAGTATTGCTCTCAGGGAAATGGTAATACATAATCAGAATTTGGGAGGGGGGAACAAAAAGAAGAAAGGAGATCCCTTTTAAAAAGCAAGGGGGGGGAACAAGGGGAAAAGTCAGAAAGGTTGAGCCCCCTTGCTGCCTACACCCTGCTCCCACCTCCTCCAAGCTCACTCCCCAAGCTCTAGCTCAGGTCCTGCCTTTAACAGTGACAGTCTTCCTAACTCAGGAAGGACCCAGAGGAGGGAGTTAGTTGCTGCTTGCCTCATGTTACCAATCACCCAAACACCTACCTTAACCAGCTCATAATTTCCCCAGAAGTGCTCTAAATGAGAAACGCTGGAGTCTCCTGTTCTATGCTGCATTTTTAATCAGAGAGTAAGAACCCAGCATCCACCTCAGATCTCTTAACTCCAAGAACTCATCCAACTCCTATACTCAGAATTTCACATATTGCACAAGAGGTATTATGGAAGAGGCCAGGAAGGCCAGAGGTAGACACAAGAGTCCCTTGCGTATTTTCTTCTCTGGGAACTATGTGTGAAACAACTATTTTGAGACAGTGGACAAGCAGCACCAGAGAACTATAACCCCCAAGAGAAGGGAAAGAAATGAAATGATTCTGATGATGTTCTCTATGATATTTTTCTCTGAAGGCATTTACCAGACTCCAGGTCATGGAAACGGAAAACAAGCAGAACACAGAGTTCTCACTGAGTGAAAGAGATCTTCAGTGAAGTTTACATAAGATGAGGTGACTGAAATTTGCAGGGCAGTGAAGACAGAACTATGGCAGAGATATAGCTTTAGAAATCTGCACACAAGTCTCTTTGAATATTTGACTAAATAGTAACTTTGTGGATGCACAGGGTAATACTAACCTTGTGCATTCTTTTAAGGCAATAATACATGAGACCAATCAAAGAAAAAAAGAAACTTTACTGAATACCCAAGATTTTTTTTTTTTTTCATTGAAGACCCCATAAAGGGCAGGCCATAGAATTAGGGCTAGACTAATCCTATAGCAAAGGTATTCTGTACTTGCCCTAACAAAAGCTTAAAAACAAGCCTCAAAATGATGAAACTGACCCACAAGTAAATTAATTACATTACAGAACAAATCTATCCACTCTTCTGTTTAAGGAAGATAAAGGGATCCAGACACTTAACTGCACTGTCCAGCATTCAATCAAAAAACACTAAATATTCAGAAAAATAAGGAAATATGACCCATAATTAGGAGAAAAATTAATCACAGAAATAGACCAAAAAAAAAAAAAAAGACAGAAATCATGGAATTAGTGTATGATGGATTTAAAACAACTGTTTAAAATATCACAAATATGCTCAAGGGTCTAGAGAAAAGCATAAGCATAATGATTAGAGAAACAGAATATATAAGAAAAAAACCAAACAGGACTTCTAGAAATGAAAAATGCAATATCCAAAATGAAAAATTTACTGAACGAGATTAATAGCCGATGAACACCACAGAAGGCCAGCAAATTTTTTAAAAAGAGCAATAGAAACTACCCAAAATAAAGCACAAGTTAAAAAAATTATCAGAGCATCAGTGACATGTGGGACAATATCAAGTGGTCTAATATATGTGTAATTGGAGTCCTGGAGAGTGTACAGAGGCAATATTTAAATTATAAAATTGCTAAAAGCCAAGGATGAAGAGAAAGATTATAAAAGCTGCACAAGAAGAGAAAATGCCCATTATACGTAAGAAAATAAAAATTATCACTTATGCTTTATCATTAACAAAGCAAGTTAGACCAAAATGAACCAACTTCTTTGAAGGTTTAAAGCAGGTCTGGGGGTTGGGGCATGGGAACCAGCCTAGAATTCTGTATTGTTTTTAAAAAAGCTTCAAAAGTGAAGCTGAAATAAATATATCTTCAGACAAACAACAAAAGCTGAGAGAATTCATTGCCAGAAGCTATGCACTTCAAGAAATGTTTAAAAGTGCTTCAGGCTTTAGGACAATAATATCAGATGGAAATTTAAACCTACACAAAATAATGAATAGTGCCATAAGTGCTAAAGATACAGATAAATATAAATAAATATAAAAGACTTTTATTTTTCATTAAATGCTAATTAGCCTTTAAAATAAATACACAAAAAAAGTACTGTGAGGATTATACCATATAGAGAAGTAAAATCTCACAATAATAAACCAAAGAAAGGTGTGTGGGGAAGTACATATGTTGCCGTAAATTTTTAAAATTTTATGGGATTGCATAAAATCAACTTCTTACCTCGCTCTCTTACCCTTACACTTTCTTAGTCCATCAAATCCTAACAACCTTAATCTTGTCCTCATCATGACTTCCAATCCCCATTCTGAATCTGTACTAGCATTATCTCCTCACTTTCCCATTCAGCAGGACCGTGTGGCCGCACCATGAACTCACAGGTGCTACAGTGCCAGGGGTAGAACATTATCCACTACAAAACCTCCACCTTTTGTTTTTTTTTCTAGTTGAGTTACTTGTATTTTTTAAATTTAAATTCAATTTAATTAACATATAGTAAATTATTAGTTTCAGGGGTAGAAATTAGTGACTCATTAGTTGAATATAACACCCAATGCTCATTACATCACGTGCCCTCCTTACTGCCCGTCACCCAATTACTCCATCCCCCCACCCACTTCCCCTCCAGAAACCCTCAGTTTGTTTCCTAGAGTTAAGAGTCTCAAAAAAAAAAAAGAGTCTCTGGTTTCCCTAATTTTCTGTTTTTATCTTATTTTATTTTTTCCTTCCCTTCCCTTCCCTTATGATCATCTCTTTTGTTTCTTAAGCTCCACATATGAGTGAAATTATACAATATTTGTCTTTCTCTGAATGACTTATTTTGCTTAGAATACCCTCTAGTTCCATCCACGTTGCTGCAAATGGCAAGATTTCATTCTTTTTGATGGCTGAGTAATATTCCATTGTGTGTTTATTTATATATTTATATATCTATATATGTCTATATCTATATATATATATATAGATATCTTCTTCCTTATCTTCCTTATCTATTTATCTGTTGATAGACATCTGGGCTCTTTCCACAGTTTGGCTATTATGGACATTGCTGCTATAAACATCGGGGTGCAGCCCTTCGAATCACTATTTTTGTACCCTTTGGGTAAACAAGTAGTGCAATTGCTGGGTTATTGAGCAAAACCTTTAATAGATTAGGGGAATTCAGACCTACAGCTTATTTTCCTGCAACAGTGCTCTTACCATGATCCTCTATTTCCATGAATGATGCTGTTTGCCTTACTGAGTGTCACATTATGTGAACACCTGCATTCAATTTCTCCAGCTTCATCTTTTTTTACTCATTGCTGCAACTAATTGCTTAAGAAACTCATTAAGAACATCAAGGGCCTCTAGTGCCATTTTCTGCATCCAGCCTTAGCCTGGCTCCAGCACTGCTCCTAATTCCTTTGTCCATGTGTAATTCCTTAGTAGAATTCATAACTTCGATCTCAGGTGCTTACCTTTTAGTTTTCCTATGTACTCATTTGTTCTCTTTCTTCTTGTGGTAGACATTTGTAAAGTTGTTTCTTTTTTTTCCCTAATAATGGAATGTCCATACACCTTCCTATTTTGGGGAATTTCCCATTGTGGTCGCAGACTTCTAAAATAGCCTCCAAGATTCCTAGCCCCTAGTGTATACATACCTCCCAATTATTCAGACACGAATACTGCAAACTCCTAGTTATTTGAATACTGATTTCAGATGTAATCAAATCCTCAAATCAGTTGACCTTAAAATAGTGAGATTATCCAGGTGAGCCTGACCTTTAAATTACACTAGCCCTTTAAATCTGGGTCTAGAGATCAGAGACAAAATATCAGAGACATTTGAAGCATAAAAGAGGGATTCAGTGAGAGAGAAATTCTCCATTGCTGGCTTCGAAGATGGAGCAGGGGTCTCAGGGCAAAGAATGCAGACAGCCTCTTATCCCTGAGAATGACCCTTCTCTGACAGCAAGGAAACAGAGACCTCAGTATTACAACCACAAGGAACTAGATTTTTTTTTCTACAACCTCAGGAGTTTGGAGGAGGACCCTAAGCTTTAGATGAGAATGAAGTCTGACCAACACCTTGATTTGAGTCTTAGAAGGCCCCAAGCAGAGAACCTAAGGCTTCTCGCTTACAGAAATATGAGCTAATAAACCAGTGCTGTTTTAAGCCACTAAACTTGTGGTAATTTGTTATGCATCAGAAGAAAGAAAAAAAACCTGCTACACCAGTAGGTGAGGTGTAGGCATTTGGTTCAGGTGTTGCCTCTGTTAAGAACAAGACAACAGGCCCAAAGTGGAGTAACCTATGCTAAGCCCCAGGTCACCCAAATGAGACTTCACTTCATTATAGTTTGGGCTGTCCCACAAATGCAGTCTAACTGAGTCAGTCAGGAATCACCTGGCGAGCCCTAGTTAAGTAATCCGCCTCAGAGAACCCTGCGGCTCCTTAAAGGAAAATAACTTTGCAATAACCAACCGGCTTTCTGGCTTCATGTAACTTCTTTGTTCCTGCTCCCTCTGCCTCGAAGTCTTTCATCTTGTACTGCTCCTCAAAACTCTTTTCTATCTCCTGGACTGGATGCTGCCCAATTTAAATTTGCTCAAACTCTTAAAAGGTTTAATATACCTCGTTTTATCTTTCAACAGTTTTAGTATCAGAAGAGGAACCTGAGGAGACTCCAAGGGTCCCCGGGAGCCAGAGAGTGACCAAACAGAAGTACCTGTGGAGCACTTGCTTCCTCCCTTGCTTCCTTCCCCTGCTGGGAAACCATCCGGAGTCACACTGGGTCCGACTTAGAAACAGGTCCAGGTCAGGCTGGGTCCAATTTAGGAACCGGACTGAGTTTGGGTAAGACCAGGTCTGACTTAGAAACGAGACTGGAAAAGCTTATGCTAAGCCCCACACCACCGAACTGAGAATTCTAGTTCGTGCTCTCTGAGAAGAGGAATCTTAACTCAGTCAGTCAGGAATCACTTGATGAGGACTAGTTAGGTAATCCGCCTGACGGAACCCTGCCGCTCCTTAAAGGAAAAGTCACTTTGCAATAACCAACCCACTTGCTGTCTTCATATAACTTCTTTGTTCCTGCTCCCTTCTGCCTCTGAAAGTCTTTGGTTTTATACAGCTCCTTGGAGCTCCTTTCTGTCTGCTAGATGGGTTGCTGCCCATGGGAGCAGATTTGCTCAAATCAACTCTAAAAATTTTTAATATGCCTCGGTTTATCTTTTAACACCTTTCAGAGGCACTTGTCCCATAATGTGCTGGCTTCCCCAATGGTGTTAGTGGCTGCCGCTGAAAATCGAGTCCCCCCGCTAAACATGGTGGCCATAGGCCAGCCCGCTGATAAACAGTAAGAGCCAACATTCCCTAGTCTTTATCATGCCTAATCTGTGGCACTGAAACACTTGGATCTTTCTCTTCATTCATTTGTTCAACAAACTATCATTGACCACACCACATACTACTTTTTCCTAAGCATTGATAATATAGTGGTTTAAAAACCTGCAGGGTTCGGGCCCTGTCCTCACAGACTATGGGAGCTTAAAACATGTCCCCAGATTTCTCACATTCCTCCCATCCAGCCCTGGAATATGAGTGGCCTTAGTAACTCACTTGTAATGAACGGAATGCCTTCGAAATGCTCCTCAAATGAGGCAGTGATAAAGAGCAATAGAGGGGCGCCTGGGTGGCTCAGTGGGTTAAAGCCTCTGCCTTTGGTTCAGGTCATGATCTCAGGGTCCTGGGATCAAGCCCCACATCTGGCTCTCTGCTCAGCAGGGAGCCTGCTTCCCCCCCCACCCCGCCTGACTCTCTGCCTACTAGTGATCTCTCTCTCTCTCTCTGTGTCAAATAAATAAATAAAATCTTTAAAAAAAAAAAAAGAGCAATAGAGCTCCTCCATGGCTTTTCCTAGGCCCATGTTCTCAGAGCCCAGTCCCCGTGCTGTGAGGAAACCCAGGCCACTTGGAGGGGCACATAGAGATGTTCTGGCCAACAGCTCCAGCTGAGGTCTCAGCTGATAGCTGCTATCAATCACTGGACACTGGGGGGATGGGGAGGGAGTGTTTTTGGTTTTTTTTAAAGATTTATTTATTTGACAGAGAGAGAGAGAGATCACAAGTAGGCAGAGAGGCAGGCCGAGAGAGGGGAGGGGAAGCGGGCTCCCTGCCAAGCAGAAAGCCGGACGTGGGGCTCGATTCCAGGACCCTGAGATCATGACCTAAGCTGAAGGTAGAGGCTTTAACCCACTGAGCTACCCAGGTGCCCCAACACTGGTGTTTTTGAGATGATTCCAACTCCCGTCCTTGTCGGCCTATAACTGAATGAGAAACGCAGTGATAATCCCCCAGCTGAGTCTAGTCAACCCTCAGAACCATGAAAGATAATAACAATGAAAGACCTTTCTTGCTTGTTTCATGCCACAAAGTTTGAGGTGGTTTGTTTTCCAGCTATAGATGAGTTTACAGTCTAAGGAATGAGCAGACATTAAATAATTATCAAAAAATAACAAATTTAATTATAAGGATACCATGAAACTCTTTCACTTGCTCACAAGAACCTTACCTTACCCTAGCTCCTCTCTCCCCTCTTCCTGGCTTCCCCATCCTGAATGGCATCACTGTCCCAGTGAAAACCAAGGCTGAAAATCCGGGGGGCAGTCCTGACCCATTTTCTTCGCACCCATACTCAGTCAGGTGTCCTATCCTGTTAATTCTATTTCTGAAAATGTCTCCCAACTGGCTCTGTCTTTACAATCTCACCGCCACCAGGACCCAGGGCAGGCCCTCGAAATCTTATTTATCCCTGGTTTACTAATATGATTTCTCCAGTTGCTCATTCGCCTCCTACCTAGTCACTGCTGTCCCGTCTGTTCTTAAAGTACATTCCCTGTCTTTCCCGCCCCTACCAGAGGAATCTGTACTATCTCTTCACTGCCGGAAAAATACAGTTCAGATGTCTCGGGCCCTTCGCAAGCTGTCGCTAACCTATGCTCTGGCTTGGCTCCCCACGCAGTTCTGTTATTGCATGCTACACTCCAGATAATCTAGACTTCTCTGCATACTCCCAACAAATCCCCTCTTTGATGTCACTGCTCTCTTTCCACTGGATTTTTTTTTCCCTAACCCATATGTCCAGAGTCTGCCTCCTACGATCTTCCCAGGCTCCCACAGCAGTGATCGCCACTAGCCCCGTGGCCAGCTAACCACGACAGCAGCCCACTGTGTCACCCAACCGTGATGCTGAGTCGTAGCTGAACACAAGGCTGGCTAGACACTGCAGTTCCCAGCCTCCCAGTGCAGCTTGACCCAATCCCAGGACTAAGTGCTGGCAAATGGAATGTAACAAGAAACAGCATATGCCACATCTGGGTCAGACCTTCAAAGAATAAACATGCCGTCCCCAGGCCCCCTCCTCTTCTCGCTGGCAGGGATGTGGTAAGAGCTAGAGCCACCATCTTGGCCTCAGAGACAAAGCCACATGTTGAAAATGACAGAGATACCCCTCCAGCCCCAGATCTCCAGGCTCTAGACAGAGGACTAAACCTCTATTTTGCTATCCTGCTGAATATGTGGGGTGGGATTTTTTTTTTCTACACCAGCTTAATCTATGCCCTATCTAATAGGATAGCTAATTTTTAAATTGAGAGTTTACTGTGGGGCAGGCACAGTGCCTTACACCACTTAATCCTCACAACAGTAATAGGTGGGAAATAATATTAGAGATAAGGAAACTGAAGTTCAGAAGGGGTTTACCAGTTGCCCAAGGCCACGTGGTGAGTAGGCAATGGTGTTAGAACTCAAGCCGCAGTCAGTTGACTTCAGAAACGACACTTGTATTTTTTTTTAAGATTTTATTTATTGATTTGACAGAGAGAGATCACAAGTAGGCAGAGAGGCTGGCAGAGAGAGGGAAAAGCAGGCTCCCTGCTGAGCAGAGAGCCTGATGTAAGACTCGATCCCAGGACCTTGAGATCATGGCCTGAGCTGAAGGCAGAGGCTTAACCCACTGAGCCACCCAGGCGCCCTGAAACTACACTTTTAATCACTACTTATCCCTTGGCTCTTATCCACAGGCTTAACGACACAGACAGACCCCACTGAGGTTTGCCAAGTGTCCCCATAAGCACTTAGCAGCATGCTTTGTGTGTAATAGATACTCAGCAAATGTTTGCTGGATGAATGATTGATTGGTTTTAGGAAAACAGGCTTTTTGAAAAGTTCCTAACTACAATAATAGGATTCAGTAACTCTTTCTGGTTACCCGGCAGCCCAGCATATCCCTATTTCATACAAAACACTCTCCCAGATGCTTAACACCAAAGAATTGCCTCCCTGAAGAATCCCATATATTGAGGCACTTTTGGTCCATGTCTTTCCTCATCCTACACAGTCCAGGGAGCACCTGTAAGGGCACAGCAGGCAGCTGGGGAAGCATTCGGCTTGTTGCAGTCCTCTGTACTTATTTACACAGCTGTTCTCCCCCCTCGTTCAAGCAGAAGACTCTGGCCCAGAAATCAGGGGTGGAAATAAAGTTAGGGGGCTTTTTGAAGACTGCTGTGCTGTATCCTGCATCCTAGGCTCTCAGCAGGGATGTGGGGTCCAGGGACTTTCAAAGTTTTCCTTTGAGCTGGGTTAAGGGTACTAGTACAAAGTGAACAGTGCTGGGAGCTTCAGGCTGTGGGAGAGGTTATTATAAAGTACTGACATCCTGCTGTGAGGCCTGAATGTGTCCCCTTCTTCGGGGCTGTTATCTGGAGCCCTTTGGTAGAAAAGGAATAGAACAGAATGCCTGAGCTGTCCTGTGGTTGCCTCCAGCCCTCCCCTGGGAAGACTTTGAGCAATGAACACAAATCAAGAGGAAGCTGAAGAATAATTTTTTTAAAAGATCTTCAAACAGCCAGTCTTTATTTTTTCAAGTGGGGATACTAAAAGACGAAATTAGAGCCAACTTTCTTTCTAATTAAGTTCCATGGACCTCCCAAAAGACAACACAGATGCTGTGATGAACATTAACAAGCTCTTAAGCAGAGTGTGTTTGAACTTGGTAGCACAAAGATAGAGAATGATTTTTTTTTTAACTAAAAAGAAGGAAAGAAAGACACGGAAAGAAAACCACACACACACACACACACACACACACACACACACAAAGACCATAAAAGCCTGTTGTAATCATGACTCGCATTAGTTCTTTAGGAGGTTATGCAATAAAGCTGAATTCCTTTTCATCAGCACATTCAAAAATAAATTTACTCTTCTCTTTTGATTCCAGTAATGACATACACTTACGATTATTCTTTTCTCTTCCTGGGGGCACCTGCCATATTAACATAGCGATACAAAAGTAAGCATTATTTTGTTTCAGAGCATATGTTTGGTAATAAAGCCCCAGGCCTGGAATTCCATAGAGTCATGTGTCCCAAGGTGGAGTGCACGAGTTGTAGGGCTAGTGTGAATCTACCATCAAGAGGAACGTGTGGATTATGGGGAGCTCAGTGATCTTGAAGAGATATGTTCCTCCAAAAGGCAGATCCCTTTTAGCGCAGCCAGATCTCATGGGGTAGTAGAGCAGGTATAGAGTAGATAATTAGCCCAGGATCATTCCAGCTTCAAGTTTAGCAAATCAGAAAAGTTGCTGGGTCTTCCTCCCCCAGTTTTAGGATCCATACCAACAATCCCATAGACCCTGTCAAGGTCTAGAAAACACCCCATGGAGAGGGAACTAGGCATGCAGGTTGGCTTCACTTTGGGGTTACTCAGCTGGAGGTAAGAGAGTCAGACAGAGCCAAACTGGTGCCAAGAAATGTAGATGATGCTTTCCTAGAACAAGTCCCACTGGAGAAAATTGAGCTCGGTGTGAAATGGCAGCGGGAAGCCGTTGAAGTCTGAACTGAGGATTATTGGTCTATGAGATATTAAAGATCATTTCCAAATTATTTCAATGAAGGAAAAAAAAACCCAAATCAATGGAGAAATTTATCTTTATCGTTTCTCTCATGTTTATGTTGGAGTGAGAGAATATTCCAAAGTAAATAACGTAGGGGACTTGTCAAAGGCAAGAAATTTCGGCTTTGCCTATGCAATGAACCGAGCTAGAAGATGAAGATGTCTATATCACTTCTTAACATCTCTGTGTATTATGTCTCTCATCTTAAAAAGGGAGATAATAATTTACTCCTACCAGCATCAAATTATTAGAAGGGAAATCTTCAGTTTCCTTTCCTATGGGGCTAGGGGTAATTTTTAAGGCCTCTTTCCAACTCCTTACTCACTCTTTCTTGTCCTCTGACATATTTGGGAAGAATAAAATCAACCTTCTTGGTTCCTTCCTTCCTTTTTTTTTTTTTCCCTATTTTTTCTTTCTTTTCTTTTTTTTTTGGAAGTGAGTATACTACAAAGAGCATTGGTTCCAAAATCTTCCCTGGACAGCTCCCACCTCAAAAGGTTACCTCTGACGCAAGCTATCTGCCTGGCTCTGAGGTTCAGCTCATAAGCCTATTTGGAAGTATACTTAGCTATCCAACTCAGCCTTGGTCTCGTTATTTCCCAACTGCCCGACTCTTTACCTCTTTTCTCAATTTGTTCAAAACATGAACAGAGAAAAGAAATGCTATATATTGAGTTCCCGGGAAATCCCAACAAAATAACTAGATATTGGAAAATGTAAGCTAATTTTAAAGTATACATGGAAATAAGCAAAAATAGTTGAGACAATTGTGAAAAACAAGAGTAGTAAAAAAGAAAAGGGGTTAATAGTCTAAAGCCACAATAACTAAAACTGTGGTATTGGCACAATGAATATGCAGACAGATCAATGGATCAGAGCAAAAAGACAAGAAATATATGTGGAAATTTAGTAGTTATAAAGATGAAATTTTAAATCAATGGAGAAAAAGATCATTTAATAAGTTGTATTGGGATAGCCATATGGAAAAAAAAATTAAGCTGGATCCTTTATGGAAGATAATTTCAGGCAGATTAAATATTTAAATTCAAAGAACGAAATAATAAAAATCCAAGAGAAAATCATTGCAGTCTTTTATAATCCTGCAGTGGGGAAAATTTTCCTATGTACCATAAAAACCTCCCATAAGCCACAAAAGGCAAGATTGATCATTTCAATTTTATAAAAATCAGAATTTATGTATAGCAAAATCCATAATAACCATAATCAAAAGATAAATGACAAGCTGGTCAAAATATCAGAAATTTAAGTCACAGAAGAAAAGCCAAAATTTCCTAATACATGCACTCTATAAATCAATAAGAAAAGACTAACAAATCAGTAGGTAAAAAGGGAAAAAAAGTGAAATGATTATTAAATATGTGAAAAAATGCCCAGTATCGTTAACCAGAAAAAATATGGTAATTCTACAATGACGTATCATTGTTTTGCCTATTAACTTGGCAAAAATAAAAATCCACATAGAACAATACTTGGAGAATCAGCACTATCAATATAATATTGGTAGGAGTTATAAACTGATAATTCTCCACCAAGAATACTTTGATCATATCAATTACAAATGTACAAACACTTTTACCCAGAAATCCCTCTTCTAGAATTGTATTCTTTCAATATATTGCACATGTGTAAAATGACAAATACAAGGTATTCACTGCAACACTGTTTATAGGAGCAAAAGATTGAAAACCATCTGAATATCCATTATTTGGGAACTGGTTATATAAATTATGATAGATCTCATTAGAATATAACCTCTGTGAGGGAAAGAATTTGTTTTGTTCATTAATATATCAGAGCTCAGAAAAGTGCTACACATATAGTATGTTTTCAATAAATATTTGTTGAGTACATATATACAATAGAATTCTAAGAAGTAAAAGAGAATGAAGAATTTTTAAAAATATAGGTATGGAATGATGTCCAAAATATATTAGTAAGGGAAAAATAGGAAAAGGAGAAACAACATATATACTATTTTGTGTGTGTATAGTACATATATTTGCTTATATATGCACAGATATTTCTATTTCAGGGTAGTCAATCTTTTCCTCATCTGCCATGTTTTCAGCAACTTTACTGAGATATAATTGCTGTATAATAACAAATATGTGGGGATGCTGAGTTGGCTCGGTCAGTAGAACATGCCACTCTTGATCTTAGGGTGGTGAGTTCGAGCCCCATTTGGGGGTAGGGTTTACTCAAAAAATGAGTTAAATTAAATAAAAAAATAAATATGTGTACAAATAAACTTCTCTATAAGGATACAAAGGAAACTAACGACATTGAGCGCCTCTCGAGAGGGAAATGAACAATCAAGGCTGAGGTTGGGTATGTGTAATGAAACTTTTTAAAATAAAGTTTTATTTCTTTACATTTTCAACCATATGAATATGTTGACAATTCGAAAGATTAAGGAAAATTGAAAATATTGAGAAATGAGAGCATTTCACCATCTTGGTTGGGGCATGGTTTCACGGGTGAATACATATGTCAAAATGAATCCAACTGTATATTTTTAATATACATAGAATTATGTATATTATACATTTAATATACATAGAATTTATTGTGTATCGATTGCTAACTCAGCAAAGCCTCTAAAAAACGGTACGTGAAGAAAAGACTGACCAGTCACTAAATGGCTTTGGAATATTTGGCTACCATTTTAGGAGAACAAATTAAAAAGTTAGGACCTTACATCGGTCGACCTTAACGGCAAAACAGCCAGTTATTTTACCAGCAAAATGGATTTATTTGGGAAGAGCTGAGGACTTGCAATCCAAGACATGTAAGCCATGGCGAACCACAGGCGAGCCCCAAGGTAAAAGGAGAAGAAAGTCTTTTACAGAGAAAAGGTGAAGGCTGGGAGGGGGTGTTTTGAATGGAAGTCCATTAGAGGAAAGCCAAAGTCTAGGGTGGTGACAGTTTCTCATGGGCTGAACTGTGGTATTTTCTTATTGGTTGAGCTTGTCACTGGGGGAGGAGAAATTTTTTTTTTTTTCCTGCTGCTGGAGTAGGAAAGAAAGTAGGCCTCTTCTCCTTGGGGTCTGCAACTGACAACAAGTGATAGAGTGAGACAGCTCTCTTTCTGGGCCCCCAACTCCGTTTTAAATGAGATTTCCTTTATTCCACTTCACACATCATACCAGACGTAAAAACAAATTCCAATTGATTGAAGTGCTAGATAACAAACCAAGACAAAAACAGTATAAAAATGTTATAATAAAGACAAAAACAGTATAAAAAAAAGAAAACATTGGAGAGTATAATACAGTACTTTGGTAACTTTGGAGCGGGGAAGGTCTTTCCAAGAAATACTCAAAGCCTGGAAGCTGTGGAGAAAAAAATAACAGTAGCAGACCGTACTACCTAAAATTTAAAACCTCGGAGGAAAAAGATGCTGTGAACAAAGATAATGTCATTGACCAAATCCCCAGGGTATCCAGTGGAAGATGATTACTCTGTCTTTCAGGTCATGTGGTGCTAAAAAGTGAGAAGTGTATGGAAAGAAGGCTAAGACACGGACTGAGAGACATCAGAGGTCCTCTGCTTCCCCCTTTGGCAGTCTAATAATGTCCCTCCCCAAAATAAAGTAAAAAATATAAGTACCTAAGTGAAGTGCAAACAATTACAGAGGGAACCAATTACATTGAAATACAATTATATGTATTTGTGCTTCTTTACCAACAATAAAAAAGACATAAGGTCAGGTCTAATAACTATGCAATTTTGAAATCGTGAGGAGCATAGATAACATTTAAAGATATCTGAAATCTTTGTAGGGCAATGTGATAATATCTGTGATAATAATTGGTGTCAAATAGGGTACAGGGTACAACTGATAAGAATGTGATTTGTTGCCCACATTCACAATTGAAGAAACTGCTGAATTTCAATTCAAAGTTAATGAAAATAGAGATGTAATTTTTTTAATTTATTTTTTTACTAACATACAATGTATTATTTGTCCCACGGTACATGTCTATGAATCGTCAGGCTTACACATTTCACAGCACTTACCATAGCACATACCCTCCCCAATGTCCATAACCCAGCCACCCTATCCCTACCCCCCTGCCTCCCAGCCACCCTCAGTTTGTTTCGTGAGTTTAGGAGTCTCTTATGGTTTGTCTCCTTCCCCATCCCATCCTGTTTCATTTCTCTCCCCCACCCCCCACCCCGACCCTGCCTCTCAAATTCTTCATATCAGAGAGATCATATGATAATTGTCTTTCTCTGACTGACTTATTTTGCTTAGCATAATACCCTCCAGGTCCATCCATGTTGTTGCAAATGGCAAAATTTCGTTTCTCTTAAAGGCTGCATAGTATTCCATTATATATATATATACCACCTCTTCTTTATCCATTCTTCTGTTGATGGACACCTAGGTTATTTCCATAGTTTGGCTATTGTGGACATTGCTGCTATAAACATTCAGGTGCATGTGCCCCTTCAGATCACAACATTTGTATCTTTAGGGTAAATACCCAGTAGTGCGATTGCTGGATTGTAGGGTAGCTCTATTTTCAACTTTTTGAGGATCCTCCATACTGTTTTCCAGAGTGGCTGTACCAGCTTGCATTCCCACCAACAGTGTAGGAGGGTTCCCCTTTAGAGAGATAATTTTTTTTTCCCCATCCATGTTCACAGATTCCTGGGTTCTATCACCAAAGACCCTTTGGAAGGCTCTTCAAACACTAGGCTCAGAATTCCAGGGAAAGACCTTGGCATAGCTTCAAAAGATAAAGAAATGCAAAGTCCAATCAAGTGCTCTAGCTCCCCTGTGGTCCCTTAAAGGTGCCAGCCTGACTTGAATGTTAGATAAAGAAACTCAGCTCCTGCAAGTTGAGTTATGTGCCCACCCTCTAAATTCATGAGGGAGAGACTCTAGAGAGCACCTCAGCATGGCAGTCAAGGGTTGAGACGCCACATCATGATGTCTACAGTTTCAGTGTCATACCCTGCCAAAATTTCTGGTCAATGTGCAACACTAATTAGCTAGAAATGTATAGCAGCAAACATAATTCCAAAATGTTCCTTTGGGAAAGCAACCTTGAAATTATTTGGATGGCAAATTATTTGGACTCTATACTTGCGTTAAGTTGGTTTGTTGTTGTTGTTGTTCTGGAGAAGGCAGGGGAGGGGCTGGGGGAGAGGGAGACAGAATCTCAAGCAGACTCTATGCCCAGCACAGAGGCTGGATGCGGGGCTCTATCTTGCCACCCTGAG
Organism: Procyon lotor; assembly: GCA_028646535.1. Taxonomy (NCBI): domain Eukaryota; kingdom Metazoa; phylum Chordata; class Mammalia; order Carnivora; family Procyonidae; genus Procyon; species Procyon lotor. Next base: position 22,708,759 of record CM053607.1, read on the forward strand.
ATTATAACCTGAGCTGAAGTCAAGAGTCGCACACTTACTGACTGAGCCACTCAGGTTCCCTGATATACCTGTGTTAAGTTTTGGGGTTTTTTTTTAAAGATTTTATTTATTTATCAGAGAGAGAGCACAAGCAGGGAGAGCAGCAGGCAGAGCAGGCAGAGGGAGAAGCAGGCTCCCCACTGAGAAGGGAGCCCAATACAGGACTTGATCCTAAGACCCTAGGATCATGACCTGAGCCAAAGGCAGATGCTTAAACAACTGAACCACCCAGGCGCCCCTACTTGTTTTAAGTTTTAAAATAATTTGTGACAATGTGATATTATGTAACATTTACAGTAATTTAGTGTATCTGACAACGCTTCTGTTTTTTCCTCCCTTACCTCGCTGTCTCTCTTCCAATTCCTCCATATATTTTCTATCTCTAAACACTGGAGAGCCCTCAGGGCCAGTTCTCGATTAGCTTTTCTCTAGCTACATTCACAGCCCTGGAGATGATATCCATTCCTTTACTGTTGAAAAGTACAATAGCTTTATACCATATCTAGATGTTGATAATACCAAAGTTAATCTCAAACCAGATTTTCCCCCTGAATTCCTTATCTTATATCTAACAGCCTATTCAACATCTCCATTTGATTATCTCAAGTTTTGATTTCTTGCCCTGACCACACCCCACACAAATCTATCCCGGATCTTCCCCAAATCAGTAAATTACAACTACAGTCTTCCAGTTTCTCGGGCCAAAAACCTTGGTGTCATCCTTTTTGAAGCAATAAGTGCTTATAAAAATTTGGCAGATAATATGAAGCAGAATAATAGAGATTCCATTAGCTATAATTCTAGCCTTTGTAATAGTGTTTGGTGTACTAGCACATAGAATGTTAAACAAAATAACCTCAATTATTCAATTCTTGGTTATTCCATTCCATTTCAGTTATGAATCTTCTCTGTCTTCATGTGTTCTCACGCACTCCCTTGGTATGTTTATAACAGAGCTGAAGCTCTTAATTCCATGTGTGTGACAAGTTCCAAATGTGGAGTTCCAACTTTCTCTCTCTCTTAGATGCCATTGCCACCTGGACAGCTCCATTCGGAGAAGTGAGAGGATCCAAAACAGGACTCTTCGTTCACGTACACCTACCCTGAATCTTAGGGTCTCCACCCCATTTCAGTTAAACTCTAATTACCTGCTTACTCAAGCCTAAAACCTAAGTTCCACCCTTCACTACTCTCTTTCTTTCATACCCTTTGTCCAATTTGTCATTAAGTCCTGACACTTCTCCTGTCAAAATACACCCCCAAATGGGGCCACGTCTCACCACCTCTCTGGTCAGTGACCTTAATCTAAGCCACCATCATCTCTCATTGGGCTATTCCAGTAGCTTTCTAACCAGTCTCCGCAATGCTAACTACTCTTCAAGCAGCGGCCAGAGTCAGCCTTTTTAAAGGCCATTAGACTCCTCCTCATGGAACTAAGCCCTAAAATGGCTTCCTGTCCCACTCAGCATGAGGTCCAAAGCCATTTCCGGAAGCAATGAGCATTTATTTGTACAGGGTCTGTCTCCTCCAACCAGAATGTAAGCTCCATGAGGTCAAAACTCCTCTCCTTTTTTCACAACTTTATAGTGCAGGGCACTGAGTAGGGACTCAATTAATGTTTATTGCATGAAGAGTGAACAAGATTCTGAATGGGAGTGAAGGCTGAGAGTGTGAGGCGGTGTAGAAAGGCAACCTTAAGAACTTTACATATTTTACTCTTTTGTGAAGAGAAGCTATTTTGAAGACCCAAGTCTTTAAACATTTTAAAGAGAAAAAAATTCATTTAAATGTGTCAACTAGATGAGGCTAAATAGAAGACTGAAGGGGCACTAGATAAGAGAAAAATCTGTAGGGCCCATGCTGGTAGAGCTGAGGAATTTGGAAGTGTTAAGTCAACCTCAAGAGAAAGATCAGAAAGGAGCCTTCCTCCGGTCTACACTGCCTTTGTAATGAGAAACAAAAATCTCACGTTGGCCATAGCCTGTCTCTATCCTTTTAAAGATTATCTGTGCCCTTGTCCACTCTCTCATTTGTTCTTTCCCTCTTTCCCACCCTAATCACACAAATCACATCATGCAGTCAACGTGCATTTTTAAATCTCTGGACAGCTCTCAGCAGCTCAAGACAAGCCTGTAGGAAGGACCTTCTTCCATAAAGCCCCATATCTCAAAGATTGCGATCTCATCAAGAAGACCCAAGAAAACAGTTCTAAAAGGCCATCAAGGAAACGATGAATTCTCTATGAATAGAAGTTGGGAAAAATAGATATTCCTGGTGGATAAAAGGAATGCCAGAAGGGTAGCTCCAGGATTGACAATAAATGCCTCCTGGAATAGGGCCGGTTCCAGGAGGAGTAGGATTTGCTAGTGCTGGGCTATGGTGATGAGTCTGAAGTAAAAAGTGCAAAGGGTAGTTAACCCAGGGTAATTTTACCCTTCAACACGCCTCCTTTCCCTAATCCCATCCCCACATATTTTAAACATGAGGTTGGAATTAGATTGGGAACACATTTTAATCACTAAACTACTCCAGAACCACAGACTTAACCTGGTGGCTCCAATGTCCTAGAAGAATTTGAACGCAGAACCAACAGTAACAATTCTGAGTCCTGTTGGATTTAGTGGAGGAAAGATGCAAGTATACGCAGCCCTAGAGGAAGGGGAAACACCAGCCACTGTGTCAAGAGCATGAGGAGTAAATTCTATCTTAAATATTATATTTGAAAAACATAGCAGACAACTAAAAGGGGACTCCAACAGATTATCTGGTAAAATTATTTACTCTCTTCTACATCTGGTGAAAGCTGCTTTTTTCTAATCTTTTCTGTCAGACTTGTAAATGTTAGCAATGGTTATTCCTGGGTGAATCTATTGCCACCAAGACACATCTTCCTCTAATGAAATAGAAAACCAATATTTTGACCAGAGTGTGGACTGGGATGAGAAGGCTGTTTCTGCTGATGGAGATCCTGGAATATGGAAGAATGTTGGCCACCAGGGGGTCACTCCCATGGTGCCTTTGTTACATATGGATACATTCCTTTTGGCTCATGAGATTGGGTAGTTCTTGGAAGGTCTTAGGGACTGACTTTGTTGGTGGTAATGGTATTGCTCGTTACGCCAGATTGTAGAAAAAAAGACCTTAGCATTCTACAAAGTGTATTAGTACAAAACTATCTTTGATTTTGAAAGTCATACCTAAAGACTTTTTTTCAACCTAAGAAATGCTCTGACTGCATCCATCAAGGACACCAGGTATGCAAGTTGTTTCTACTCTCAACCCACCTTTCTGCTTCTCCAAAACATGGTATACCCTATCTTTTGGTTTTTTCTTTGTCCTTTAGCCATGTATTAAGAGCCCCTTTAGAGTCCTTGTTGGTCCCCTCACACCACTCTGTGTTTTTGTTCCTGCCCATTCCTCCACCTGGAATGACTCTCCTGAACTATTCCTAACTATGGGAGAAACTTCTTCATCTTCACAGTTCCTTCTGAAATGCTGTCTCTTCCATGAAACTCTTTTTCCCCACAACTGGAATTAATCCCCCTCCTATCTAAAGAAATTCATTTTAAATCTCTCATCAGGTTTTATTTTGTCATATATTTCATTGCGCATTTGTTTTCCCCTACTGTATTGTAACATCCTTGAGGACTGCAACCATTTTGGCCTTCTCTGTGTGTTCCACCTTCCCTCTGGTGCCTTTAAACATGGTGGGAATTTGTAGAATTCGGAGGGCAGTATTTTCATTGGGAGTGTTAGTTCCGGCAAACAGGAATTGTGTGGCCTTCAAGTGCCTGAGCTTTGAATGTGAGTGGCCTGGGGTGGAATCCCAGTCCAACCACTTAAACAGCTTGTGACCTTGGCTGGTTGCTAATTCTCTCTGAACCTCAATTCCTTCATTGGTAAAGTGGGAATAATAAAACTTAGCAACAATAGGGTTGTTGTGACAAGTAAATGAGGCAAATGTAAAGCACTTGGCACAGTGCCTGGCACATAGAAAAGACTCAACTAATGGTAGCTATTTTTATTAGTAGTAGTATTACCACTAGCAGAGACCAAATATTCTCACCTTACATTAATCTGTTTAAATAAACTAGGAGAAAATGGGCTAGCGACGAGATTTTGCCAGCTCTGCCAATTCCAAGGACTCCTCTATGAAGAACAAGAGCTCCTCTCTAAAGAATGGTCATTTTACAACAGTGCTGCCTAATAGACATAGAATGTGAGTCACATAGTAATTTAAAATTTTGTACTAGTCACATTAAGAAAAGCAAAAAGAACAGATAAATTGATTTTAATGTGTTTAATATATTTTATTTAACCCAATACCTAAAATATTATCATTATGGTGTGTAATCAATATACTTATTAATGAGATACTTTACTATTTTTTTGGATCAAGTTTACAAAATTCAGTGCATCGTCTACCCTTACAGCACATGTCAGTTTGCACTAGCTGCATTCAAGTGCTCCATAGCTGTATGTCCCTGGTGGCTACCATATTGGAAAATACAGATTTACAAGATTGGATTTTAAAACATTGGCCTCATGAATGAATCAAATTGCACAAAGCTTTCGCTGAATGTAATTGGGATTATAGGACAACATGTTTTTCTGAAAATGATTCGAACTGAGAGTAAACACTGGGTTCTGGTCTTGGCCCTGATATTCACTTGGTTGATATGGGGCAAACCATTTGTTTTGCTGTGCTTCATTTCTCACATCTGTCCTAGGGCTTAGGTAGGACACAAGGCCATAAAAAATATAACCAGTCCCTCAGTCCAGTCTGTCTCATCACTACCCAATTCCCTAGGTCTAAGCCTGAGACCTGAAACACATATGCCCACACATCTTACCTATCATGGAATTTACTAGAATGAGTCAGTCTCTATAAGATTTATTAATTGAAGCATCACTAAAACTTGGGTTCTTAGAGTTTACTTTATGCATTTTGTCTTTTCCTCAGAGGTTACTCCAGCTTATGAGAGTATTATTCTATTATTCTTAGAATCTGAGTACTTTGAGTTACCTGATTCAGTTGTTTCCGTATCTGACCCTGGGAACCCACTCAGGGTCCAGATGCTGGCAGTGGAGACAAAGAAAGGGAAAGGCGAAGGGGAAGCCAGAGGAAGGGCAAACCTAGTGGCTTATCCTTGATGTGCCCCATTGCTGTTGGCTTCATCACTGAGATTATATGTGAACAATGGATTAAAAAAAAATGTGAAACCCAACCCTTATCTCACCTTTCATTTGGAGGGAAGGGCCACAATATTTGCCAAGGTTTACACACTCCCACCCCAGTTTTAGTGTATTTTTCTCCAATGCCATATTATCTCCTTTCATTTCACCTATTGATATTAAGAGTTTGTTTGGGGGGGGAGAGGGTGTTTTTTGTTTTGAGAATTGACTGGACTTAATACAGCTCTAATAGAAACACCTTTCCACAACTGAGACCTGATGACAGGAATGAACTGGTCACCCTCAGTTCATTTCACTTCAGCATGTGTGATCTTGTGTGGGGAAGCAGCTGGGTGAGAAAGGAGGCTTGCCTTTGCCTCTTCTGAGACCCACAGGTGAACTGCCTCACCAGGCGACAGCAGTTCCCCTGCCCGGCAGAGGAACATGGGGTCCATGAGCATTCTGGTGGCTTTCCTCCCTGGTCTTTCCATCGACATAGCATTAGCAGAAGATAGGCTTGACTCAGGCGCACAGCACTAATCTCAAATGTATGTCTTAAAGCATAAAACAACTTTATTCTGACCTTACCCCAGATTGCTGTAACAGCATCCAATGACCAAAAATGATTTCAGCAGCTAAGGTTGATTTGTGTTCAAGGCCCAGACAGTTTCCACCATTCACCCTGTATTCTCAACTCAAAGCTGCATTTTCTCTTGCTTAAAAAATTTGCATATTTTCTCAGTGCCTGTTTCTGACTTACAATAAACAATGCCCAGACCTCCTGCCAAAAAAATGTCCAAACGCGAAATAGTTGCTATAATAGTCGTTTTTGTGATGGCAACTTTGAGCTGTGTGCTTTTAAATTATAATTCCTTTTTTTTTCCTTACAAAAGATGTGTATCTCTCTTGATTGCTGTAATTATGATTCTATACCAGCAAACAGTTATAAAAGATTCATGTCATTGCTGTGCTTCATAAGACCCGTGCCCTTCAGTGAGTTTCCTTGGGGAACTGTTTATGTGTTTGTGTTTAATTTGCGGCAGAGAAATCTAATGAGAAGCCATTAATCACTGAAAGCATATAAAAAATTTGTGTCTTTAACTAAATAGGCAGAAGTGGATAAGGCAAGCCCATTATTGGCATGACACGATCTAGAATCATAGAATGTTAATAGGGGAAGCAACTTGAGAAAAATAATGTAGTCCAACCTCATTCTACAGATGACATTCAAAATTGGGAAGGGAGAAACATGTGGTTTAGTGACTGGAAACACATGAGAGCAAGAATGGGGGACCCAAGTTCTAAACCTGGACCTCGCCCTAAGGAACAATGGCAGAGGCCAACCTGACTTCATCATTCATCCTTGTTTTCAAGGATGATGGATGGAATCCATGGATTGATAAGGTGCCTCAGGGCCTACCTGAGGAAAAGAAAAGAGGGACGCTGAAATAGACCATGACACCCACCTCCCACCCATTCAATTAGAGGAGCCCCACTTGGATCTATTTCACATGGTAAGGACTGAAAAAGAAATTGATTGGCTTTTCCCCCCACTTTTTAAAGTTTGATGTTTATCGATGTCCTTTCTCCAAGTCTTAGGATTAGAGATGGATCAATATAAACTCTTAAATGTGTGGCTGTGTTGTCCATATATTCATACAGCAACTCTTCACTGAGGACCTTCTGTGCTGGCTACTGAGTATGCAGTGGTTGTATACACAGCTCTGCTCTCAAAGAGCCCACAGTCTAGGAAGGAAAAGTTCCAGAGCAGAATGGTAATCACTCTAGAGAGTTAAGCCCAGGGAGCCCTGGGAGCAGATCGGAGGTACAATCAACCCCTGTCAGGTATTGGAGGATGAGGAGGAGGGTGAGAAGAACATTGAGGAGGAGGAGGAGGAGATTTTTAAGATTAACTTTACAGAAGAAATAACAGGTGGTAAGCCTTCCTTTTGATGTTCTTTACTTTCTTTTATATCTATCTTTCATACAAGCTACCAGGAACTTGTTTTGGAAAAAGATGAGAAACTAAAGTTCTTTTTTTCCCTTTTTTTAAAATATTTTATTTATTTTTTTAAAGTAGGCTCCACACCCAACATGGGGCTCAAACTCACAACCGCAAGGTCAAGAGTTGCGTGCTCTACCAACTGAGCCAGCTAGGCGCCCCAAGAGACTAAAGTTCTCGGAATTGTTGTGAACTCTTGTCACTCACTGACTATAATCCTGGGCATACTGCTTAATCCCTATGAAACTCCATATCAACAACTGGATATATAGGACTAATAATAACAGAATGTACCCTAAAGCTTTGCCACAAGGATTAAATTAGTTAATATGTGTAAAAGTCCTTATAAAACTATGAAGCACTATATAAATGTTCATTATTATTATTGCTAGCACTCAGCCGAAGGCTTTAATTCCAATTAACTTACATGATTTTTCTCAACTAAACCAAGATTCTAGTCCTTCAGAGGTTTGGCAACTGGGAGCAACTGGGAAAAAAGCCATTTCACAATATGTCACCATTAATAGCAAGAGCAATTGTGAAATCATCACTAAAAAGTGGATCGTCTTTAGTTTTAGTATGAAGAAAATGTGTTCAATTTCTTTAAACCACCATTATATCCAATGCTTAGCTAACTTGTGATCAAATGGTAGGTGTAATTTCTCACAATTAGAGTCTATTAGAGGATTCTTCTTTTTCTTCTTCCCCCTTATGTTAGGATTCTCTAGGCCTCTGCCGTTGCTCAAATCACTGCCAAAGGTCAAAACTTGAGAGTATGTGAAAGGAAACTAAAACTAAAGTGAGTAGGCCAGTGACGTGGGGAGTACATACCTCGTCTAATGCAGGAGGTCTCACTCAATGCCAGCCTAACCCTTGAAGGGCCTCAGTATTGTGAAATTGTCTGTATTGTTCAACCAAAACTATTCCTTTAATGTGGGTGTGAACTATCCCAATGGTAAAATGCTTCTCCTCCCTTCTACTTCCCAACTCAAGTCTTCTTCACTTAAAGGACTTGTATCAACCCAAATTTAAAATCACTCTTGTGCTTAACTCTTGCGCCTCCGTCTTGCCTGAGAGTAGAGTTCCAGTTCTTTAATTTGGTGTTTTGGATCCTCTGTACATAGAATGTGAAGCCAGGCACAGCTCCTTCAGGGAGCTCTCCGTCTTGTAGCCAGTCCTGGTAAACAGGCCCCAATGCAGAGTTCCCATAACTCCCTCTGGGGTTCTCCCCTTGCCCACTGCATAATAATCACAGTTGTGTGTTTGTGGGCTCCTTGAGGAAAGGGACTGGCATCTGGAGTACAACACTTGCTCAAGGTTTGTTGAATGAATGAATGAATGAATGAACGAACGAACGAATGATTTTTCATTCAAAGATGAAAAGGTTTTGTTGGCTTTAACTATGATAAAGGTTAATTATAATCCACTCTGAGAGCTGGGTTTTTCAGACTTCATCTGGGTTTAAAATAAATCCAGTTAGTTAAAAAAAAAAACCCACGAACCAGAATTTACCACAGATTTGTTTTGTTTTGCTTTTTACCTTCAAGCCTAAGAAAGAAAAAATTCAAGACAAAATGAAAGACCAATTACCACAAGTTCTACTTCTACTCTAACTACAACTCTAACATTTGCGCCCAGGTTAAATAAGTTCCCACTCATGTCTTCACATTCTATAATTTCCAAATTACAAGAGAGTTGACACTTCATAGGATGATCCTAAAATGTAAGCTATTTGAATAAAGAATGACAAAATCTCTTATGAAGCATGAAATTAAAAATAAAAGTAGAAAATATTTGGTAAAGGTTAAAATATTTTTTAATCCATTTTCTTCTTCTCATTCCAGAATGCCCTTATCTTGACTGCTGAAATTTAATTATTCTGTACTGTTACAGCACTTACTTATTAATCGTGCATCTTCATACTTCAGACCAATGAATGGAAACAGTCCACTGAAGAATGCGTTAGATTTGGTTGTTGTTACAGTGACATTTTTTTCCTTCAAAAAATAAAAAAGAATGTATGTATGGTGTGCTTTATAATAGAACATTCACAAAGGATTCTTGGAAGGTTTTTCAAAAGGAGCAGCGTTTTGTCCCATGTGATTTTTTTTTCACTCTGGAATACCAAAATTAATATGAGTCCCTGGCTCTGTGTCTCCTACCCAGAGTAGCTTTAAATGAAATCTGGCCTACAGAGGCTTGTTCCTAATTTCTTGATCTCTCACTTATTTCATATTTCTACGAAGGAAAAAATGTTTTAACGCTTAAGGGTCTTATTTATGAAGTAAGAGGAAAAGTAAGTAGAAATGTGTGTTGAGTAAACCTAAGCTGCCCCAAGGGCATTATTGTTACAGCGTTCCTAAAGAGAAAGTGGTGCTTGAAAGAGGTAATGCCCAATATTTCCCCCCAGACTAAAACCTTGTAATTCAGATGAACTCTGAACTGAGACTCTTTGCATCTCATTTTCTCATTAGGTTTTTATTACAGCCAACAAAACCTTTCAGTGGTGAATTACTTCCTTTCTCAAGGGGACACGAGACTCCCATAATGTCTGCGCAAACTAAAATAACGAAATGGTTTTTAACCAAGCTTTAGGGATTAGAAAAAAGGAAAAAGAAAGGGCAGTAGGGCCTTCTCATCTCTATGTGAACCAAAGTGTGGTTTTTCTAGTCCTTTTTCTTGCCTATGAAAAAAAAACCAAAATTTAAAAACGGAAATGGCACTTGGCTTGGAACTCCATTTAAAATCATTTAAAGATTTCTCTGTTAAGCTCTCTTAAAATACGTGTCACTTCCACAAGAAATATGGACAAATTAGTCTTAAACCCATGGCTCAGATAGGACTTAGGGCAGTAAATAAGTGCTTTCAAATGTACTCGAGGTGTTTAGAAATGACATCAGCTCCGTGCACCTAGGCCAGAAGCGCACCATAAAAACCAATAATTTTGTTTTAACACAGAAGGTTGAAAAGCATTTTGTTTCATACTGTTACATTATGCCATCCATTTACAAAAGCTATTTAATGCTTCCTACGTATCAGGCAGAGGACTGGTTCTTGCCCTCAAAGAACTTATAATTCAGTTGAGAAGCCAAAGCTTAACATGGTTTTAAAAAGACAGGATTAGCAGAAGACAGAGTGTAATTAAGTGTCAAACAATGTGGCCCAGATGCTCAGTGACCTAGAGATCACAGGAAGAGAAAAAGATCCCTGAGGGCTGGGACTGTCAAGAATATATATTTTCAATAAACTCTTAAAATTATGCCAAGTTTAAAAGTCATTATGATTTGTTAAACAAATGCTGCTCGGTTGTAATTTTAAACCATTGACATGACGCCCTACGGCTTTCCAACCAGTTCGGAAGGGCATACACGAAAAGGTTGAAGCTGGCAGGAGACATCATCTTTGGACTCTCCCTGAGTTTGCTAATGAGGGAAAAAACATACCTTCCTGTTGGATGACAGATACGTGAACTAAGCAGATTTTGCATGGAGAATATGAGATTTAAGGAACAGGAATAGAAAACTCTGGCTGTAATTTTTGGTATGAGTTTTTGTTTCAAACTTTGTTCTTCACGCTGAACAAGTTCTAAGTTTTGGAGCTAAGTCAGGCTTTAAAAAAAATTTTTTTTTCAGTTTTAAAAATCTATTTCCACAATCTATTTTCCTTTCTAAGAAAAGTGGCTAAAAGTGCAATGAAAATTTTCTAATTCCTAAAACCGATGGGGGGGGGGAGCGGTGTGGGGGAGATATACTGAGCATCCTTTAAAATTGGAGCATCTATCTGTACAGCAACTTATCTTTTGAAATCACAGACTTTCAAGTGTGCGTTTACGCTCCTGGTCTTAAAATGCTTTTTACTTTATAGCTCAGCAAAGATCCTGGTCCCTATGTGTTTCTTACCTTTTTAGTCTTTGTAATGCAGGCAGTTGGAGCTAAATTAGATTTGTTGTTAAGAAGAATTTAAACTGCTAACATAGAGACATGCCTCATCTTGTGTTTTGAGTAACTTTAGGCAAGTTTGCAGAGTTGTAGTAAGCATTTCTTTTTCTCCGTACTTGTCGAGCTCTGGATCTTCCCAAGAAACGTCAGTTATTTCTCCCAATTCTAAAAAGAGGGACTCTCTATAATAGTTGTACAACCAGGCAAAAGAGCACACAGTCGTGCTTCCTTCAGGGGAGGAACCCTGCACTAATGTGAGATAATTAAATTTAGTCCTAGCGAAGTCTCCTTTGAAACGTTCTAATCAAGACTTGCAGCTTTCTGAGTGTGTGTGAGCTTTATTTTGCAATTCTTCCCGGTCCCGGTTTTGCATTCCTAATGAAAGTGAACTGACAAAGCGTGAAAGTGGTCTAAGGAGCAAAACAAAGCCAGCAAGCATGCTTCTGGTGAGCCAAGATTAATCAATATTCCAGAAACCTCGGGTTTGCCCCCTCCTTCCCTGCGGTGTTTTCATTTCTCCCCACTCCCCCTTTCCCGGGAGCAGACTCCTCCCCTTTTCTTAAGTTGCCCTGATAGTAACTCGCAGTTTCAGAGCGCATGTATGCCTTGCTCAGGGCGTTTGCTGCTCCCCCGGACCTGCTGGGGAATTCACCTTGTCATTGCTTGCGGTCCCTTCCACCCGCTACAAAACCAGGAAAGGTAAGTCTCACGTCCTGTGCTCCTGCTGGGCTTCGCCCCCTCGTTGCCCTTCTCCATCAGTGTATTTCCTTTCGCAGGCGGAGGAGTAGCGAGAGTAAAAAAAAAAGCTAGCCATTTTGGTAGATAAAGTCCGCGTTAGTCATTTTGATGTAGCGAGCGCGTGGTGTCTAAGCCCTGTCCCTTCTGAATTTGAGGTTGAGTCATTCGGGCCGCATTCGGGGTAGATTGTGGTTCCAGTGCTAGAAGAATCAAGGCTGAGCTGGTCCGTTTAAAAATGACTGGAAAGGGAACCAGAGATTAGTGAAAAGAAAAGAAAAAAATCTGCCCACCCCTCCTTGCCTTCTCCCTAAACTTCTGATCTGCTGTGAAGCCTTAAGCAAGCTGCGGGTCGTGTGATCACTGACCCCAACCAGCAGTTTTATTTAAAAGTCAGAACTGTTCAGACTAGTCTTTTTTTCCACACTTGGATTTGCCAGAAGCTTCGGAGGAGGCTCCGGGAGCTGCTCAGTGACCTCCCCCACAGCCGCACACGCTGGCTGCTGGCTTGGTCGTAGACACACGTCCGCAGGCACCACTGACTCCTACTCGGATTGATCACGGGCAAGATTATGGATCACAAATCTTAGAAAACGGGAGGACTCCTTTGATTTCTTCAAGACAACTGATTTCCACCCAGGAGAGATTGACTTAGATATATTTGAATAACCTAGGCGCACTTTAAAGAAACTAGAAACCACACGCTGTAATCTTTGGAATGAAAATTGGATTCATCTCCACTGTCGTAGAGATCCTAAATTTTGAAACACCCAGAAGTCGCTGATGGTTTCCTCAGAAGACTCCGATAGGATTGCCACAAAGACAGATACTACTTTCTGCTTGTAGTAAATATGAAAATGAATTACGATTTCAGATCATGTATATATAGATGGGCTCCACGATCTTTGCTTATTTCAGGCGAAAAATTTTAAAATGCCCCTGTAAAATAGTCAAATATATTTCCAAAGTCCTGTGCATATATTCTGTTTTTTCCTTCACGAAGAAAGTTGTTACTTTACTATATATAACAGAAAGCTCTGACAGTGAAATAGCGGCATCTTAATTCATTTTATTGACCTGGTTATGCCTTCAGCATATACACAACACAAGCCATCAAGTAATTATTGAGCGCTTCCTGTGCATTCAGTCCAATTAGACATTTATTGAGGGTGAACGCTTTGCAAAAAGTACTTGGCTAAGTTGGGGGGAGACGAGGGGGTGGGGGCTGCTCAGTCACACTCAGGGCTCTGATGAACCCTTTTATAGCCTCCTTGGAATGGGAAGGGCAATTATTTTTAAAATAGAACACACAGTTCTGCTCCTGTATTCCTTTTTTTTTTTATTGCTCGTATATCCTGAACTTAGGCACATTTCTCACACGTGGTCCAGTAAAATATGCACATCTCAGCCCTGAAACCTGGCATTGCGGCTCTCTCCAGCCCTTAATTCCTACTGAGATGACGCAGTGTGCCAACAGCTTGCCCTGTGTGGGGCCGCACTGATTTTTCACCCCTGCAGGCTGTAACTCTTGTCCCTTCTCTCCTGGTTCTAGTTGTGTTCTCTAACACCAAAGAGGTCTGGCTCTCCGGGGGTGATTCTGGGACGCTGAAGAGCAAAGAAGAGACCTCCTCGAGAAGTAAGATATGACTAAAAGCAATGGAGAAGAGCCCAAGCTGGGAGGCAGAATGGAGAGATTCCAGCGAGGAGTTCGTAAGCGCACGCTTTTGGCCAAGAGGAAAGTGCAGAACATCACAAAGGAGGATGTTAAAAGTTACCTATTTCGGAATGCTTTTGTGCTGCTCACTGTCACTGCAGTCATTGTGGGTAAGTCATTTGATAACAACCCCCACCCCCCCAAAAAAAGGATCTTGTTTCTCTGGGTCATCTGGCTGCCTGAGCATATTATCAGATGGACTGATTGCAGGTATTCAAAATAATAGTCCAGGCTTTCGTCTGAATTGGAAGATTTTTTTTCTCCCATTAAATGACAGTCTGTTGGCATGTTTGGAGCAATGTATGGCAAACACATGGGAATCTGAAAGAAGCATCATTAGGCATTATGCAAATCAAGCAATTGTGTGGAGAAGGGAAACAAATCAAATGTTTCCCCATCTCATGTAAAGATGGATAATTTCATCATTAGGCGCGAGCAGTTAAATAACAAAACAAGCAAGCATGCTAGATTTGGCCAAAATGTAATTGTTCTACGATGTCATTTTCACTTAAAACTAATTTATACAATTAGTACACCCAAAATGAGGTACAGGTTCCTAAGAGTAGTTATCTTGTAACTGATGCTGACTTGAAGCTGAGTATCGTGCTTAGAGGTAGAGGCTGAATCTTTTATGTGTTTGCACCCCCCCCATCCAGTGACTGGAAAAAGTAAATTGAGAAAAATGTTGACATAGATCTTTTTCATTCATTTCTTGCCATAAATAGCTATCCCTTTTCTGAAATTTTTCAGCCTCTTACAAATGTAGCATTGTTGACAGCAATCTGTACTAATAAAACATTGTTTTGTTTGACTTACTGATACCTGAAATTATCACTAAATACTTATGGGCAGCATTGATCCTACTTGAAAATAGAGCTGAAGCAACGACTTACTTGGGCTCTTTGGCTGAACCAATATAGAAATCCCGAGGCTGGTAAATACAGAAGCCAATGCCATTGTTGTGAAAACTGTCTAACTTAAATTTCTACCATGTGGCCCAAAAGAGGGGAGGGGGCATTTGTGTACAGTTCTAATCTCTATCTTGGAGTTTGCCAAGATCTCCATCAAATATAAAGAGGTAATGACAATAAAGACTAAGAAAGCTTTGTAGCATGTAAATATTAAGTAGAACTTTAGCCCAAAAAATAGATTCTTAAATTGTAGACAAACAGGAATACAACAGGAGAATAGTTTGTCACAAGAATTTAGATTTAGTCAATTTCAGCATCTTTTGCTCCTTTTAGTAATTGTTGGTGATTAATGACTATTCAACTAATTTTAGAGATGTTCAAAGAGAAAAGGTCCTGAGCGACTCAGGGAAGCAATGGCTTGCTTAGTAGGTTCCCAGATTTGTTGTGGGTTTTGTTTTGTATTGTTTTATTTTAAGATTTTATTTATTGAGAGAGAGAGAGCACGAGCAGGGGGAGGAACAGAGGGAGAAGCAGGCTCCCCACTGAGCAGGGGAGCCCAGGCTCAAGGCCCTATCCTAGGACCCTGGGATCATGACCTAAGCCAAAGGCAGGTGCTTAACTGAATGAGCCACCCAGGCGCCCCAAATTCCCAGATTTAAATACATTCCTGGGAAAAGTATTTGAGTGCTATGTCATTGTCTTGGAAGTTGATGTAAAATCCTTGAATGACAGTCATCAAGCCAAACAGTAGCTGCCAAATAATAATAGCAAACATTTATATAGTATTATTCCAACTATTTTCTAGGTGTTTTGCCTATATTAGCTTACTTAATCCTCAAACAAGTCTATGAGTGAGTGGGTAGGTATGATTAGTATGATCTTCATTTTATAGATGAGAATAGTGAACATGGAGAGATCAAGAACTTGCCCAAAGTCATGCAGATGGTAAACGCTAGAGCTGAGAGCCAGATTCCGGCTCTCCAGGCCGAGGCCATTCTCTTAACCACTTTGCCAACCTGCCTTCCTGCTCTGTGAACTAGTTGGTGTCTCGTAAGAGATTCCAGGAAAAGAAATGTTGCTGTGTCTCAGTAGAGGCCAATTAGCCAGCAATGCCAGATGCATTCCCATAGCATCGTCGTTTACTACATGATTTACCCAGTTAAATCAGCAGAAAACTTACAATTCTCCTACAAATGATTAAGCCACATCCCTCTCGTTCATTTAACAAATACTCGTTTATCCTGCGATCCTACACCCTTAGTAAGAGAGCTCAGTGATACTGAAGTATGTTTGGAAAAGATGCAGAAACACTTGTTCAAAACGGTGTTCTAAACACAGGAAGAGTTCAATTTCTAGAACAGAAATGTTTCAGTTAAAGAATAGAGGAAGGGAAAGTAACAAACCCTGCACATGGGAGGCAGATTGATGGAGAAGCAATTTCCTAAGTGATTACAAAGACAAATCTCTAATAGAAGGAAGGTAATGCCAGGATTTAATAGTCCATTTTCTCTACGAGTTCTGGGATCATTTCCCAGCCTAGTGAGGACTTTCCTAATATTTGTGAGAATTGCAATGGGTTGGCTGAGCCGGAGTAGATAACTTGGCAGGATGGCCTCATGGTTGGCTTTACTAATGGAAACTGAAGAGGTAGAAGTAATAAGAAGAAGGCACAAACAAAGAAACACATAAAAAGAGCTCATTGACAGTCAGAGAGACCACTGAGTCTACACCAAAGACTTGGAAAGGCAAACAGACAACTTAGTAGCAAACAAACTAAGGAAAGAAGGAAGAATCCTTCAGTTATCTCTTGGTGTGTCTTCCATTGAGGACCCGGTGGGAACAAAGGCCCATTTAGCTTGTCACTGGGTACCATGTCTACATCAGCCCTAAAAGAATAAAAAGAACATGTCTGGACTTCAGCTCTGTAATCCGTTTGCTGCAGCACAGGAAAAAAACTGAGAAGATGCTAGCAAGGAAGAAGAAAAGCTATTTTCCCCAAAGAGGAGGTGACAAGAACCAAATTCTTAGGTTTTAGTCACTTTTAATTAAAAGAAAGACCTAATGTCTAATGTCATTTCTAAGTGATGTCAGAGTCTGAATGTGCCATGCTCTGACAGAGCAACGTAATGGGCACAAATCAGCAACCCAAGAGAAGGCATTGCCAAGTGTTAAGTCCCTTTAAGAGGGTGGGTTATTAAAGCATTAGATAAAGTATCTCCCAGGGCTTTGCAGACATCTGTCTGACAAAAACCACACTGAGGGAGTGGTTACTATCTATCTCCCTCCAGGAAGCACTTTCTCATTTCAAACTGTAGTAAGTGGGATGAGAGTGACCTCAGACACCTCGATGAAAGAAAGGGAAAAAGTCTTTTGTTGTGCTCACAGAATGCCCATCTTCCCGTGTCCAGGGAATGAATAGCACAATAAAGATGAAATCTCAGGCTAAAAATTTTTGCAGAAATGGGTCATAAGATCAGCTGCAAGGGGAAGGAAATTAAATAGCAACGCATAGACTTGGAGGGTGGTTTTACTTGAGGGAATTCCCGAACACAGAAACTAGCACCTTTCTCTGCTGTTTGACACACACACACACACACACACACACACACACCCCTTTTTTGTTTGGGTTGTCCTTTATATGGGTTTGAGAAAAATTGGTGATTTTTCAGAAAAGAAAACATACTGACCAAATGTATATATAAAGCATTTCCCACCATTCCCTAATACTCTTCAGCAATGAATGTCAATTGCACTATAATTCCGTGCAATTCAGCAATATCTCTGAAGGACATACAAGAAACTGGTCATTGTGGCTGCCTCTGGGTTGGGAGTTGGGTGTCTGGGAATGGAATAGAAAGAATATCAATTTCCTCTAAATAAGTTCTCGTATGGTTTGAATGCTTTTACCACATTCATGTATTATCTACTAGTATCTATTGTCTGCTAAATAAATGTGTGTTTTTGTTTAAAGCATCAATGCTATTCAGCAATTTAACAAATACTGAATATTGAGTATCTGGCCTGTGCTGTGCAGGGGGGGGGAGTCTCTGCCCTCAGGGCGTTTAGTAGGAGAGATGGATAAAATGAGATGACAAAAGAACAGGCAAGGTTCAGAGGTAGAAACGAAACAGGGAGTTTTTAAATTATCTCTAAACGTTTTTTAAGTGAGATCATATTATGCATACTGTTCTATGTAATATATGGGTTTTGTGTTGATACTTGAGAGATTCTACTTTCTCATCAACAACCATGTAGGGGAGGCTCCTGGGTGGCTCAGTGAGTTAAGCATCTGCCTTCGGGCTTGGGACCTGGTCCCAGGGTCCTGCGATCGAGCTCCGTGTCATCGGGCTACTTGCTCAGCAGGGAACCTGCTTCTCCCTATCCCTCTGCCCCCTAACTCATGCACTCTCCCTCTCTTTCTATTTCAAATAAATGAATAAAATCTTTTAAAAAAGCAAAACAAAACCATGTGGGTCCTAGATGCATCCTGTGGGGGAAAAAAAAAAGAGTGTGCGTGTTGCCTTTGATGAAGGATAGACGTGGATTCATATGCCACTGTATGATTTATTAGCTGTGTGGTCCCAGAGGAGGCGTTGCACTGCTCTGAGCCTCGGTCTCCTCATCTGCCATCACCCATATTCCATACATTGCAAACCCTTACACTGTGTGCCAAGCACTGTTGTAAGTGTTATTAACACAGGAGCTTTGTTTAATTCTTAGAACAAGCCAGGGAGGGAGGTACTCTTATTCTCATTTCACAGATAAGGAAACAGCTTAGAGACCTTTCCCGCAGCTGTTGCATATGGACTGGGGTTCAAATTGACCAATCGTGGCCCTCCATTTAGACTCTTATCCACTCTTCCGAGTGCTGGTCCCTGCCCATGGGACATGTCCCTTCCTGTTTTATGACATCAATTAGCTAAGGTGTGCCCTGACCCAACGGCAGGAGTGACGGAAAGGAGGGGTGACACTGGGACATTGGGCCTCCCTGCATCCTGATGGCTTGCGAGCGTTAGCAGAAGAGCTGGAAGGCTGGCCGTTTGCTCCGGTTTTGCTCCCGGAAGAATCCAGGAAGAAGACCAGGGCAAGAATGGGAGGGGTGACTCCAGTTTTTGGACATGCGGATGTTGCGATGCAAATGCAGCGATAGAGATACAGTTCAACAGGCTCGCTCTGCAGGGAGATTTTGAAGGTATTTTGATGTCGAGACTGAACCAGGACAGCTTCTGTCTCTGAGTTTTAAATGAATAATGATCCGTGAAGCAGCTTGTCCTCCTGCTTAAGCTACTCTATAAGTGAGGCTCTTCTCAGAACACTGTTAACCCCAGGGCCCTTCTCTGTGAATCTCCCAGAAAGGCCATAGTGGTATTCTATGCCTTACACACGTACACACACACACACACACACACACACACACACACACTATCCAGCTGAGTCAGTTAGTTCAGTCAGACAAGTTTAGTGATGTGGTTAGTGGTTGGCCATCAACTGCCGCACTGAAGTGACGGGTGATGGGACCAGAGGGGCCGACGGCCGGAGTCAGCTGCGAGGGCCCAGGGCAGCCCCTGTGCAGCCCCATGTGGCCCCCGTGCAGGCAGCCTCTCTGCTTACCAAGAGACAGGCGTCTATCTCTACACAGTTGAATAACAGGAATCCAAAGAATGGCGAAAGATTTCCAGACTGGGATTTTTGGTTTCTTCCACACTCCCTGGAAACGAGGAGAGGGTGGGGAGCTTGTGGGGTAGGCCCTCCCCTCATGCCATAGAGCTCAGCTCCTCACAGAGGTTCCTGGGGACAGAGGGCAGGGAGGGAAGGGGCTAGGCCTCATGAGATCAGAAGCCATGGATTTGCCAGGCCCTGCTCTGGAGAAGAGACACAAAGCTAGAGTGTAGGGACTAGCGATTTTCTTCTGCTTTGTCTTCTCCGCCAGGGAGCAGAAATACAGGAAGAAGTCGTCAGGGCCAGCAATAATAACTACCTACCATGTGCTCACGGCCCACTTGGATCCTGGCCCTCAGCTTCATTCTCCAAAGCATTCCAGGGAGCTGCCTCCCCTCGTGGGGGTGTAGTCCAGGACAGTATCGGGGAGTGGACCGGAGCAGTGGAGTCTGGAGTCCGACACTTGGGGTTCATGTCCCCAGTTGTGGAACTGAGCCTCTGTTCCTTCACGTGTGAAATAGAATAATCGTAACACCTCTCTGCCAAGATTTATATCCCAGTTCCGCCACTTACAACCATGTAACCTTTAATAATTTCCGTAAGGGCTTGGCAGATGGAATATCCATAGAAACTGTCGGCCTCTCATCTTTTGCTCGCGTCTGTGCTGGGGCACCAAGGGAAAATACACACTGACTTGATGATGCTACCAGCGAGAGACCTGAGGGCCGGGCCTGTGGGGAAGACAGGCCAGGAAGGGGGGGACGACGGTCCCCAGGGGGAGTTCTAGGAGAAGTGGCTTCTATTTCCTTGGCTGGAGAAGAGAGCCAAGAAGACTTGTAGGAAGAGATTTGGTGGTTGTAAAGGGCTTTGAGAGGCAGAGATGAAAGGCCCAGAGTAAGTGATCCTGTTATTATCTGTCCCTCACCCACCTGGCCTCCTGAGCCAAGCAGTTCCCCAGGGACAGCCCTTAGCACAATACCGGCTGCTCAGTGGAGGGCGTGCCAGACCCATAGACCTCTCCCTCCGGCCAGGAGAGCTACTGAGAGAATGTTTTCAATAAATGTTTTAAAAAGTACGCAATCGTGCATTTCTGTTCCTACTGCTCAGAATCAATCTGAGAGTTCACCACGTCCCTGGTTTCTCCCTTTTCTCCAGCGTTTTGGGGTCTTCTGCCCATTACCTGCCACCCCATCAGAGTCGGGCCAGGCTAGCTGAGGAGTTCTGGGAACCTGGAAGGAATGTTGTTGCTTCCGAAGAGAGTTCGTACGGGGTAGAGGGCTTCATGTTGCTCGAAGATCATCTCTGGATTTTACTTTGCTATTTTCTTCCTGTTCATTCAGATAATGAGCAAACTAAACAGGCAACTTCAAATTTGTTTCTCTTTTAAGTGGGTTATCAAATAAGCAGGTGTGTTCGGAACCATTACCTGCAGTAATAAAACCTCCCATTGCCGTGGTGTTGCAGTTTACAAGACGTTTGCACTGTCTCTCAGTGCACGTCCGGGGTCCAGGCGGGCCTCCTGGTGGTACCCACTCCTGTCCCGAATGCGGCGAGAGAGCACTGAGAGTCTAAAGGTCCTGGTTATCGACCCAGCTCTGCCATCAACTCACTCACTTAATGATTCCAGACAAATCTCTGGGCCTCAGACTTCCTCGTCAGCAACTCACGTGTGGACTAATGTCAGCTTCCAACTCCAAAATTCTATCATTCAAAGTCTAATTTGCCTTCTTCTAAAGCAGAATGTACGGGGTAAAACACACCAGTGTTTTCTTTCTGCTCCTTGACACTGTCCGATTGATTGTAGGGACCCCTTTCCTACACCCTTGATCTCCCAACCCGTTCTCGCTGGTCTTTCCCGTCCACAAGCAGCCACCTTCTCTCCCAGTGAATTCTGAATTCTTGAGGACCGTTATGTTCCTGCAGTCTGGCTGGGATAACAGTGTTGGAGCCCACAGATGAGGCATGCCCTTGCCGAGGCCGCCTCTCCCCAGCAGTCTTCTGCCCATCCCTCATAAACCAGAGGAGAAAAGCTGCAAGTCTCTGTTATTGCTATAGAGCCAACAAGGCAGGGAAGAGCCTATACTTTCTGGAAAAGGCAACTGGAATTTAGTCACCATCTTTTCCAAGCTGTGCATTCCAGGTGTTGGAACGCTTGCTATTTATGGAACACTGTGGTGCCACCATTCATCAGCTGTTTGGTCTGGCAGGTGAGAGATGGGTCATTGCTGTGAGGTGAGGAAACACACAGAGAGCACTTGAGGGCACAGAGTTTAGTCACTGTGTTTGCCAAATATAAAGACGAAGAGTTTTGGGTCAGGCTTCAGTGCTGTCAAAGTTGTCCAGCACTTACTTCCTAACCCAAGAGTATTTCCATCACTGTGCCCAGTTGAGAGAGGTCCTCAAGTGGTTTTGAAGCCAAAAAGAGGAGAATAAAATCTCCGAAACCAGATAAAGGAAGCTATTCCTTGGATGCGTTAAGACAAGAGGGGGAGAGGCACTCCTTTTTCCCTCCGTGTATCCTATCAAAGATTCAAAGGTAAACGGAGGAGCAACGAGTTAAAAGACACCCTTAAGTTTTGAATTTCGAGACTGAGTCCCCGGCTCCAGACAGGGACCCCTCCCATTCTTCTTGTCCCCAGAGAGGCTTCTCCAGTTCTTCAACAATGATTCCAGGCCACGGCCCCCAGAGGGAAGACAATGGGCTATTAGCGAGAGACTTTCTATTCAGAATCTTGTAAGATGAAGCTCATTTGTCCCTAATGAGAGACGAACAATTGCTGCCCTTCTCCCCCTTTTAGACACATTGCATCTCTGGGAATTTCATCTTTAAAGCAAGTAAGGCAAAACCCCAGGAATCTGTGTGCTTGCTGCTGCCTTCAGCTTGTTGAATGTGAATGGTGAATGATGCATCGGGAAGGAAATTGTGAGTCCTTTAACAGATTACCCATGACCTGTGCTGTCTTCTTTCTTTATTTTTGTCCTCTTGGATTTGCTTTTTTAAGACGAATGAAATAGCTATGTAAAAAAGCTGAGATTCCATAGACTTCCCAGGGCTCTGTCACTTCTGCCATTGCGATGCTCTGCACAGCATGATCATAAATCATAATTCATATATATTCTGATGCACAGTATGATAGAATAGAATAGAATGGGGGGAAAGAGCATGTTACCTTGCCTACTGGTTTACAAGGTGACTTTGCGGCTTTGGTGCACGCGTTACTCCAAGGACTAACGCGTGGAAGCAGTCGTGATCCTATAATGATTGAGGGCAAAGTTTTTTCAGATTCACTTCCTTGTCTCCAGAAAAAAGAAAACTGTTTGGTCAGAAAGTGATCCACTCACTAGAAATCTGAGCACAGCTAGTGACTTTCCTCTCCATGGCCCAAATTAAGTAAACTCATTGTTAAAGCAAATCAAAGCAAGGTTGAGGAGAAACTCACCCAGACTCAAAGTGACTTTTTTAGAAAGTTCCAAGCATCTAGCAGAAATATGTAGATTGGAATTCAGTCAGATTTTTTTTTCAAGTTTTGTTTTCATTTATTTAACTAATCTCTACACCCAACACGGGGCTCAGACTCATGACCCAGAGATTGAGAGTCACATGGTCCTCTGACTGAGCCAGGCAAGCCCCCTGAATTCAGTCAGACTTTTTTTTAAGGGAGCCAATTTTTTTTTGCTCATTTATTTTGTTATTTTATTTATGAAATA
Source organism: Procyon lotor (assembly GCA_028646535.1). Classification (NCBI taxonomy): domain Eukaryota; kingdom Metazoa; phylum Chordata; class Mammalia; order Carnivora; family Procyonidae; genus Procyon; species Procyon lotor. The sequence continues at coordinate 22,731,640 of CM053607.1, forward strand.
CATTTACATTGCCCGAAATAAGAAAGTACAAAAGGATATAAATACCTAGCTATCAGTTTCTTATGTGCCTTTAGAATTATTTTATGAGTATAAAAATAAGTACGTATCTGTCCCTTTTTTGCCTTTTGTATACAAATATTGGCATAATAAATATCTCCTGCTTTACACCTTACCTTTTTTTTTTTTTTAAGATTTTATTTATTTATTTATTTGACAGAGGCAGAGAACAAGTGAGTACCTGTAGGCAGAGCAGCAGGCAAAGGGAGGGGGAGAGGGAGAAGCAGGCTCCCTGCTGAGCAGAGACCCCCGATGCGGGGCTCGATCCCAGCCAGGACCCTGGGATCATGACCTGAGCCTAAGGCAGCCGCTTAACCGGCTGAGCCACCCAGGCGCCCCTACACCTTACCTTTTTAACTGTACAGTATACCTTGGACATCGTGCCTCATTCACACATAAAGAGCCTCGTCCCTCTCTCGGGGGTGTATTAGATGGGTGTACCGTCATCTATTTGAGCAATTCCCAATTGGTGTGCACTTAGATTGTTTCCAACTTTTAGATGCATTTGTTAAATGGTACAGTGAATAATCCTGCACGAAGGTTATTTCCCCCAGGTAAAGTGTATCTGTGGGATACATCCCAAGAATTGAAACTGCATTTACAGTTTCTACTCCCTCGTAACACTATTTTATTTTTTTACCAGAAAAGAATGCAACAGATGCCAGTGATTTTAATAGAATATTTTTTAAATGACAATGGATTGGACATTTGAAAGACCTGCAGGATGATTTGCAAATTTAATTGCCATTTCACATAGCCTATGTTAGTGCAGTTTTAGGAAGAAAGCATGAGGCTTTTCAGAACTCCTAGGGTTCTTCTGATAGAGTTGTCTTCTCCGAGTTGCTTGCCACAGGGACTTGTCTGCATCCGTGACCCATGGCTGGTTCCTCTGGGCACCACTGGTAGAATATGGAGCAGGTATTTCCCACCTCCAGCAACAGGAAATACCAAAGCACAAAAGAACGAGCCAAGCCAGGGCCCAAATCACTGAAGGATGTGGGAACGGAGGAGTGGGGGAGGGTTGAAAGGTTGCCTCCCACAGAGAAGCTTCTCTCCAGGAAATGCCTGGCAGTTTGGGGTGAAACCAAAGACCAGGAGCAGCAGACCCCTCAGGCAGGTAAATTCACCATTACGTCTTTGCCCTACTTGTAAAAATAAACTAATGGAACTTTATGCCCACTGACTTCATCAGGCTTGCATGAGACAGACTTATGACTGCTCCAGCTTGGGCTACAAGCTAGCCAAGTTCTGTTTGATCTCTCAAATAATTATTTATTGCCTACCTGCCATACTAACTGTAACGGCCAAGTTGACGAAGCATTTTTTGCTGTATTAAAAAGTGCCTTCCTATGCCTTATCAAGGACCTTAGAATTCATGAGAAGAAACAAGATGCATTCATAACAAAACAGCTAAGATTTATAATGCTTTGCGTTAACATGGTTCTTTAAACTCAGAACCTTTCACCGAGAATAGTAAAGTTCAACGAGATTTTAGGTACTGCCTGTTCTGATCTATGCTTCCCATTTTGTGGGCCAAAAAAAAAAAGAGGTCCCTTTGGATTTGAAGATGTGGGCTGTGGAAATGGGCAGACCTCGATTGCAATGCCA
>CM053607.1:22733804-22855664 GCA_028646535.1 Procyon lotor
CAGGGTCCTGGGATCGAGTCCCACATTGGGCTCCTTGCTCAGCGGGGAGCCTGCTTCTCCCTCTGCCTCTGCCTGCTTGTACTTTCTTTCTCTCTCTGACAAATAAATAAATAAAATCTTAAAAAAAAAAATAAAAAAGATTTTATTTATTTGACAGAGAGAAAGAGATCACAAGTGGGGGGTGGGCAGGCTCCCCACTGAGCAGAGAGCCTGATTTGGGGCTCGATCCCAGGAGCCTGGGAGCCTGAGATCATGACCTGGGCTGAAGGCAGAGGCTTTAACCCACTGAGTCACCCAGGTGCCCCAATGCCACTCTTACTTTTAGAGTCTCTTTGGCATCTGAGCTCTTAAGGGGCATCCTGTCTTTTTCTGGAGAATTTTGTACAGTGAGCAATAATTCTGGAAAGAATTAGTTCGATTTCGTGCCAATCTGGAGATCGGGTAGGGGAACTTGAGTAAAATTTTACTCTTTCAAACTCCAACATTTATCAAAAGTTAAAAGTTGAATCAGCCCAAATTTTACTTCAAATTGTGCCTCATTTTTCTACTCTTACATATTTCCTGGCTTCTTAATATTTTCATTCATTTTATCAGATTAAATATAGGCCAAATTCTTAAAAGATATCTTTAGGTTTTAACTTGCTGTGCGTGTCTGGCTTTCAAAAGGAAACCTGTGGTGGTGTGTTCTTTCTGAGGCTCTAGTATGCACGTGATGTCTTAGTTTAGAAAACCAAAGTGATATTTAATCTTCCAAAGAAGTGTTGTGGTGTAGACTCTCTAGGGGAGATAGCGAACCCCTGAAGGACTCCCTTCTTGAGCTTTTTTGTCTCAGGAGAACGTCTTTAAACAAAAATGCATCTTTGTTTATTGCATTCAACCAGTACAGTTCATTTTGATCACCTTCAGCATTCCAGTTACGATATTTCCTAGATCCCCAAAATCTGGTAAAATACCAAAACAGGAATGATAGAAGACTGTTGACTGAGAATACACAATCTGCCCGGAATCATGCCCCCAGGATGCAAACGATGAAGTTGACTTCACCTCTAACAAAGCCCGTGGGGAGGCTATTATGATTTTTATCGTTGTTTTTGCAGAGTAATCAATACTAAAGCGTCTGTTCTTTTGCATTAAAGATTGGGTGACCATCAAGGTTTTTATTAGCTCTGGGAACCTCAATCAATGCGCTCCAAGGACGGGCCGAGTGCAGAGTCCTCCGCTCGGCAGAGGCCGTGAGAGCAGTTTTACTACAGGGAGGAAGGCCACCCTCGCCCTGGGGCCTCCAGTTGGTCGGAAGGGCATAGGGTAGAGGGCTCCGAGAAGTCTGAGCATCGGGATGTGAGGATGTTTCGGGAAGACTTGTTTCATCGCTAGGCTGCGTCGTCAGAAACCTGAACTGCTTACCCCCAAAAAACAGTCTTGGCCTTCAGAGCATTTGCTCCTCTCGATGGGACACTGACGGCCGGCTTACCTTACCACCCGGGGTTCACCTCTCGTGCTGCCTGGTAGAGCAAAAGCCAGAAAACAAAATGTCTTTTGTTTATTCATTCAACAAATGAAGTGAAAAAAAGCTGGATGTTGACTTCATTGAGCAACACCAACAAAACCTTTGCCTGATTCAAAATGGAATGAAAAGGTAGACGAAATAGTGTGACCTAAACTTGGGCGCTGTAAGTTAGTACCATGACTGTTGAGAGGTGAGGAGTACGGCATAGTGAGTGAGAGTCCGGGATCTGGAGCTGGACGGCCTGGGTGCGAAGCCCACCTCAGCCATCCACCTGGCATTGGGGAGGCAGCTTGACCCTTCTCTGCATTGACTGTGGCGCCACCCTGTACCAGCTGTGAGGTTTGGGCGGTTTACCTCCCCCTGGCTTTTTTTCTGCTGCTCTGTTAGACACCTACCTGGTGGACCGGAGTTGAGAGACATCATTCAACCACTGCCCAGGACTCCTTCACTGAGCAGGCCCACTTTCCCTCCTAGTACCTAGATGAAAATTGGTGGCACTGGATAAACATGGGATTCAATGGGGGCAGGGGAGAGAAAGTTTGTAGAGCTCCCAGGGAGAGAGAGTCTGGATATGGCTGCTGTGACTGTAGAGAGAAGAATACAATCAGTGTTGGAAAATGGGACCCAATGCACCTGGTATTTAGAAAGGTTAATCCCCTTCCTTCATTGACTTTGGATTGTCTCTTGCTCCTAGAGCCTGTATCATTGGGTGAGCAGCTATTCAACCATTCTTTTCTAAATGATAACTTAAATAATTTGAATTTCTTAAACAATTTAAATGATTTAATTAATAAACAACTTCTGGACTAGCCAGGATCCTACTCATCCTTGGAAACAGTGTTGGATTTGAGTAAATACATTTCTAATAAAAAACAGCAAACTTAGAAATGAACTTGTAAAACCAAGCCTGGTCTTAAATTGTTAATCAGAAGATATCTTAAATTCCTAATATCTAGTATGGTCAAATTCCAAATGACCAAAATGAGTTTCTTGGGTTTATTGTGCATATTTTGTGTTATAATTGAATGACAAATGTTTAAATGCATTTAAATAAAGATCAGAGAACAATCAATTCCAGTGAAATTACATTTAGTTGGAAGTAAGGTAAGGTTTATAAATATTTGTTTACTTATTATAAGGTGAAGCAGTTATTTTAGCATGACTTGGTCTTTATTTGAACAGGCAGGAAAGAACTCGGTACTACCAGTAGCACTTTTTATAATTCCTATGTGCTGTTGATGGTGCTGTGTGGGATAGTGCACACTGAAAATTAGAATTGAATGTCCTACCCCGAGCCATGTTCCAGGAAGATTAAAGCTTCAGTATTTTATTTTATTTTATTTTATTTTTTTTTAAGCTTCAGTATTTTAAAACAAAGCAAGCAAGCAGTCAAAGAAGGAAAAATGAATTAAAGATTTATCCAACTTGGGAGGAGGAGGGAAATTAAAGTTTATAACTCTTGAAGAAATCGCCTAATATAAAAGGTGTGCAAACCTTATTTAATAAAAATGCAAAACACCTGTGTATTTTAGAGTAATAATATATGGCCAGCAAATTAAAAAAATAGAGCAAATATCTTACATATAGACAAAGGGTAATTATCTGTATTATGCAAAGAATTTATAACCAATCACACACATAAACACACACACATAAACTCTTCAACTTTAGGATTTAGTAAGTTGTTTGGAGAACATACAATTAGGAGAAATGGCTTTAGATGTTGAATAAATTGAAAATAAATTTAAAATAGATACTATTTAGTCATCGAATTCACAAATTTTATCTAACAATTTTTTATGATAAATCTCTAAGCTCCTAGAGGTAGAGGTAATACTAAAGCCTTTCATTCACTAACGAAGCATTAAACTGAGGGGCCAACCCACTGGGAAGCAATGTGGTAACATCGATCAAGGTCATCATAGTCTTCAATGCACTGATTTCCTTTCTCTAAACTGCACTAAAAAAATATTCCTAGTTATAAAACAGCCTTCATACATTCATCATGGTGTTCTTCATAAAAGTGAAAAAATGCTAAGCAACCTAATTGTTCAACAACAAAGGAAGTATTAAGTAAATTTGGTACAATCATTGGATCTGTTACCACGAGGCTCAAAGCAATGCTTATGGTGACTGCATATGAAAAAGTATATTCTGTGTGATTTCCATATATTTAGCTCTGTATGAGAACATTCTGAGAAGAAACCCACAGAAGCACTAACAGTGGTTGTTTGGCTCTACTGGAGAGGTAGGAAGTCTGTGAGGTGGTCAAGAATGTGAGCTCTGAGTCCAAATGCCTGGGTTCTAATCCCAGTTCTCTCACTTGAGTCGCTTTTTGACTTTGGTATTGAATAGCTATTGGAATCTGGCAGGTTCGAAGTTCACAGTGATTCAATTCCTCCATCAGTGCATTGGTGGTAAGATAGCTCCTACCCCCGGGGGTTTTAGTTCAGATTAAGTATATCAACACAAGTAACACACTGACAATATTTGGCATATGGCAAGAGCTCAGTGAGCATTAGCTATTTGCTGTTTAAGCGGTAGAACCAATAAGGGCAGGCTTTTGCCTCTCTTTTCTGTGTTTTCCAGATCACCTTTTCTCTCTTGAACATATTATTGTTGCATTGGGAAAACACAATAAATATTTTCCTAAAGGCCCTGAAAACTGGATCAGCAGATTTCCTAGTCACATAGATTCAGACTCTTACTTGGAATGTCACAGTACATAATCAAAGAATGGATAGATACTCCGTGGTTGCTGAGACCCAAGAAATGAAATTGGAGTTGCTGTGACAACTAAAATGACCCTTGTGCATTTCCTAAAAGAAGAACCCCATTTCATAAGAAGTTAGGGCGATTCAGTTTCCTTAAAGAACTGCTTGCTTCCCTTGGAAATACATACGTCTACTCAGTATTCTCTCCCCCCTCCCCAATCTCTAGTTTCTAGAGAGAACTTAGTATTTCTCTATAACTCACATGTTTTAGTAATGGCAGGACAGAAATTTTGAAAATATTTCCAATACTGGAATAAATACATTTTCTTGGGCAAGGAAAGTAAATTAGGGAAAGGCAGGAAAGAGAGTAAAATTCCTCAATGTGTTCGTTGATTTCTGAACACTTCAAAAGCTATGGTGCACCATGTATTTTACGGATAAAGTTATTTTTAAGGTATATTTTAAAGTTCCAGGAGCAGAAAGAAAATTAAGGGGAAAATTGCATTCTCTTCCTCTTAATCCCCCCCTACGTTTTCAGGGAAAATTTCTGAAAAAAATGTCTGTGCTCATTTTGGAGTCTTCTTTTGCCAGCAACTAACAATACAGTTGCCAAGGTAATACCAAGACCACATAGACAGAAAGCACGGTGCACAGACAGGGAGATGATGAAAATGGATTAACAATGTGAACAAGAGGAATTTTTTTAATTGGAAAAAAAACAAAATTACATTACCCTTTATAAATGACTATGCTAGCAGTCCTAACATCTGTCGTTACAAAGGAAATTCATTATAAGGGTGGGGTTTTTTTCTATATTGTCTAATTCATGGATACATGATTTGTCTCCTGGTTTGCCCCTATCTTTGTAACTCTGTACTGAGCCATGTCAAAATGGGTTCCGCTGCATTCAAGTTAGACAAAGAAATTTTTCATTTGCTGAAGCCAGTAACATTTTTTTCTCTAAGTCCTGTTGACAGCCCTGGATTCAGCCAGACCCTTCCAGACTACAACCGGAGGGACAGGCATACATACACTCCTTACTCTCAAAGCAGTGCAAATATTTGCTGCTTAAATAAACGTACCCCCATCGGCCAGGAGTGTCCACCAGCCAAGTCATACCTCATTTGGCTAGGACTATGACTTATGACTTCGGTTTTAAAAAAGACTCAATTTTTCTCCATTTCGCCCGCCCCTTCAGGTACCATCCTTGGATTTACCCTCCGACCCTACAAATTGAGCTACCGGGAAATCAAGTACTTCGCTTTTCCTGGGGAACTTCTGATGCGAATGTTACAGATGCTGGTGTTACCGCTCATCATCTCCAGTCTCGTCACAGGTACCATATGCAGTGTGGTTCTTTTTGAAGTGTGCTTATTGCAAAAGATCGCTTAGAAAAGCCATTGCTTTAGGTTTCTGCTGGATGCATGCTCTGTTCTAGAAAAAATTTTAAAAAAAGTCCCTTCAAAATGATGGAAAGGAGGCTTTAGTAATGCATGAATGATTATAACTCTCGTATTTTACCAATCACAAGAGGAAAAGGATTTAAACAACCACGTGATCTGGTCTGCCTCGCTTCGAAAGAGGCACCCTGCTAAACACGACACAAGCAGCCTTCTCTGACCACAGCGATCTAGTTGACAACAGCGTACAACAGGTCTGTTTTCTCACCCTCTTATCCCACCCAGATAACATCTGGTTGGACAGCCTATTAGCTATTGATGCAAGAATGCTTGTTCTCAGAGCCACCAGGACTTGAGCGGGAGCCTTCTTGGAAGCCTCATCAAGAGGTAATGCCCACACTACACTCACCAACTCTGGTGCCACCAACACTGTGTCTTTTCCTGGTGAACCCGCATGATATCATTTCCTCCTCCAGTTGTCCCCCACCCCCGTTACCTTTTACGCTGGTGGGAGAACGGGGAGGGGGGGAGATTTCCCCATCTAGATGTTTTGTCCATTGACACTTGGATTTTCAATGACTGAAAGATCTGCAGGGTAGGAGCTGTTTTCTGCGGCAGTAAAGCTAGCGATTGACTCCTTCGTGGGAAATGCTTCAAGAGTCATTTGTCCATGTGACTGGTGAATGCCAATGGAGTCAAGAAGTTGCAAAAAAAAAGTTACTATACATTCCTTCCTGCCTACTCTTCTCTTTCCCCACAGCACACCTCTGACCCGAAGAAAGAATGTCGGTAGACACTGTCCCAGCAGGATGATTTCTGGCTTTGTAGCTAAAGCCCAGAACTCAGGTACTACTGACCCTGGTCTCTTTTCCACTGACGGCTCGCTGTCCCTCCTTGGGCACATCACTCCCCCTCTGTGTGAGCTGGCTCTGAGCATCTTTTCTCCTCCCCTCCCAGGGAGTTCTCAGGGATATTTATAATCTCTTTTCAAGATCTCTGTGTTAAGAACTTCATAGCACAACTCAAAAGTCATAGGGCAATATTCTGACTACTACATACCTGAGGGGACTAGCCTTCCTTGGACAGGAGCTATGTCAACTTTTCCCCCAATGCCTCATGGATCTCTACTGATTTCCACTTGTTCAGGTCTTTAACAAGTGATTGCCTGTACATGAGTCTCCCATTGGAGGAAGAAGTGCCCATGAAACAATCACGTAGGCAGGATGATGAGGGGTGCTTATTACCAAAGTGATCTGGCCCATCGCTGACCAGAGGTAACCACAGCAGCCCCAGCTCTTATCACAGAAGCTAGATTGATGCTGACGTGAGGTTACATTCTCATTTTAATATCCACGTATTGACATTTTTCTGGGAAGCAAGTTCTTGCAACAGCACTGAGAGGACAGAATGCGTTCACATGTACCATTTTGTTCAGTGGAGCAGGGCATCCCTCATCCCCATCCCTCCTGGCTGGCATCTGAGTCACTGCGGTCTTCTGGACGCAAGCTTGAGGGGTTCTGGATTCCTTTCTACTATCTCTTCGAAGGTGGGACCAGGGGTCAGAGGTTTCTGCTTTCTGGTAATTGTGCTAAAAACCCACTGTGTCACTCTTTCTAAGAGGAAAGCCCTCATTTGGTACAATTGGAGAAGATATTACTTCCTCTTAGTAGGAATCTTACCTGACAGTTACCTCAAAGTGGATTTTCCTGATGTTTTCTAATACTTAGTATATCAACTTTATTGAAGGAATACAAGTTTTCATTGGATAATTTTGCAGGAAAAAAAAAAAACACTGTGATGCAATCCCTTTGCATGGTGAAAAAGAAATTTGTGGGTAACCTATGGAAAAACTAGCAACATTTATAATCCTGAAGGGAACTATAAGCTGCAAGCAATCAATATCAAATGAACTTTTAAAACGTATCCTAATTGCAAGTTGGGGATGCTGCCACTTGAGACCATGAAAAGAGTCTCAGCCCTTTTCTGGGACTGTGTTAAGACAAGGGAAAGGGGTGCCTGGGTGGCTAAGTGGGTTAAAGCCTCTGCCTTCAGCTCAGGTCATGATCTCAGGGTTCTGGGATCAAGCCCCACATGGGCTCTCTGCTCAGCAGGGAGCCTGCTTCCCCCTCTCTCTCTGCCTGCCTCTCTGCCTGCTTGTAATCTCTCTTTCTGTCAAATAAATAAAAATTAAAATCTTAAAAAAAAAAAAGACAAGGGACATAATTTAGTTTGCCAAAGATCTTTTTAACATGTTAACCTCAAAGCAGTAATTTCCAAGCTACATAGTATTTTGGATACTTATGATCAGTTACAATGAACATTTGATTCAATAAGACTCTCCTTCAGGGTTTTAAATGCAATGATTCCAAACCAAAAAGAGGGTGAGGGATATGACCCAATGGGAATGAGGTTGGGGGGAATTTCTGCAAATTGCATGCATCCCTGGAGGACCCCCATGTGTGTTGGGAGATGCTAGAGAATGTGGAGAAGGTGTCGGAGAATATGTTGCCTAGGGAGGGAACCAGGTCAGGGCTCTTATTTTAGAATGGAAAAGCAAGCTCAAATGCTTCCCGTGGCCAAGCAGGGGATGCTTATCTATGAAGCTGCCCTTTCAGGCTACTTTTTGTGTTCTTACTTTGATAGAGGCATCGATACAGAGAAATCGTTTTCTTTGACAGGAGAAACAAGCACTTTAACAGCACAAGTGTTATGGTAAGTGGAAATGGATCCAGCTACAGAATAGTATAGACAAGTAGCAGTGTTTTTGCCATGTGTCAACGAGGCCCCAATCTGCTGATTTTTCAAGAGAGTCCAGAAGTCTAAAAATTGTTAGGAACCTCCAGACTTTTCAACGTTGATACAATCAACAGAACAAAACACTGCAAGCCAAACAAAGCTCATCTGCGGGCCCAAACCAATTCTTGGGCTACCACTAGAGGCACTAGGGTTTGAATGTTGGTGCTATTCATTGCAAGGGATGCCCAGCTAACCGAGTGCACCCACTGATCGCTGGGTTTCCCTTGTGGCTTCTTCAGCTGTTGACAGTTCCACGCCAAAGCTCCACTCCTCATGAGATTACTAAACCTTTATTACCGCCTAAACAAATAGTGATGGGAAAATGTCTCCTCTCCATCTTCTGGGTATAACCACATTGTGTCAGAGCTGTGTTGATCTTTCCTGCACCTGATGGGAACTCCAGAATCAGAACTCAGGGCTCATGTTCCCTTAGAAATATTTTCCAGTGGGAAAATATTTGACAGACTCAATACTTTCAAGTCAAAAGTCCCAGAGTTTCTGCAGACAGAAATTGAAATGCACAAAGCCCTTAGTGCATTTGTTGGATTAGGTATTTTATTTTAAAAGATTCTGCACATTTAATTGTATTAAAGTCCTATTTAAACTCAGAAATCTGAGTTGGGTTTTCGTACTTGAAACATCCACATTTGTGAATGGGGGCTCTAAAGCTCCAATAAGCCATGTTCTCCTCTTGCCAAATTTGAAATTCCAGTCTTTCCAAATATCTGCGGTGTGTGTTAGCATTCCAGAGCTGCCAGAGAGAAGCTGGGAGCGAGCCTATGGCTGGATTTGTACTCAAGTACCTGTGTTTTTAAACAAGAGTAAGTCTGTGCCAACACACCACTCAATAAAATAGACGTTTGGTGCTAATTTCTATTGATTTGGTCAGCATAGGCAGCCAAACTAGGTATTTCATGCCAGAAATATGAGTTGGTTTGGCTGGCTTGGCCTGATTAAATTTACTAAATAATAATTAAACTCCATTTCAGGTTGTGCTTTGTAGACGTAACCATCACCTCCACCTTCATTTTTTCAGAAAACTAGTACTTTCTTCTTTTCTCATCTAAATGTGCATTCCTCCTCAATTACTTACCTCAGCCTGTGTCTCCAGCTTTCTGGAAGTGGGGAGCATCCCTTGACCATCGGTCTCCGTCGAGCTGGGTCTAGTGAGAGTCAAAGGGGACTGGTGGGGCAATGCCAACAGCAGTAGAGTGGCAGCAGTGCCTGGGGTCCTTGGCAGGGCACTCTGGAGTTGAGGTTATAAGATGGACTAAGGCTACCTTTCAACATTCATTCATTCATTAACAGCTATTTTTTTCTTTTTTTTTTTTTTTGAGCTCTTACTCTGTCAAATACTGAGCTAGACACAAGAGACACATGAACCCAAAGATATGGTCCCCAAGAGGAAGTACGTTGGGTCGAGAGAGAGAGCAGCCCTGCATCTCTGAAATCACACAATGTTTTAAGCAAATCATAATTCTAGCCATGAGGGAGCAAGGCTGGTCCTCTGTTTGGTGACCACAGGCTGAACTCCTCTGAGCTACTGGTTTGTTGCAGCTGATATAACAGTTGGCCCAAACCTAGCCGGTGTGAGCAGAGGGTTGGGTCCAGGTTGGTGTCCCTACCCCGTAATGAGTACTGGGTTCAATTCTGGGAGTGGAGTACAAGGGAGGGCAACCAGGGCAACAAGAAAGACATGTGATCGATTTTAGGAACATGATCCCAAATCTGACTTTCTGAGTCATGGCATCTCCATCCCAAAGTTATTTGGCTACCACCCCTATTCTCTTTTACTTAAAATGTTCTTGAAATCAACATACTTTTCTTCCAGCGCTTTAAATCATTACAGAAAGTTCCTGCTCCTTGTCTTGTGAAGGAGATAATAAATTACAATGTAATAAAATTCTGGATTGCTACTATTGCCTGCCAAAGGTTTTTGAGAGCCTGAGACCTGTGCTCTCATTGTTTAAAAAGGTGCCTGGTAGGGGGAGGGGATGGTGTTAATGAGGTGTGAAATGCACTTAGTACCACAGTAAGACTTGTCTTTCCTGTAATACAAGCACTGAAAGAGAATTGAAAAGAATGACTTTCCTACCACGTGAGTTACTGTTAATTAAGGAGGGCTTTCTGTCCCCCCAGAATAAATAAATACCACTGTATTTACTCCACTGGAAGCACTTCTCTGGTCCAGCCAGCCTTGCAGTGTCTCCTCCAAGTCATTGTCCAGCTTCTGCCTAAACATTCCCAAGGACACAAGATCTTTAGAACCCACTTGTCCTTGGAAAACTAATAATTCTATTTATATCCAAAATCAAACAAGTATTTTTAAATCCAGAAAAACAGAACATTACCCGCCTGCCTGTACCTCCTCCTCTGTGTGTGACGAGCTCTGTGACACATCACATATTCCTTAGGCAGCTTCCTCCCCAAGCTATTGACCAGTGTAGTTGGTGGAACATAGAACTTAACCATCCTTACGGCCAACAAGCTGCCATCTCCAACAAGGGCTCTTTTGCCTGAGAAATTAAAAGAACAGTAAGTGTTATACCTCAAAGCATATCCCTCCGGCTTCAGAAAAATAGCAGTTACAATAAGAATAATCTAAAGGTTTGTCATTTCTTTCACATGAGAGGGCAAAAAATGAGCTAGACAATTCCTAATTGATTACTTGGACATGAAGGGCTTATGAAGGGCTTCAAAAATAAGAGCCAAAAATCACTTAAGAAAAATGTAATATTTTAAACTATTGATTGTCATGGCCTTAAGGTATAGCTATGGCCTATTTGAAATACTCCAGGTGTTTACGTATGAGAAAAAGGACTGTGGATTTCTCCTCTTTTCCCCACGCATACAGTTTATAGAAGAAACAAAGGTGTCTATCTTAGATGGGGAGGATCTTCTTTGGGCCTCCCTTTCATTCTCTGTAAAATGAAGGTGATAACAGCACCAGGGTCGTGGGAGCCCACGGTGTGAGGATTTATGACCGGCACACAGCATGTGCTCAGCGAAAGCGTTTCGCCATCACAGTAACATCAGTAAGAGCTGTCCTGGTGGTCCGCTTTGTAGAAATGCAAGTTCTAGAGCACGAGGACACACTCTCCCTTCGGAAGCCTGGCACGAAGCCCCCAGACTGCACATGTCTCCTGTGTGCGATCCTCGCCGCGATCGCTTTCCCATTACAGGTAAATTCAAGAAACCGTGAAGTTCATCAAGTAACAACGTGGGAGCCAGAGAGAATTCCTTCCTCACCGCTGGAGGGGATTGGATTCTGCCCTCCAGCGTGGGACGTGATTGCCTTATCCCAGCTGCAAAATTTTAAATATTTTCATTGGTCATACAGCTCCGCAGTCTTTCCTGAGGAACTCAGGCCCAGTGGGTGCCACCCCGGAATCCACAGCGCCCCGGGTTCCACGCACTGTGAGCAGAGCCTTCCCCGCAAACCAAAACTCCGGACAAACCAAGTCTCCGTCTCAACACGCATGCGATCTCCGTGGTGGCCTGGAAACACACCAGCCAGAGAGAAACCTCAGCTCAACCCATTTGAGGCCAACAAGCTGGCCCTGCTTTATTGTCTCTCTAGAGCTGCTCAGAAACATGGGGAGGGAGGCAAGAAATGTCCATCTAGAGGAGGAGGGGGTAGGATAAAATGGGAAGACCCATCTGTAGGGTAGAGATCACCTGGCTTTTTTTTTTTTTTTTCTTTTTTGAATCATGTTGAAAGGAGATCTGGGCAATTATTTTTTTAATTTTATTTTTAAAAATTTTAGTGGGTTTGGGGTTTTGCGGAGATGTAGACAGAATCATGCAAGTCTAGGTATCTCGGAAAAAGTCTACCTTTCCCCTGCAGAAAACTTCCTTCAGTAAACGTGTGTAGAGACTTTCCACGTGCCAGCCCCTTTTCTAGGACTCGAGGATAGCACAACGAGGAAGACAAGGCCCCTGACCTCAAGGGTTCCAAGTCTGGTTGGGAGATAGGCCGGGGACTTCAGTGTGAGAAGGTAGTGGTGACCCAGGCAGCGTGAGCCCAGTGGGAAACAAAGGACACAAGGAGCAATGCGACCATCCCTCTTCCGGATTCTCCAGCCTTCAGGAAACTCGCGCTCCCGAGCAGGAAACAACTCTGTTAGCGGCGGAGAAGCAGCATCTGTCGTGGTTGTTCCTCATTGTTTTCCTTACCTCTGACTCTCTCCCCATTAAATGCGGCAAGAGCCAGGGGTGGGGCCCTGAACGTTTCCCAGCAAAAATCCCCGCCGCGGGAATGTGGCTCTCGGATGTGAAGTCTGAGAGAAGAGTCTCCTGACAGGGTTTTCACCACAGAAACTGTCCCTTTCGGGAAGGGAGCCAGAAGGGGACTTGAGGCTTTCCCAGCTGGAAGGCACACAGAGGTGATAGGGTGCAGCCTGGCACCCACAGCGGGAACCCCCCCTCTACACCCCTGGAAGGTGGCTCTCAGCTGCCGCCTCAACATTCCACTCTCAGACCATCTGAACTGTTGAGAAGTCTGTCACCTGTACTTTCTCCCAGTGGGCCTATTTGTGCCATATGGAGCAGAGGAGGACGAGTTTTTTCAACGATCCAAAGGACACCTAAACACAAGCTAAGTGTCCCAGGTCTTCTGGGCCCTTCACGACCCTGGTTACCCTCCCTTATACCCCATTCCCAGAACTGAATCCAGTGCACCAGATGTCACATGAGGGGTAAGGACACCTTCCTGGACCCAACTCCCTGCTCACACTGGCTGGATTTGAACAAGCGGTTGTATCAGCAGCAACAAACCACTGGCCCAGAGGAGTTCAGCCCGTGGTCACCTAAGCCCTTGGAACTGAATGTTTCTGGAAACATGTTCGTGGTGAAAATGGAACAGTTCAGAGGCCACAGGCTGAAGGCTCTCGTCCCATGCAACTTTCCAGAAGGCATGGGCATGAGTTGGGAACTCTTATCCCTAAATTGCAGAAACTTCAAATTAGCCTGTGCTCTCGATCAGTTCTGGTTTGTAGGAAATTTTTGAAAGCTTCCTTAAAAAAAATTAAAAAGAAATTTTAAAAGCTTCCTGTAAAATTAAATCACTCTCTAAGAAAAATAAAATTTTCCCTCTTATATTACCAATTTGATCATTTCCTTCAAAGTGCTGTGGAACTGTAGGTCTGTGGAGGGCGCTGGAAATAGGTGGTTTAGTTCTGTAAGTTACCTGACGAATTCTGACTGGAGATTTATGCTCAAGGACTGGAGGTGGTGGCCGGGGGCTGGGGGCAGGGGCTGCTTCACAGCATCGCTTGCACCACTCCCTTCTGGAGGCCACGCTCTGAGGCTCTGTACTGTCCCATTCAGGTTAATTACACTACATGGTGCCCAGGCATCTCCTCCCCTCCTTCAACTCTCAACCCCCAAATTCTTCAATTAATTGGTCTGAAATGGGGCTTGGGGATTGATATTTCTCAATAGCTCTCCAGGTGATTTTACTGTGCACCAGGATTAAGAACCACCACTTGACAGTTTTTCTAGAATCATTTTTGAGGGTATGACCACTTAGGTCAGGTCCTTGTGAGTTCAGATACCCCATCTTCCAAGAAGTGTTCTTTGGCTTTTCCCTCATCCCTACTAATGCATGCTCCCAAAGGCATAGCATTATTTTTCCTATATGATTTTAGTTAAAATCATTTAAAGAAAATGAATGTTTATCATTTGCATGAGCAAAACGATATAAAAATATAGAGAGCAAAACAAGAAACACACAGAGATGCCCAGTCTATTGATTCTGATTTGAATGGACTTCTGCTAGGAGAACCACTTACCCTGAAAATGTTTGGAAACCTGTGTCCATTACAAAACACTTGTCTGTGGAATGCCTGAGTGGCTCACTTGGTTAAGCATCGGACTCTTGATTTAGGCTCAGGTCATGATCTCAGGGGTCATGAAATCGAGCCCCTTGTGAGGCATGGATTCTGCTTGCCCCTCTGGCTCTGCTCCCCCCCCAATAAATAAATAAAAATTTTAAACAAACAAATAAAAGACTTGTCTGTGTCCCAGAAAGCCAAGAAAAAAGATACTGGAGTTTCTACCAACAGAAAGACACATATGCGTGTGTGCGCACGCATGCACACACGCACACACGTACACAGAGAGAAAGAGAGAGAGAGTTCCTATAGCCAGACAAGGCTTTCTGTGTCATGGATTGCTTATCTCCAGGCATGCTAAGTACCCCGTCATCCCTCTGTTCTGTGTTTAGAGAGTATTTCATGATAAGCAGAAAAAAGGTTTTGGGATGGTATTACTTTCTGCTGGAGGGTTGATCTGCTGGAATAATCCAGCCAGTTTTGAATCTGGGTAGAATCTAGGTTTTTAGGTTTTAAGCTTCTTTTTGGTTTCCTCATGAAGACAATGTTTGCCTCATAATGTCAGATCCCCAGGCTGCAAGCCAGTGCACGACCCATGGTCACACTTGCTTTATGAACCCATCGATATCTATAATTCCAGTGTAACACTGTTTTCAAATGTCCGCTTCCTGAACTTCCTCATGTGAGGCAAGAGATTTTGCCATCTGTGTATTTATTTATTTATTTATTTCAATAATTGCTTAAGTTTCTAACTGAGTTTTTTTCAGAGGAGAGAAAATTCCCTTGAATTACTAAGGGGGTTTCCTTTCACAGAGTGTTGGAGGAAAGGTGGCTGGTGTCTGAATTCTTTGATTCTGGAGACAAGCAAACAAGTCAGAAGGAGCTGTTGGTTAATTTTTTAGAAAGTATTCCATAAGATCAAGATGACTATAAGTCTCCTAGATCCAGCCTGCTAAAACAACATCCACATTTCCAGAATTTATCAGTATTTTCCAGCAGAAATATCTGTACGTCTTGTTTCACAGACGTAGTTTATTTGTTTCGGTCTTGTTTCAGCTGTAATTTCCCTGGGTCCCCTCCCTGACCTACACTCAGTCCTACTACTGGATTATTTTGAAGCAAATGCCAGGTATTTCATTACATTTCTAAAAGCAGAGGACACATAAGACAGGTATAATATTTTAAGATGATTTTAACATATTTTATGTTTCTTTAATGTCGTATGCCACGTACACACTTACCCCAAGAGCTGTCAATGAAGAAAGTTTTGCCAACCAAGCACTTTACTTTCTTTCTATTTAGGGTATAAACTTTCTACCAGTGCTTTACATCAGCTACCAAAACTCTTCTGCAAACAGAGTATGATATGTCTTTAGTAGGGGATGATGCCGTAGACATTTACGCTATGAAATTGGAGGGCACAGTTTTCATCATAGCATAATATGAGTGTGTTTATGTGCTTTGTTTTGTATGTTTGTTCTTTTTTCCTAAGGTCCTTGTAACTCAAAAAAGTCTGTCAGTGCCTCAACTATTGGTAACTCTTTTAATTCACAACTTTTCCAGATTTGATTCTGTACTAGATTATTTCTAGGTAAGCTATAATAGGAGTGCAATGTTCTCAAGGGTGTTTATGCTAAGAGGTGAAGTTTCATTATTTTGAAGCTGTCTACCAAAAAGTATGTCAAAAGTTTTACAAATTATAATATAGGGATACATACAAGAAAAAATCCTAATATTGGCACACCTTATCTGCATACTAAGTATTTAAGAAAAAATGGAAACATTAGTGCTTCTCTACTGGAATCTTGCCATATTTTTTTAATTTTATAATTGAATTTGGGAATCTTATCTTGGGACGTATGCTTAATGACATGTCTGCAAGCATCCTTTTTTGGCAAGGATCCCAAACACATTTTTAGATCAAGGCAGTGTAGTAGTTCTTAATCATATTTAGAAATAACAAAATGAAACTTAATAACACTTTTATGGGTACATTAAAAAATGTTTACAAATTAAATTCTGTATGATATAGGAGCACATTTATTATAAGATAATAATATGGCTCTCATGCAGTATAAGAGCAAAACTATAAACATATTTCAATGTATAAGCTATTAACCTAAGCAGGATTGGCAATTTTAAGTTCTTTAATACCATTTAGGTATAGTATTACATAGTTTTCAAACCCTTTTATCTGCTAACATTCAGACCAGTAGAAGTCAAGAAGGCCTTAAGAAAAATTTATGGTGGGGGCGCCTGTGTTCCTTAGTGCTTAAGCATCCAACTCTTGATTTGGGCTCAGGTCATGATCTCAGGGTCATGAGATGGAGCCCATGAGCTGGAGCTCCATGCCCAGCATGGAGCCTGCTTAAGATTCTCTCTCTCTCCCTCTGACCCTACCCCACCCCACATGCACTGTCTCTCTTTCGAAAGAGAGAAGAAAGGAAGGGAAGGAGGGAGGGAGGGAGGGAGGGAGGAAGGAAGGAAGGAAGGAAGGAAGGAAGGAAGGAAGGAAGGAAGGAAGGAAGGAAGGAGGGAGGGAGGGAGGAAGGAAGGAGGAAGGAAGGAAGGAAGAAAAAAACTCTGCAGTGGAAAATTTTTAAATTGAGTCAATCCATTGACTTTATTCATTGCTTTTCCCTCTGAATTGAGCACCCAGTATCATTTACTTTTAGCAGAAAACATTTGGGTTTAGCTTAACAGAACACAGATGTTCAGTGGGAACATAGCTTGAAAGTCTCTATATAACTTCCTATTAAATAAACATCTGAACAGTCACTTAACAACTACCAAGTGAGGTCAAGTGCTTGAAAAATGCTGCATACATCACATAAGCATGCTTTCCTTATGTGAAAGAGTGTTACATAACATGTATCAGACTTTAAACTGCTTGAGACTCTTGCTACAAAATTTTGCCATCCACTACTAACTTCCCCTTGTTCCTGAGAATGATAGAAGCCAGGGGCTCCTGGCTGGCTCAGTTGGAGAAGTGTGAGACTCTTGATTTTGGGGTCATGAGTTTGAGCCCTACATTGGGTATAGGGATTCATGGATGGATGGATGGATGGATGGATGGATAGATAGATAGATAGATAGATAGATAGATAGATAGATAGATAAAATGATAGAAGCCCTTTTACCATAGAAGGGGAGGTTCTTTTATTTCTATGAAGCTTCCAAAATTATTTATTGGTATTGATAGATTTAAGCTTATCTTATTTCAAGATAGCATTTTTTTTAAGATTTTATTTTTAAGTAATTTGTATGTCAAACGTGGGACTCAAACTCATAGTCCCAAGATTAACAGTGGCATGCTTTACTGACTGAGCCAGCTAGGCGCCCCTTAAATATGGTTTGTTTTGGATTTACTGGTTTGTCTTTGTTTTTGTTTTTAATTAAATTCTCTATCCAACATGGGGCTTGAACTCATGACTCCAAGATCAAGAGTTGCAGGCTGTACCAACTGAGCCACCCAGGCACCCCCAAAGGCATTTAATTGAGATATAATTCACATGCATGCAATTTACCCAAATCATGTGCATAACTCAATGCCTTTTAGTGCATTCAGAGTTGGGCGTCCATCACCACAATCCATTTTAGAACATTTTATCACCCCAGAAAGAAACCCCACACTCCATTGTAATCATTCCCTAATTACCCCATTTCCCCCGTCCCAAGAAACACCAATCTCTATAAATCAGTCTATTCAAGACATTTCATATGCCTGGAATTTTACAGTATATGGTCCTTTGTGATGGGCTTCTCTCGCCTGGCATGTTTTTAAGGTTCATCCATGTTGTCATACGTCTTAGTATTTCATTCCCTTTTATGGCCACATAATATCTCATTGTATGGATGTACCACATTGTATGTATCCATTTATTAGTTGGTAGACATTTGGGTTGTTCACTTTTTTTGGCTATAATGAATAATTTTGCATGAACATTTATGGACATGTGTTTTTATTCCTCTTGGGTGTATGTATCATTTGGTAACTCTGCTTAAACTTTTGAAGAACTACCCGACTATTTCCCAAAGTAGTTGCACGATTTTAATCCCCACTAGCAGTATATGAGGTTTCAAATTACTCCACATTCTTGTCAGCATTGCTTTTTTTTTTTTTTTGCTTTTGCTTTTACCTGTAAAAATCTATGTTTTAGCTAAAACTTTTGAAGTCATAAAATATGTAGTCTGGGTATTATAATTGTGCATTTTCATTTCAAAAATAGTAAAATTCAAATGTTAAGTCTTTGGCCCTATTAAAATATTATTGAAATCATTTAGAATATATGTAGAACAATCAATTATAACGTTTTGCTACATAAAATATGTGTTAATTTCTTGAGTTACAGTGAATAAAAATAAAGCTAATTTTAAAAATAAACCAGGTGACACAACAATGTGAGTATACTTAACACTACTGAACTGTACATTTTAAAAGAGTTAAGATAGGAGTGCCTGGGTGGCTCAGTCATTAAGCGTCTGCCTTCGGCTCAGGTCATGATCCCAGGGTCCTGGGAGCGAGCCCCGCATCGGGCTCCCTCCTTGGCAGGAAGCCTGCTTCTCCTGCTACCATTCCCTCTGTTTGTGTTCCCTCTCTCACTGTGTTTCTTTCTGTCAAATAAATTCTACAAAAAAAAAAAAAAAAGAGTTAAGATAGTAAATTTTATGTCATATGATTTTTAACACAATTAAAAAAATTTTTTTAAATAAGGGAGGTGTATCATTTTAATGTCAATTGTTTTGGAAGGGACACTCTAAATGGTTGTTTGCTCATCATTCTAACCTACCACAGTTACGGTTTTCACACAGAGCTTTCAACAGACATCATACACTGCTTGAGTCATAGAGCTTTCTTCCTATGCCTGGATTTCGCTTTTGGAAATGTGTAGCATAGACACTAGGGTAAGCCAGAATATAAGTTCTTGAGGGCCATGATCAGAACATCTCTCTAAGTTCCTCAGCCACCCCTGTGGTTGCCTTGAGGAGGTGGTAGGGGGTGAGGTTGGAGAAGACACAGACTGAAGCAAAAGAACCTCTGGATGACATAGTGGAGCCCCCCAACTCATGGAAGGTGGATGCCAAGCCTGGAGTACTGCTAACTGGAGTGGGAAGTAGATTTTATGAGCTGCCTCAGTGGCCTGTACATCTCAATTTATGGAATGGCTCCATGCCCCAGTGGTGAAAATTCTGTTCAGATCTTTTACAATACTATTGGATTACATATTTCCTGTCATTCTTTTTATGATGAGCTATAATTCCAGGGTCAGTTATTTTCAATTCAGAAAGTAAATGCTTGCTTTCCTTAGGTGTCTGCATTTGGGTGATTACAAGAGCCCCTTGAGTTATGTTTTTAGAACGCTCCCTTTTTTAAAGCACTAGTAAGACCTCAAATACAAATCTTAACTCTGCATCTTTGAAGGGTAACTTCTACTGCCCTTTGACCGTTGGTGAGAGCCCAAGTGACGTTTGCCAACTGACCATTCTAAGTTAATTTGAGGATTGTTTCATTCAGTTTCCATCTCATTTCTTGAATTCCCAGCAGTGAGTTCTACTTGTACTCGATGAGCTAATTTGTCATGATCCTGATTATTCCTAATTTTTAAGGCTATGACCCAAGCAACTTCTTGTGTTGAAGCCGACGTCCTTTTACAGGGGTAGATCTAATGTATGAACTAATTACAAGCCATTCCTTTGTGTTCATTAAAGAAAACCTCCACAGACTCTTTGGTATAAGCTAAATTTAAGCCACCGAACACTTCTTAAAAAAAAAGAGAAAAGCTATATTATTAAGGGAAAACTAAAACTGGTTGGGCCTTTCGAAGTTGCTGTCAAGGAAGGCAGCATTGGAGATGCTGCCAGACACGGGAAGGATTTTGTTCTAACCAAGGGAACTCTGGAATTATAAAGAACACAGAGTGTTACATGAACTATGCTTGATAACAAGAGTGGGATTTTTTTCACTAATTGGTTTCCTCTGTTTATTTTGCTGTTTCAGATTATCCTTTCTGTGTTGAAATCCACACAAGGGGCATAAGATTAAAACCCTCAAAAAAAAAAAAAAATAAACAAAATATCCCAAGCATTTTGGAGATCTAAATGTTAGACATTGTTCGGTAATGTCTGCCCCCTGTGGTTGGACAGAACCACACTCTGGTATGTGTGTCAACTTTATTCTTCAGCCTTGTGATTTGCTTTTGGTGACTGAGGGCCAGAGTGTCCTCTCCAAATGCAAGCTGCCTGAGGGCAGACAGTGTGTCTCCTCTCTGATTAAGCTTTGTAGCCAAGCTCCACAGTAGGTGGCCCCCGCGTTGTGCCGTGCAGCAGTGTGCCCACATTGAGATGACAATTTACCCTCCCTACTGGGACAGGGGAATTGGATATTTGAAGGAAAACAATTTGTGGCATCATATTTGTGGTCTGTTTAAGGAGAAAATTCCCCTGCATGGTTTCTACGTCTTTGAAAACTTTGTATTTCATTATTTTTTATTGCAAGAAATCAAAATTATATAACTCACAAATAATGCTCAAAGAGGAATTTTTGAGGAAGGAAAGAAAGATTCCTCGAAACTTTGCAGGTAAAAGTAATTCCTTCCTTGGTGCAGTACAAATAGTGTCTATGGGGGAAGCAGAGACCCCATGTTCATTGTGCTATTGGGATATAAGAGGGATAGAATTGATCCTGTTGGGGCGCCTGGGTGGCTCAGTGGGTTAAAGCCTCTGCCTTCGGCTCAGGTCTCGATGTCAGGGTCCTGGGATCAAGCCCCGCATCAGGCTCTCTGCTAGGCGGGGAGCCTGCTTCCTCCTCTCTCTCTGCCTACTTGTGATCTCTCTCTGTCAAATAAATAAATAAAATCTTTAAAAAAAAAAAAAGAATTGATCCTGTGGGATGTTTCTCATTGAAATAATCTTTGTCTACAGCTCACAGTGTATCTATTCTAATAAAATATACATCCCACAGGACACCACGTGATAGAATACATATTTGTGAGAGTTGTCTTAGAATTAGACTCTGTCTACATCAGACTCACAAAGGAGATGCAAAGAAAGCTTCATGATTCTGCATGCCTAAGCTTTAATTTTCATTCATCTTCTTCAATTACCCTATTGGAAATGTGTAGTTCTTCCTTGGTCATTTCAAGTAAGAATCTAATTTGATTATTTTCCTCTTAAAATATTTTATGAGTCCTGTGAGTACTCAACAAACACTCACTGTTAACCAATTTCTATTTTCAGCCACATGACAGTCATAATGCAACTTATTAAGAGGACTTGAATGAAATAATGTAATTAATTTTAATGTACAAAAGGCAAAATTAGCTGCCATGAATTTCTCTGGAGCAAATCATACTCTATCCTTCCAAATAAATGTTTTCATTTTCGACATTCAATCAAGATACACTCAAATTCAAATGTATCTTTGTTAAGTAAACATTTTCTTTGGCATTCACAATTCCCAACTTTGCTCAGAAAAGAGTGAGAGAGAGGAACAGAGATGAAATATATTAGAGCAAATTTAATCGATTTTACTTTGGTACATTATTCCTGCCAATCTACCCATTGGTCTCCTTAACATGACAGAGTACCTACAAAAGTTAAGATTAAATCAATGATTCTTTCATGGAAAGAGATTTTTGTCAGCACCAGAAAAAGGCAGATAGTGGTCAAATTTATTTTATTTTAAATTTTATTTATTTATTTGACAGAGAAGAGAGATCACAAGTAAGCAGAGAGGCAGGCAGAGAGAGAGGGAGAAGCAGACTCCCTGCTGAGCAGAGAACCCGATGCGGGGCTCGATCCCAGGACCCCGAGACAACCACTCAAGCCAAAGGCAGAGGCTCAACCCACTGAGCCACCCAGGCACCCCTTATTTTATTTTTATAACTGAAATCAGTTTTTGAGAAAAGGCAGTAGTGACAACCATTACTGTGTTTTAAAAGAGGGGAGTTTCTTTTATAATCACAATTTATCACAGTAATTTCATGGCTTTTTTTCTTTCTTGTTTTTAATTTATCCCAACCCTTACGTGGGGGAGGCTAAACCGGCCTCAGAGCTGTGAGTCTGTCGTGAGTGTTTAGAGTCCTGTTTTCTGAATCACTATTATTTTCTATAGCATTATAGAATTAAGATTAATGTAAACTATTCTGCATTTGTGTGATCACTTAGAATTTTCTTTTAATTAGGCATTGATCAACTTCAGACTTACCATTTGGTTTGTATTTATTCTTTTTTATTTTGAGGACCAAACACATAGATGTGCAAGAAATAGTACTTTATGCTTCTAAATACCTTCCCATTATTAAGCTCTTAACAATTCTTGCACTGTCTCCGTGTTGAGATGAAAATTTAACAGATTTGTATGTTTAATTTTTTTTCTGTGTGTAGGACTATGCCACTCTGAGCAACAAATTTAAGTTTCAAAAATTTAACTTAGAAACTTTTCAAGGAATTTGAAGTTTGTGTCAATAAGATGTTTTTAGTGATGACTAATATAATTTGGAACACAGTTCTTAAATTAATTTGAGCCTGCAAAATCTACCATTTGTGTCCTCATATTTCATCAGATCTTTGAACACCCTCCAAATGTACTCTGTACCGTATTTCATACTGTCTCTCCCCGCCCTCGCCCCCTCCCCCCCAGTGCAGTCTGAGAGATTGGCTTTTACAACCTCTGGTTACCCTTGGAAGGTATTTCTGGTTTCTATGGGCTTTGTTCACAATCACAGTGTTCTTGTAGGTTAAACCCCTTGTCCTTCTTGTGACACAGACCTACAGATACCAGCTTCCCCCATGTTCAGATAGTTGAAATCCACATTCAAAAAGGGCAGCCTCATCAGGAAAGGGACTTGAAAAGAACTTCTCGAAGCATGAGCAGGGCCAGCGTGTTACTGGTTTACAGATGGCAATTCTCTCTCTTATTCCTTTCAACCCCATACGTGTTCGAAAGACTCGATGTCAAAAGTGCAGGATTTGATCTCTCATGACTCCGACTGCGTAAATGACCCGTGATTCAAAGGTTACTAAGATTTCAGTAGAACACAAAAATATGAAAACAAGAAGCCATTCAAAAGGAACACTGCAAATATACACTTTTATGCTACATATAATGAACAGTCCTAATCCTACGGTTCTGTTATTATAGTTTTTATGTGTGTTTAATTGTAAAAGTCACCAAGTCAGTCCTGACTGAATGAGTTTATCTGATTAGCTCATGGGTAAAGGATACTCTGTATTTTGTTATCTCTATCATGGAAAAATGGACACTTGGCTTAAATTTCTATTTGGAAGATTCTAAAAGAAAAAAAAAAATCCTATCTCTTCTGTTGGTTCATAAGATCAAGATTGAAAGTGGCATAAAGAGCAGGGCTCTCACCTTAATGTAGCTTGTTATTTGTTAAAAAGAAAGATATTCCTATCTCTTTCAGGAACTTCATTCCAACAGATTTATTCTAAAACAATTTCTGACTGTTGAAAGATCAACAGTATAGTTGAAGGTATAGTTCACCTTGAGAAAATACCCTAAAGGGAAGTCCTAGATCAAAGGTTCTCAAAACTTCTCCAGTCCCAACATAATTGAGGAATAAAAATCATTCTTTTTAGTAATTAATAGTAGCTAATATAATCTCTGTGTTTGTTTTTTGGGGATTTTTGGTTTTCATGGGTTTGTTTTTTGGGGAGGTTGAGGGTTTTTTGGTGGGGTTTTGTTTTTTTTTTTTTGGTGTAGGGAGAGCAGAAGGAGCTATGTAAACTTGTGTAGTTTAAAAGGACTGTAAAGATTTTTCTGATACCCTGACACCCATTTCTCCCCTGATCCCAACCCTTGAGAAGGATGTGCCTTCCCAACTGAGAATAACTAGGTATGTTCCAAAATTAATGAATTAGAAAATGCTCTACCATGGATGGCTTTAGTGTCTTTAAATTTTAACTCAAATTTTTAGAATCATTGATTTCGCTTTCAGTTTCTTTTCAGGAATAAACTGCTGGGGAAATGTGAAAGTCAAGTCTGAGAATATCAATCTACCTTTCTGTTTTTGTAAAGGGCAATGCAACTCTTAATGTAGAGGCCAGGTGGGGAAATAAGATTAATTGTGAGGTGAATTTGTTCGCTCTTTCTACCTTGACCTCTAACTCGGATGAGAGTGAAAGCCTTCTCTCCTTGATACAGGATCAGGACTTTCTGTAGTGTGAGGGGAAGTCTGGTTTCCATTGAAGGCATTTATATCTAAAAAGAGAATTCTTTTCCCTGAACATAGCCATAATGCCCATTATTGTTTGTTTAAAAATTAACAGTAATCTCTTAATAATATCATCCAGTTCGTTTTCAAATATCCCCACTTCTTTTCTCCCTCTCTTTTTATACATTGTTGGTTTGAACCACTCTACATCGTAGTTTGGATTTGTTTTGTATTTTCCAATCTCTTAATCTATAGGTTCTCTCTCTCTCTCTCTCCCCCATTCTTTTCTTTTGCAGTTTGTTTGTTGAAGAGACCAGATTGTTTGTCATGTAAGATTAGCTTTCCACAATGGGAATTTTGCTGATAATATCTCTCTAGTGTCCTGTGACATCTTTCTCCTTCCTCTGACCATGGTTTCAGGTCGAGATCCACAAACAGATACCCAGCACTCGAAGTCTGTAGCAAATAAAGGCCTTGCAGGGCCTTAGTAACCACAGCTTTTAGGAGCTGATAAAACTCAGTTGGCTGGAGAATATCAAGTTAGGCAGGACTAGCCTTTGAGGATTCAATTCTTCATTCCTCTCAAAATGGACAAAAGCTACAGAATGAATCACCAGGTATATGCATAACTAGAACTGTATGCAAAATAAGCTTTAAGGCCCAGGAAAGACTTCATAATTCTAAGCTCTCCTTCTGGCTATAAAAGGGCCCACTGGTCCCTTCCAAGTTACTAATTTTGTGTGTGGGGGGGGGAGGGAGACTGAACATGGTGGGGTGGGGGTGGAGGTCAAAGGGAGAGGAGGAGAGAGAATCCCAAGCAGGTTCCAAGCCCAGCATGGAGCCCAACTCAGGGCTCAATCCCACAACCTCGAAATCATGACCTGAGCAGAAATCAAGAGTCAGATGTTCAACTGACTGAGCCACCCAAACATCCCAAGTTACTAAGATTTTGAAGAGCTGGTTCATTATTACGAAGATAGTTCATATAGAATAAATTTATCCCTGGTGAAAGAATATAAATACAGAGGGGGAGTTAAGCAATCTTCAATGTAGCAAGAAAGAGCAGGAAAACTATTAAAAAGGGTTGTTGTTGTTGTTGCTGTTTTACCAAAATGAAGTGTAGAAATCAGCAGCTAAGCCAGAAGCTTCGTCTCCTCCTCAGGCTCCTCCCCCACCTCCATCCTGTTGATTCTACTTCCTTAACTTGGACTTCTGACCAGTACCTCCATCTCCACCCTAGTTAAACAAGAGTCTCCATCCTCATTTGTAACAATTTCCCTGCTCAGTCCCCCTGCCTGCTTTTTTACATGAAGACTGTAAAGTCTAACTAAAACTCAATTCTGAGCTTACCCCTCACATTGCTTTTGGGATAAAGGTCAGACTTGTGAGTGCGTCTTGAATGACTCCTTCTTATCCATTTCCATCCCATTTTTCACAGCCTGTGCCTGCCTTGACTCTTCTCCAGCCTCTTCACACACACACACACACACACACACACCCTTACCCTCAGGTCCTACCTGGAATGTCACTTCCTCCAGGAAAACTTTCCTGCCCTTGCAATGTCACCAGGTGGCCCCATTGTCATTCCCCACTTCCTCCACCCAACTGTGAGTTTGATGAAAGCAAGGAACCATTTTGTTTGGTACTCCAACCCCAGGGGATAGCAACAATCATTTTCTGAGATCCCAGAGTGTTTTCAGTTATTTTAGAAGGTCTCAGGGAAGCCTCCATTTTCATGTAAAACAGGGTTATACACTGCATAACATTTTTTGGAGATGTGTGCACAGGAAGGAAAAAAGGTCAGAATTCCAAGGGGACATCGCTGTTCCTGAAACTTACTACACAGTTTCCTTGAGCAGTGTCAGAACAGAAGAGCCAACATTTGGACCCTTGACAGAGAAATATTGCACCCTACTGCCAATTCATGTGTGGTTGGCTTTTCTTGCTTGCTTGCTTTTGAAACAGGCAGAGTGCTCTGCCACACTATTCCTGGAAAGATTCACTGATTTAATCTTTCAGTTTCCATTTAGTGGAGTGCCTGCTGAAGGCATGACAGGCAAGCGGTTCTGCCCCAGGACATGAGCATGTGTGCCGGTTAAAACAGTGAGCATTACACGAGAGCTTTCTGGTTGCCAGCTTGTTCGCTTCCCTGATAGGCATTTCCGGAGGTGAGGAAAGATGTATTTTGGCACTGCCGGCTCCAACTGGTATGCACACACATGCTTACACACACACACACACACACACACACACACACACACTGCATATTCTCTCCCTCGGTACTTAAGATCATCTATCTTGAAAGTTGGGAAATTAAGTTTCATCACAACAGAAGAGCTGGCTTTTAGTAACTTTCAAGGGGAGAAAGGGCACCTTTCCCTCCCCTGGAACTGAGTACAACGGCTTAAAAATAGAACAATGTGTGGTGTTTTCTTTTCATCCTCGGCCTCAATAGCAGGTGTACAGTTACAAACACAAAGAGCTAGATTCACGTCTCCTGCACGCCTCTGGAGAATTCCCAGAGTTACCCAGGGAGCAAAACTGGGCCTAAAACGTTCACTAAAAGGAAAGTAACCCAATAGCTATGTGTTGTTAACACTGCCGTGTCACGTGGCTTGGTTATTCTCCTCTGGTAGTGGCTCCATGAGTAAACTCACAGTGGAAGAAAATGTCACCAAAAACAATTCTTAGGAACCCGCCAACAAAATACTTAAAACTGCTAAAAGCTGAATCAGAGAAACGGACACAGCTACCGTAAATTTCAGACTTCAAACTGGACAGGGTGAGGGTCCTGAAAATTGCAATGTGTCTGCTGCAGAGCATAGGGTCAGCTCCCTAAGCCAAATGTGCCAAGTCAGACTGGTGTGCTAGCTTGCTTTTTAGTGCATTTTCTAAGAGGTACTTCTTGAATTGCTTTATGACCTCTTGGAAGCATTGACCTCACATGTGCTTTGGGGCGAATGTGTCGGCCGTTTTGTGGCCTGTCCGTGGTCACTCGTATTACTTAATGAGTGAGGTCACACACAAATTTACAGCATGAACGTGGCAACCCCAGCAGGCAATACTTTTTGGCAGCTGCTTGCAATTCTTTCACGTCCCGTCCCTGAGGAAATGGTTCCTAATAGATTTGAACAGATGCTAGGTGTTTGGCAGCGTTGCGAGGGGTACTAGTTTTCAAAATTCGGGTTATTTCGTGTCTCATAATTAGAATTTCAACAGCCCGGAGGCCTTCGATGTATTCCGGTGTTCACATAAATACCTAACCTCTGACTCCACGTTTACCCCTCACCAGTTCTCCTAACCCTTTTATTGGTTCTGACAACATCACTACTAAATCCTTGGCTCTCAGAGTCCAATCTGGTAAACGTGCACGGGCAGATCTGATTTGGCACTAAGTTGCTCCTTCTCTTTAAATGTGCTTTTCAAGTTGTCCCTGACAGCAAAGTTAAGTGTTGCCAGAACTCAGGCTGATGGGTTATTACTGCTCCCTAAATCCCCTTCTCCAGGGCCCCTCTCTTCTTCTGCCACACACCCATCCCTTCTGTCAGCACCCTGCTCCCCCGTGGGAGGCTCCCCCTTTCCCTCCTCCCCCGACCCCCTCCGCCCTGCCTACTCTGTGAGCACAGAGAGCAACCACGAGGTTGTATTTCCATCTGTAGTTCCGGGCCTGGCATACAATAAAGGTTCAATAAATTTATCTCAAGCGAGCCACGAGAAAGGAAAATATTCATATTTTCTTATCAGTCTCCTTCAAGGTCAGCCTCCACCTCTGAGGGGGTTCGGATGCCCCTACAGGGGCCGCTAGGGAGTATGCAGAAAACTGTGCATCCAGAAAATCCACGGTGGTTTGGAGGAGCCAATGGAAATGCGCTCAGGCTTCAGAACACTCAGTGGTGGAAGAAGGGGCGCGCCCGTGTCCCTTGGGGACACAACCTCCCCGCGGTTTATCCCGTGTGCCTCGCATCTTTGCAGAGTTTATCTCCCTACTTGAAATATTTTACATTTCTACTCATTGGAGAGTTACTCCGCAAGTATTCGAGAGGCATGCACCTGTGCAGCGGCCTCCGTGAGCGCACCGATACGCACGGGGCTACGACAGACTGCCCCATGTCCTTCATTCCAGCCGTCAAGGTCAAGCCTCATAGAGCGCTGCGCTCTTGACAGCATCTGCCGTCTGTGTTCACGCTTCATTCCCTCCCTGGTGCTGCTGGGGTCTGGGCTCCGCATCGCGCACAGCAGCCCTTGTCTGGTTGAGGCTGATAATTCATTCCGGACAGAGCGCCCTCCATGGACTGTGGTAGGTGCCGAAGAAGGAAGCCACCGAGCCTTCCCAAGTGGCCATCAGAGCCTGGATCCCCTCCTCCGCAAGGATGCAGTGTTTGCCCTGAAAAGTTGAAGAGGAGCCAACTGAGGAGTGAGGAGTACAGAGCCTCTGTCCGAGAAGAGGAGGCTCCCTCGGGCTCTATTTATTTGTGCCGATCCCTGTTTGGTTCTTAGGAACACAAACTTCGGGGCGACGGGACTAGTTTCTATATGCGGTGCTGGGCCGGATGAGCTGTTGGGGTGAAGCCACTTTGGCATTCAGAGATCATTTATGGAGTGGAAATAGTAGTGGTGATAGTAATCGAAATATTGGCTGTCCGTGCCCCACGGGGGACCCCGAGAAGAGTTCAGTTGAGACGATGGCTGTGAGCGTGCTTCACGTGGACGGTAGGCACTCGGCTGATGTGAGCAAATAGGGCCGCTCCGATTCTGCTTCAATGCTATGAACGTCAACTTGGGAGGCCGTTTTGGCTTCCTTGCTGGTGAGTATCAGGTTCAAGGCCCTGCCTTGCTTGTGCATGTAGGGTCCGCCCAGAGAGGATCATTTCCTCAGTCTTGACCCAGGCCATCTGAGGCATCCTCGTCGACCCCACCTTGCCTTTGTCACTGAGCGGTAGCCAGTTAGAGCTTCTGTCGCATGTAACCTCACCTCCTTTCAGGGACCTGCTGCTTCCCACATCATGCCCACTGCAACTTATCCGCATTTCTGAATGGAGAAACTGCTTGTGGGTGAGCCTGAGTAAGCAACTGAAGTCACTGTATTTTCTGCATTAGAATAAAAAACACACTTGGCAAGAAGTTCCCAACCTTCGAAGATTGGGAAAATGTGACTTGTTATAAACTTAGTTTCATGTCGCTGTGTTATGGTGAAGCGATAAACCTTGTTGCATTGAGAGGGCCTGGTGAGGCTTCCATTACACTTTAGCCTCACCACTAACCAATGGTGTCATTTTGTGCATCACATGGACAAATCTTGGTTTCCTGGCCTCACTCTCCAAATCTGGAGGTTCTCAGCCATAACTTAGCCCTAGTTTTGGCCATTTAATTTTGGCTTTTTGATAACAGACTTGGTTTCCAAGGTGGTTCGCAGATTCCCTGTGGGACTGTGTTCTCTACAATCAAGCTTCCATAGCACTAAGAGGTGTGCAAATTAGAGGCAATGCTCCATGGTTTACTCAGCCTGGGACGGAGCTTGGCACGTGGTAACTCTTCAGTAATTAGCTAAATAATGCGTGGTTTACATCTGAAGCTGCAAATGTATGAGGTCATTGGCATCGTCATTCAAATCGTGTTTACTCTCACCTTGAAGTGATAAAATGATCATCTGGATTGCAGATTTATTTATTCTTTGATTGGTCCATGACATTTTTTTTTTACCTGCCATAATAACTAGCAGTTATTGAGTATAAAAACCATGCCAGGCATTGCACACACATACTTGTTATCCCTTTTCTGCAAAATCATGATATTACTGTCTCCGTTTTACAGACAGGGAAACGTCCCCAAGGTTGCCCTGCTAGGAAGGGGCTGAAACTCTGTTCAAACTCATATCTGTTTGTTATTCAGGCTCCTTCTCTGTAGTGCCACGCAGCCCCGGATGTAGTGCAGCTTCTAGATGGTACTGGGTCAATTTATAACGCTAAAGTACATCTGTTGCCTTAATTTTACTGCTTGTGGTGAAGTCTTCTCTCCACATGAACTAAATATTTCCCAGGGATTTTCCCATTCCTGTGCACTTAACTTTTTATGTCATGTGTGACTGAACGTTTGATTACTTGGTGAGATGATGACTTGTCTTCTCCACAAGAGATCTCTGTGGGAGTAGGAACCACTGTTTGTCCATCTGCATCCCAGCACTGGTTGCAGCAATGAGCTTGTGTTGGAATAGATGTTACGTAAATAACTCATTGATCTGTGGGCTGACAACATTTGCTTAGTCTCACCTGCTGAATTTGCAGACCATGTCAGTCATTATTCATTCAGCACATCTATTGAATCCCTTCTGTGATAGCCACTGGGCATATAACAATCAATATGGGCCTTCGTGTATATTTATAGTTGAAGGACTATAACCTGGAAAATCACAAGCTGATGTGTTATCATGGCAAGAGTAAAAGCAAAGAGGAATTAAAGGCATACACTCAAATAAGGAACTTTTCGACAATCAGTAGAGCTCAACCAGAATTTTTTTCCAGTGAACTATCCCGTGAACTTTCCTGAAGCTTAAAATAATTATTATTTCTTTCTCATATGAATAACTTATGTTTGCATTAATTCTTGATGTGTTTATATCTTTCCTCAAATGATACTGTATTCCCATTTAGTAGAAAAAGATACTTTAGGAGAAGAGAGTTGTTTCCTAAAGTTAGGAAGTGAGGCTTACTATATTCCCACAAAACAGCTTGTCCCGGGTACTACAAGGAATCTTTATATTATGAAAATAATAACATTTAGCTGTGGAATTCCTGTTACTATTGGTTTTGGTCATTCTCAGAAGTTTTGAGTCTTCTGTGATATGTTTGACAATAAAATAAGACCTAATAAAATAGAAAGATTGATTTTTAAGTTGGCTGAACGTTTACACCTAAAGAGTGTTTAAGGCTCTGTATCAAGCTGGAAAGACACCTAGTGAAGTACATTGTTGTACTTTTTAAAAGCTGTGTCCTGTCCATATTTTTATCAAAACCATAGAGACCTAGGGAGGCACCTACATTGGGTTTTCAGATAACACAAGCCCCAGAAGAATGGTTTCTACCACATATGCCTAAGACCGTGATTCAAAATGACTTCAGTTGGCTTCAGTGCTGGGTGGAAACCAACAAAATGAAGTTGAGCCGGGGATAAATGTATATTTCTGCTTTTAGATCCAAAGGCACTTGTGCAGTTACAAGATGGGAAAAGACTGAGCTTGGCACCAGTTCATGTGACTGAAAGCTTAATATGAACCAACACTGGGATGTGGTGGCTAAAAAAGAATGAATCCAGTCAGTTTTAATTATTAATAGTTCACCGTACTCTGCACTAGTCACACTACATCGGGAGTGATTTGTTAATTCTGAGCACATTCAAGAGTGACTTCAACAAAGCAAAGTAGCTACTAAGAGGGTGTCAAATCTGCTCCAAGACACATTGTTTGGGCTCCCGTTTGGGGCAGGCAGTATGCTAACCGATGTGGGGAATAAAGATACGAAGAGACGTTGCCAGTCTATAGCCTCAAGGAGTTGAAAAAGTAAATGGAGAGCCAGACAGGTACGCACATGACTGTAAAACAAAACAGACTAGGACGCCAACAAGCACAAAAAAAGGGCTGTGAGAACAGGGGCTGGACCTGTGGTAGGATTTCCACAGGAAAGGAGCATGAGGGCAGAGGAAGCCTTAAAAGCAAAGATGTAAAAACAGGAAAACTCGAGGCTCAGCTAGGGAATCCTGAGTATACTAAGTTGCCTGGAAGAATGGGATAGGTCTTAGCAGGCAAGAAAGCTGGGCAAACAAGGTTTGGACCAGAGCATGAGGGCACTGACTGGTAGGCAGTGGGAGGGATTACAGGTTGGCGAACATCTGAAGTCGTGATACATGAGGATCCGTTGGAGAAATGTTGAGGCTTTAGTCTGGGGAAGAGAAGACCAAGGTCCCTCTGGTGAATGTGAACCAGACTCACTTTGTGTTCTTCCAGAAGGAAAATTTATCTAGGGAGGAAAGGGTTATGAGGAACCAGATTTTGCTTCTTTCTAAGCTTCTTTCTGTTTTAAAATTCAAAGCTACTCAACAACGAAGAGCTAGCCAAGGAGATGGTGAGAGCCATTGTGGTTAGGCTCAGAGAAATTTTAATAACAGATACTCTAAAGGAAATGGGGGTGGGGGGGGAATGCTGCAGCTTCACCAAGAGACATGGGAGTTCTAGGAACTACCCAAGGCTTTTGCAGTGTGGAATTTTCCATGGTTGAGTGTTCTTTCTTTCTTTCTTCGGTTTAAGATCTCCAGTAGTATATCATCTTCTGAATAAAGCCTGAATGTTAGAACCCCCAGTTCAATGTCAGACTAACTCTAGCTCAGGCTGCCCAGTGCTTTGACAGTAGCCACTCACCATCAGTGCTTCGTGTGATCCTGAGCAAGTGACTTAACCTCCCTGTTTGCTACCTGTAAATGGGGATTGACCACTGTTATCCCAACCTCGCAGGTTGTCGGGGAGGATTTAATGAGATAAAGCCCTTAGTGTGTGCCTAGCAGGGTGGAGTCTGATTTTAGGGACTGAGTTCTCCCATTTTACAGTCGTGTTCCAAGGACCCTTTCGGAGTTAAAAATATTTTTATAAAACAAAAACAAACATATCATCATCATCAAGGCTAACTTATATGTACCAGATATTACACTAAGGCCTCACCCGTTAAACTTATTTAATCCTCAGAACGACCCTGTGAAGTAAACCATTATTATCCTTCATTAACTGAGACACTGAAAGGTTACATAGCTTGACATGTCACAAGCTAATAAGTGAGGGAGCCAGGATTCAAACCAAGCACACCCTGGAGTATTATAACTATTTCCTTCCAATACAGACCAACAAATTTCCCTGTTTTCCTCCCAATTCCATTCCAAATCACTCTCCTGGATAATTTAATGCACTTTATTTGTTCAGGGCTGTTTCACAAAAGTGTATTT
The DNA here is from genome assembly GCA_028646535.1 of Procyon lotor. Taxonomy (NCBI): domain Eukaryota; kingdom Metazoa; phylum Chordata; class Mammalia; order Carnivora; family Procyonidae; genus Procyon; species Procyon lotor. The sequence goes on from CM053607.1 coordinate 22,767,213, forward strand.
TGAAATCTTACTTATTATACTAAATACATGAGAGCCCCATCAATCTTGTCTTTGGCGGGAGCGTTGAGAACTTCCTTCATAAAAGTTGAATGAATGCATGAATCAGTGAAACAAGTTTAATTGTAGAAGCTGTGACTATAGCCACTTTTAAGAGAAACAAGTTACTCTTAATATACCTTCACTACCTTACTGCCTCTTTCCTTGATTTGTGATGGGGCTGTGGTGGCTGTTTGAGTCATTCATTTGAAATCATTCATTTGAGGGGGCGCCTGGGTGGCTCAGTCAGTTAAGCATCTGTCTTTGGCTCAGGGCATGATCCCAGAGTCCTGGAATCAAGCCCTACACTGGGCTCCCTGCTGAGTGGGGAGCCTGCTTCTCCCTCTCCCGTCCCCCCTGCTTGTGTGCTCTCTCTCTCTCATCAAATACATCTTTTTTTAAAAAAAAAAAATCATTCATTTGAATTCCATCTTGCACCCCACTTTCATTTCCCTTGTTTATACATCTTTTAGCTCATATCTTTTTTTTTAAAGATTTTATTTATTTATTTGACAGAGAGGAGAGAGATCACAAGTAGGCAGAGAGGCAGGCAGAGAGAGAGGGGGAAGCAGGCTTCCCGCTGAGCAGAGAGCCTGATGCGGGGCTCGATCCCAGGACCCTGAGACCATGACCTGAACCGAAGGCAGAGGCCCCAACCCACTGAGCCACCCAGGTGCCCCGTCTCATATCTTTTTAATAACAATGTCCACAGTTCACTCCCTTCTCTCTCTTTTTCTTTCTCTTTTTTGTCTTTTGGGGGTTTTTTGTTTGTTTTTGCCATCCAGTGTTAACAGATTTTACTCAAAACCCAGCCAGTAGTGTTTTTTCCACACCCTGGTGATTGCATTGTTATCTACCCTATCCCCATTTTTCAAGTTAAAGAATAATTTTTACAATCCAACCCATGCAACATCAGTCTCAAGTCAACCAAACACCATTTCCACTTCCTGTCTCTGCCACCTTCCTGGATCCCTGAAGTCTATCCATTATAGACTTCTTCTGAAGCCTATTCAGGAGAAGTGGAGTTGGATAGAAAGGGCTTCCCATCGTTTTCTTTGGAGAACTTATGCGAATTTCTAAATATCCCTTGAAAAAGCATCAAAATATGAAACTGAGAAGCGCATAGAAACTCCGTACACAGGTATTACAAGACCGAGGTAGAATAGGCAGAAACAGCTACCTTGGGATGATTGATAGGGGACGGAAAAACTCCAACAGTCTTGCACCACTCCTGATGGACTATATCGGGAATAACTCAGTTCCATTGTCGCCCTTGGCCCAGGGGGCAAAAATGCAGCTTTTCCTGTTTAAGGAGAGAATGTTCTCTTACTACACTTCAGGCAGAGGTAAGGGAAGCCAACCAAGTCTAGAGTTTGCCACAGTCTTTTTCACTCGGTGGTGTGATACTGCTTTATTGTTTGGGTCAGGTAGCTAGGAGCATAATCTCCCACTCCCTGGGTGCGACTATTCCTTTATAGATTAGATAAGAACAACTGATGAAGTTTTAAATGCTGAGAAAATTAATCAGAACTGAAAAGGGGTGTGTTGGCCACAGCCCAAGAAATATGCTGACTGAGATAAAAGCACCCACTGAAATTTTTCTCCACTCCATACTTCTCTGCTGGGTAGTCTCCTTGCCTTGTCTTTCCCTCTTCTCCCTCCTTCTGTCATTCTTTCAACCCCAGCTCTGCCCCCAGAGACTTCATTGGCATGCTCTCTTAACTGGCAGAACGTGGAGTAATATTTTTAAAATATTGTTCTTGTATATTGTATATGAGATCCTATGTCCCGGATTTAATTTAGAGACTAGCCGAAGGGAACACATTTTATTCTCAATCATTTCTTTTTTTATGAAATATATCTTTTAGAAATATGTTAATTTCAGTTCCAAGCCACAAACTTAACCTCGGTCCCTTTCCAAATTCTCAGATTGGCTTATGGTTCCAGAATCTTTTGATGGCAAGGAATGGGGTGGGTGTTGGGTTGCAACCGCAGGTAGGGCTCCATTGGCCCCAGGAATCTCTGCTGCTTCCCAGCCTCATTTCAGGGCATGGAGACACACTCCTGTCTCAGCTGTTCTTCTGGGAACCGGGGCCAGGTCGAATTGGTTTTTAATATCCATGTGTTGCTTTCAATTTCTGTGAGGCTTTCAGTTCCTTTTCTCCTGTGAGGGACAGGCCTTCTGTGGGAAGAAAGGGAACCCCTTGAGTCTGACATGCTCTGCAGTCAGCTTGAGATGCCTTTTGATTAACTCTGGACAAGTCTGGCCCCGTTGTGGAATTCAGTCCCGCTCAGCATTCTGCCAGCTGGGAAACGTGCTGTCATGACCATCATCTTCTTGAGAAAGTCTCCTGGGACCCAGAACACAAAGGTCTTTTCCACAGCAAGTAATTCAATCCAAAGTAAAGAGGGCTGTTTTGGAAACCACAAACTACTCAACCAGTGGTTGGTTGTAAATCATGATTCTTTGGGGAAAAGGGCAGAGGGGGCTGGAGCTCTGGCCCTCAAAGAACTTCCTCTCGTTAAACTGAAGCAATTTGCTGCTCTCCACACACTCTTTCTGCTGCTAGTGAAGTCACCTACTTTCCCCAGTCACATCGGTGGCCCTGGTGGGGACCAGTTGACGGCTGACTGCGTGTTGCCACATCTTTGCACGTGATAGAGGTCTCGTCTCAAAAGCCAAGCTTCACAGGTGTAACCAAGAATCGGTCTGATCAGCCCCTGTCTCCATGGCCCAACCCACACTTTTTCTTCTAGCCGCTATTTTCTGCTGTCCTGGGTTTCTAAATCTTGGCGAGAGGACAGTCATTCCTTTGTGCTCTGCTGTTACAATGAGGTAACCAAAGAAAGGGTCTTGGTCTGAGGCTGTCAGCTGTTACTAATCACTACTCCCCAGCTCATCATGGGTCCCGCTCGCCTCTCCCTCTTGCTCTGCTTAGCACACATAAAGAAGATGAATTACTCCCTGGTTCCTCTTCAGAAAAGCATATTGTGCAGCACATTCCAATACCGTGAGCAAAGGATGGGCTAATGTGAAGGGTAAATGGGTATCTAAATCACCTCTCAGTGGGTCTTGTGCCGGCAGCTGTATGCCTGTGAGAAGTGGATCTCAGAGCTGGCTCTTCGGAGGTTTTCTTGAGACCTTGCTGAGAGAGGCGGGGGGAGTCCCCGCGATGGGTTCCCTGGCAGGGCTGTGCTAAGCTGTAATGAGAGTCTGTTGGATGGTTAAGACTAGTGTAGAGAAAAGCAAACTTGACAGCTCAGAGGACTGCAGCAAGCTGGTAACCCAGGACAATCATTCTCCACCCCAAATGTCAAGGAGGCCCCTGGGTGCTCTTTGATATTGGAGGTAGCAGCAGTTAAAGTTGGGCCTCAGTTTCCCTGACTGCTTCCCCTATGAAAGTTCGTTTTTCAGAGGATAACAATAGCCAGAGAAAAGGGATGGTCTGCTCAGGATAAAGGGTGATTTATGTGAATTTTTATGCCACTAATAATATCGTCTGCTTCCCTGGGATTATTTTCTATTTAACAATCTTTCAAAATAGAATGTTTCCCTTTTGCCTTTCCACACTTCATTTTACTAGTGAACAGTGGAACTTGAAGAAAGACTTTTGTTGACAGTTTTAATCAAATTAAAAAATCAATTTGCCTGACAAATTATATGCTATCACAAGCAATAAATTTGTAGAGAAGCTTCCTTGTCATTCTCATGCAATATAACCTCATAAAACTAAGTGATATTATAGGCGGATGAAGTATCAAGTTTTGTGACATCATAAACAGCTATATGGGAAAGAAATTTCAGCCAAGGTGAGAACTCTTATGAAAATACTTGTGCTTTAATTGACTGCAAATTCCACAAAATTGTTCTCATCTGCTTATGGAGATGGTTTAACTCTTCTTCACTAAGAATCACCGATTAAAGTAAATGCCTCTTTGCTCAAAATTGCACAAAGCGAGCTTATTCTCAGACTTTCCCCCTCATTACAATGTCTACAGAATTTCTGTTCAACTCAACTGACCAGATATTAGACATCAGCACCCTTATTTCCTTGGTCTCCACTAGCCAGGTGAAATAAATTCTTGGGTGCTGGGGGCAGCCCAGGGTCGTCGTAGGAAGCAAGAATAATAATGAGGGCCCATAGCTCACGGTTCCTTTTTTTTTTTTTTTAAGATTTTATTTATTTATTTGAGAGAGAGAAACTGAGAGGATGAGAGGAGCGGAGGTCAGAGAGAGAAGCAGACTCCCCGTGGAGCTGGGAGCCCGATGTGGGACTCGATCCCGAGACTCCAGGATCATGACCTGGGCCAAAGGCAGTTGCTTAACCAACTGAGCCACCCAGGCGCCCCTCATGGTTCCTTTTTAAAGCCTCTACTATTAATTGAATATAGTTATCTACTGGTTCTTGCAAACTCCTTTTTTTTATTAGAACCTACAAATAAAACACAAATGTATTCATATCTGGGTGCCCCCTCCAAAAAAGGAAAAAAACACAAACGTATTTTACACCGTGACCTGGCCACACACAATACATACACACAGCTGAAAAAAGTTTCACAAACTCTTACCTTTACCACAATAGATACCCTTTAGTATTTTCTATTCTCTTCCATTAATGGAAAACAATACTAGTTATAACCCACTGAACTGATTTCATGACTTGCATCATGAACACGTGTTAGACCCGATCCGTCTCTTCATTCCCTTCGGGGTGTTTTGTTTTGTTTTGTTTTGTTTTCACTTCTTCACTGGGTGTTCTGTTAACGTGCAGACAGATAGGACTCCAGCAGTTTCTTGCATGGGCTCCTCTTCGACAGCGCGTCATGGTAGCAAACGAGGGAAAATAATGTAGGAGTGGGAGAGAGATAAGGAAGGGAGAGACAGAGGGTGCTCCGGGTGGTGAGTGGTAGAGGTGTGCCAGCCTTCTGCCTTCCTGACCCTGCTGGGGACACCTTGCTGAGAGGTGACACCTTCCCCCGCCCCCACAGCCCCAGCTCTGGAAATGAAGCTCCAGGTGATGTCAAGTCGATCTGACCCCCCAGAGCTGTGTCTCATTCTCCGAGATAGAATGAACCTATTTTGGATTAACTGGAGGAAGAGCAACTAAAACTCATGAATCTGAATTTCAGAGTATTTTAAACAAAAGCAATTTAAGTACTTGTAATTCACAGTAACCTAACCTAAATGTTAAAAAAAAAAAAAAGTGTGCGACCTCTCCCCAGCATAACAAGTGATAACAATGGCTCTTGAACAAGTATTTCTGGGGCGCCTTTCTGCGCAGGCGCCGTTCTAGCCACTGAGGCTGCAACACTGACTAAAACACGTGGTTCCGCTCTTTGGGCCCTGATATTCTCAGAGACAGAATGATGGTAACTAGCATTTATTAAGAACCTGCTTCGTCTAGATTCTTTATATAAGTTTTCCCTAAGCTTGCAGTATAAATATTATTAGCTTCTTGTCTAGACGAAACAGAGGCTTAGAGAAGGCGAATAATACTTAGTGGATAGCTTAATATTTTTCTGCTTACTTAATACTAATAGCTAACATTTGTTGAATGCTTACTATGTGCCAAGCACTATGCTAAGTGCTTTCTGACGGGAAGTCCCTTTAATGCCCGTAAAAAGCCAGTGAGAGAGCGGTCAGTGTTCCCATGCTACGGATGAGGAGACAGAGGCTGACAGACGCCCTAGGTCCCAGAGCCAGAAGCGGGATTCAGGTATTCCTACCTCAGAGCCTAACCTCTTCATCGCCGAGCTATCGTGAAAAAAAAGAAAGAAAAAAGAATATGCTTCCAAAAATGCCTGAGGTTGGCCTTAGTTTGAAATATTGTCTTTTAGATTAAGTTCTGAGGCTGTATCCTGTGAATTGATTGTGATTTGGAATCATGATACAATCAATAGCAACCATTTCTGACTTAACTTTTGAAGATTCTTCTGTTCCAGGACCCACAGAATCCTAGAATTTGACCTTTTTTTTTTTTTTTTTTTACAATTGAGTCCATAAAGGAGCCAGAAGAAAATGTCTTAGTGAAGAAAAACGTACTATAGTTTAGACAGATTTTAAATGATTTATTTTATGCTCCCTCCCTCTACCCCCACCCCTGTCCTCCCCTCCTTCCCTCTCCTCTTCCCTCTCCTTTGACCCTCTTGCCCACTCTCATTTCTGAGGGTTCCAGTGCGCCCTTGCTCCAGCAGTGGGCAGTTGCTTTAGGATACAAGAGTTCATTTTTCACTCTGTAAATAGGAAGGACATTGTCTTTTTAGAAGTTAACTTTCCTTGAAAAAAAAATCACCTTATAGTCAAATGAATTACGGTACATGCTGGAGCTCATCCTTGATTTCCTTATTGTAAATTTGCCCATCTTGAAATTCTAGGAGGATGGAGAACAGGCGGCTTTCATTACGTGAGTATTTGAGAAGCCCGTTGTGGAGAAGGAGTGCCTCTAAAATAAAACAAAACCCGAAACAGACAATATTCTTGAATCAGCAATTGCCATCCCCCCTTTTCTGTTCTTTCTGGGCCTGGTCCAGTCCCTGGAAGAACAATGGAACACCACAAGAATGAGTAGAAAGACAATTCATCACAGAAGGCTTCTTCCTTAAATTTCAATTTTCAAAATCAGAGACAGGAATTTGGGGGGGAAGCAGAGTAAGACACACAAATAGATAAGACACAGATTTTTTAGCAAATGGGAGAGTAAAATCAATACAAATAATAGAGCCTTGAGAACTTGACATTATTTATATGTTACCCTTTTATGCTTGGCTGAATGCATATTTCATTTATCCAAGAAGTCATACCAAATATTATACCAAAAAAAATCTAATTTACAATACAGACTTACAGAGTTCCACATACATATTTATGAGACCTTCCCTCCCTACTCAATCCCTGCAAAAAACCACGAATGTGGTGCATATTTGTTAATGCCAAACTGATGACCAAAAGATTGTTTTTATAAATAGAGAAGTAAATGCATATTTACCTATTTGCATTAAGAAACTCTCTTCCCTTCCTTCCTCTTTCTTCAAAGTAACTGCTGCCTAAAATACCCAGGTCTCTGAAGCTAAGTCTTAATCTTTTACATTCTAAAAAATGTCTGTTTAATCCCTCTTAAATGCTTAACTCATCAGGGAACATGTAATAGATTTGCTGAAATGACTGATGGATTGCTTTCTTGATGACTGGTTCTTCTTGATGGGTTGGTTTGTAGAAAGGAAAGTAAGATGTACTCACAGTCAGCAAGTATCAGTGATCCTCTATGCTCCATTAGAACATGCTCTTAGCTGTTTTTCTAGAAATGATGAGAAATTTCTACTAATCAATGAGTTCTCTAGCTAGTCATTCTGGTGACCAGCATAATACACTTCCTCTGAAGGTAGGGAATGCTGAATAATGTGCTAGAGTTTTAACAGTTACCTACTGCCATGGAATTTTCCTCCAACCTGTCCATTAAAAGTGAGGTATAGGGGCACTTGGGTGGATCAGTGGATTAAAGCCTCTGCCTTCAACTCAGGTCATGATCTCAGGGTCCTGGGATCGAGCCCCGCATCAGGCTCTCTGCTCAGCGGGGAGCCTGCTTCCCCCTCTCTCTCTCTCTGCCTGCCTCTCTGCTTACTTGTGATCTCTTTCCCTGTGTGATCTTTAAAAAATAAATATTAAAATTTAAAAATTTAAAAAGTGAGGTATAGGGGAAAGGGTGACCCCTTGAGAGTGTGGGTTCGAATTCTACCATTTGCTAGCTTTGCAACACTGGACAAGTTACTTAACTTCTCTGATCCTGTGTATCTTCACCTTTAAAATGTTATCAGTACATCTACAACCTGCAGTTGTGATGAAATGAGATGAATAGGTGACGTTGATCGGGGGTGGGATTTTGTGAGTGAATTAGAGAACTAGCCAAAAGTTAACTCAAAATATATAAAACATATAAACATAACAAACACATCATTATAATTGGAAGACCAGTCAGGGTACTTGTGGTAATTGTGCAATATAGTATTTCTTGGGTTTCAAGAGGGTCTCAATTCTAATGGCAGATTGTTTTCATAATAAAGATGTCAAGATGTCTTGAATGAGTCTGGTTTAGCTAAACCCATTTTAAATGATGAAAAAGAAACCAGCCGAGATCATTATCTTTACTACTTGCTCTGGAATGTGTTTCTCAAATGGATGTTTAGGCAAACACATAGTTGTTGTAACACACTCCCATTAGTACCTACAAACCCAAGTGACCTCCTGCCTCCCTTGCTCTGGTGTCCTTTCTTCCACATATTTTGAAGTGACAAGGCTCAATTAAAATTTTCCCTTCCCAAACATTTAGGGCACTTCCTGCCAAAGCTCCCTTTTCCACAAAGTGATTTAGTACTTCACGCTTGCCCCCAGACACTCTGACGTTTATGTGTAGTCTCTGGTGTAGAGCTTTGTCTTGAATTTCATGAGACTGGGGAACAGAGATGGTCACTGAGTTTGAGTAAGGGAGAGGAAGAGAGACACTGCTCACATTACATTTTGTCTTCTAGAGCTCATCCTCCATTTTCCTGGTACTACCATTATCAGGACCATTCTTTCTCAAGCCGTGTCTGGCAGACCATCCACATCCCTCCTGCTCTTGGCCTCACAACAGTGTGTTCTTGGTGGGCCCTTTAGTTTTATGAGCCTGAGTCAGAGAAAAGGGGAGTGATCAGAGTGGGCAGGTGGTGAGGAGGGGATGGAGGACCAGGAGTGGAGGTAGGCAAGCAGCCCGTGTGGGACACCAGGGCCCCCTCTCAGAAAAGGACCTACATGGGGAATTGGTTCATTACGATCCTCTGCCCTACACCATACACACCCCCTCCTTCCTTGGCTGAAGTAGTAGCAGCTGTTGCTTTATTCTCTTGCAAAGGAAAAGGGTCAATATATAGAGGTTGGTGAGCCTCTCATTTGACTATCAATTCTCCTTCTGGACTCACTGCTAAAAACATGCCTTGGTGGGTGTCTTCAGCTATTCCAGGATTTTAAAAGTATGGAGAAAATACTTTCATATTGGTTTTCATTTTTTAAATTTAAAAAAATCCTATAGATAATCTTTGTTTCTATAGCCTTGTAGCTGTGGATTCTGGGATAATTCCCCCCATCCTTACTCCTGTGGTGGGAGGAAAGGAGATTTAAACCTCCTCCTTTGTTTGCCACTTTGGTTTCCAGTGCTCTGCCTTGACCACTTAGCACTCTCTCTGAATAGCTACAGGTCGGGAGTAGTAGGCAGGAACATCAGGGAAGAGTTGGCGTGAAAAGGGAACAGCACCACAGAATAGAAGGCAAGAGGGAAGGAAAGCATCTTGGAGGAAGAAAATACTGCTGCCTGGTCCCCCCTAGCAGAGATATCCGGCCTATTGTGCCCACGCCACTCGCCGCCGAAGAATTTCAGGCTTCAGTGGTGACAAGCTCAGGCAATAATGGGAAAGAGAGTGGGCCCCTTCTGAGAGAAATTATTGCAAGCACAGAAAGCCAAGATATTTGAGATGTGATTCAGACCTGAGGATGAAAATGGGGGGTTAGGACTTGTGAGAACAGATTAGCCCATTTTTAAGGTTGGCAAAGTGTTGAAGTGGCACCATCCCAGTAAATGGACACTTAGCCCTGGGTTTCAAGAAACCCAAGACAAGGGTAAAGGAAGCTAAGTTCATGCATTAAAACCAACGTGGGCCTCCTTGTTTGTGGGAGCTGCAGTTGGTCTCCTCAGGGGCAGAAAGTATATGAAAATTTGTGTCATAAGAGCAAAGTTCAAGTTCCCACTCCATTTTACTTGGTGTTGACTTAAGACTTTAGTCACTTAAGTGTTTTTTAATTTGCATTGTGAGTTGTTGTTCATAAGGACATATCAGGTACTAAGTAAGCGCTTATTATGAAAATTATGAATGATATTATTCAAATACAAATGAAATTATAAATTGAAAGCCTTGGCGTCAATTCTCATGGGAATTACTATTATATCACATTTTAGGGGGCAAACCCAGCCCAATAATGGATACTGGTTTTTTTTCAATATGTTTCCTTACTCTAAATATGTTGGTATGAAGAGTCACTACCTAAAAATTCAATCACTATTAGAATCTGATGCTGATCATTGGAGTACAGTATAATCTTTTAATACATTTATAAAAATGTAATTTTTAAATAGTAAAGAAAATAGTCCCTTTGTTAGGATTGGATTTATACTATAATTGGATTTTAGTGTTTTCATGAGATCAGGGAGGGGAAAGAAAGAAGAAAAGCGAAGCGGGTAGTTAATGAAACAGAAGAGCCCATGTTATATAACCTAATCTTTTGAGGGGTTAGTGTCATTTCCAAATTTTTACCATCCCAAGAGACATTAAGATATGTTCCGTTTGCTAGTGTAGGAAGGGAAATCTTGAAAGTCACACCTCCTTTTTTACCTAGGATAACACCTCGCCTGAGGTAGACTTTGAAGATGTCCTGAAAACGAGGGGGCGAAGATGTTTATCATGAGATGAGGTACTCCACGCCCAGGGGAGAAGGTGGAAACATGAGAAGAACCCCACCAAAAAAGAGAATTTTTTTTTTTAATTCTGACGAGAGAAGATGAAATGAAACCCCAGAGAAACTATTTGAGAACTTTGGCTTTATAACCCAATGTCTAATTTAAATGCATATTGATGATAAGCTATTAGGGGATCAGAATAATGGCTTATATTTTGCATAAAAACATCAAAAAAAGACTCCTAAGTACATATATAAAATGTCTTTTAAAAATTTGTAATGCTAGTTTATCGGTGTGAGTCGCCACAGGGACTTGAGATATACTCAGGTTATCCTGCCAGAAATTTTTTTGAGTAGCTCTTCATCCTACACATACACTACTCACTATTTACACTCACAGCTTCCTTAACCAGTGATAACCTAGGAAAGAATTTGATTGCCCTTTTAAATCATTAGAGAGCCACGAGAAATCAACCCTTGAGGCAGAAAATGGGTGATCATGTATTTGCTGCCACATCTGAGGATTGGCCATTCTTTGGCTTTTTTCCTTCACCTTCTATGATGCCCCCTGATGAAATCTGATGCCAAGTTCTCATAACTTGTGTAAAATCCCATTGCCGGGTGGAATGAGGATAAGGGGGTATAGAAGGAAATGCTGTCCCCGTTACCTTCCTCTGGAAAATTCTTTGGACTGACTTCCTGAAAATCTCCTTCTGTTTGCCTTCACCAGGAATGGCGGCCCTAGATAGTAAGGCATCAGGGAAGATGGGAATGCGAGCGGTAGTCTATTACATGACTACAACCATCATTGCCGTGGTGATAGGCATAATCATTGTCATCATCATCCATCCCGGGAAGGGCACAAAGGAAAATATGCACAGAGAAGGCAAAATTGTACAAGTGACAGCTGCAGACGCCTTCCTGGACTTGATCAGGTACGTCCTTGCAAGCCCACCCCTTTGGGTATATTCTGACCACCCAACCCCTCTTTGGGGGGAGCTAGTCAAACTGCAAATCATGTGTCTAACTGAACCAGCCTCGCTGGGCGTGAAATGAAGGTCACATCTTTACTTCTTTCTAATAGAAATTACAGATTTTGTTTTCTGATAAAATGGGAAAGAGGTGAGAAGAGCAAAGAGGGGATGTAGATTTTTGAGTGCCTTGCTTTTAGGATTCAGAATCTGACCATTTGGTTCTCCTCTTAGCCGTGCAGCTTACCTTGGAATTAATAAGTCTTACCCTATTGTCTTGCTGTTTAAGGCTAGTTTTTATTCAACTAGCCTGTTGATTGGACTCTTCTAATGTAGTACTTTTCATCTGTATCATCATCCTTTATGCGCAACAGTTCTGTCCAGAAAGGCCTTTCAGGATCATCTGATCATACCTGTTTTAACGTCTGCCTTTTGTACTATTGACAAAGGAAGGATTTGGCAGCCCAGCAATAAAAGATTAAAGTATGGCTTCTTTAGCATTGTTTTGTGTACAAACCACACACTGATTGCAAATGAGTCTTATCTAATACTTGAAACAGACTTGATGGTAGAGGCATCTCACACAGAACTGTGAAGTAAACCCAAGTTTGATCCTGGCACCTTCCTGCTCGCTCTCTCTACACACCTACCTTTGTGTCAGTCAGATCCTGGCAGGAAGCATATTGCATATTAAAAAGGTCAGTGAAAGGGCTTTGGAAAGATACAGGCAGAGTTAAGGGAACCTACAAGGGATGGTGAGGCCCCACCAGCAAGGGGAAGTTTTAAGGCTTTTTACCATTTTTTCCGTGAACTTTACCACCAGGTAGGTTAGGTTAGGAGTAGTTTATTATATTCTCTTTCTGTAGAATTTCTACTCCTTGTTTGAAGAATTGGGAACTTGTCATTCTAAGTCTGATTGATCCATCAGAGCGCTGTGTGTTTCTGCCTCTCCTTGCCCCAGTGGTAGGTGTATGAGTAGCCTATCCCCACCAATCATTTGGCTGGAGCAGTTTTCCTGAAATCTCCTGAACTCACCTTTCTATCAAGATTTACATAAACAGACCCATAGAGCATAGATAGGAGGGAAAAGGAAACAGGATGGTCTAGGCAGTAAGAAGAAAGGGACAAGAGTTGATGGCCTTAAAACATGACTTTGATAACCCACAACTGCTGGAATCTCAGGCTCTGCAACTTCCTGGGCCATGTCTCCTTGTCCCACAGTCTTCAACCTTGGAGCCCTTCAACAGATAAATCAGCAGAGACCTAAATGGTTGTAGTGCCTTGGCCAAGTTCACCCAGTTGGTTAGAGACTCCCCAGCTAGATAGTGGCCCCTTGAACTCCACCATGAACCCAGATACTGCTCTGAGAAAGTGACAAACCTTGCCACATGGACCACAAGTTTAAATTTTGCGAGTCATCTCCCTAGTGATCACTGAAGAGCCTCAAAAGCTCCAGCAATTTAGAGTCAAGAGCCCATCCCCCAGCTGGCCTTTGGAAGGACTTTATGGAAAATAAAATTACACAGTCTGACCATGACATATGATTCAGAACAGTTGGTCCATGGATACATGACATAATATCAAAATGGCCACTATTAAATAATACCTCAGTTAACCAGAATGTTTATAACCAAAGGAGTTTCCATTCTCACTTTGGTTCTTCCTGGGAGCAAGATTTGATAATATAATGACCAAATTTTAAAAATCCCATTGTTTGACAAAAGGACAGATGAATAGAATTTGAGACTTCCCTGAAAAAATATGAACTACATGGGCCCCACATAGGGATGACCTTATGTCCCACTTCAAGTCATAAAATCCACTAAAACCTTTCTTTTTAATCCATTTGCTCCTTAGTTCAATACAGTCTTTACCTTAGGTACAATGAAAAAGTATTTAAGAAGCAAACTTATAATTTGAGAAATTTTTCAAATGACCATTATTTTTTTTGCAGGAATATGTTCCCTCCAAATCTGGTGGAAGCCTGCTTTAAACAGGTAAACACTCTATGGCCACTAAATCACTTTTGAAATTCCTCTCGGCATACCACACAGAGTGGGACCCTCTTGTTTATTTTACTTTATTTTTTCCATTTCTCTGCGATAAGAAACACTGTTTTGCCAACCAGATGGAAAGCACTAGGGTTTTCTGAGGAATTTGCAGAGGGTCGGGGGGGGGGTCTTACTTTGTTTTGAAGGCTTATTAGTTGCCACCTCTAAGTCTTGCATACAGATAACTCACTGAGTCTCTGTTAATTATTAAGAGGGCGAATCAGGACATTCTCTCACTCTCTATACCTCCACATTCCAAACACAAAAGCCTACCAAGCAAACAAAAAAATGAGACACATTTACAACTCGCTTTAAAGATTAGGGAGATTATTCAAGTTCCTGAGTTTAATTTTTAAAATTCAACAGTTTTTTTTTTTGAAAGTCTGCCAAGGACCTTATGGATTCTGAAGGAGGAACCATATCAGAAATGGCATCATCATTTCTTGAATGCCTGCTATGTGCCAAGCACTAATGTTATATTTGGTCCTCACATGAATGGGGTGGCTATCATTGTCTTCATTTCATTGATGAGGCAGCTCATCTATGATAATTCAGAAGGATTATTTAACAGTCACACGATCTCACAGGTAATGAATGGTAGATTAAGAATTTAGATCCATTGTGTTGATTCCATCGCTTCTCGGCCTTTGGCTAAGATCAAGTGCATTGTGCTGACTCCAAATTCTATCCTCTTTCGCTCCTACATTCTGCTTCTGGGAAAGGGATGAGACACCCGCCTGGAGGCTAGAGTGAGGTCCAGTGAGGTCCAGTTCCTTTTAGCCCGTATACACGCAGTGTTTGGCTCTCTGTGTTATGGATACAAATACACTTTACTCTTAGAGGGTAAAGTTCATTCTAACTTCACCTAAATAAAAAAGCTTTGTTGCCCAAAATATTAAAAGGAAAACAATTAAACATTCTGGGTTAGATAATAGTTCCTGAACATTTCTCAAGATTGTGTCACCTCACCCTAGTTGTAATTCCCTAACCTTTCTGCTTAGGATCTCTAAAGCAAACAAAATAAAACCCCAGCCCCGTGGAGAACTAACTTGTACACATTCAAGTCATTCTTTGGTTCCCTTCCCTTTTTTTTTTTTTTTAATTTTTGTTGACTATTTTTAATAGGTAATGCATGCACACATTGCAAAATTCAAACAGGATCCTTTCTTTAAAAAAAAAATCTAAGAAGCCAAAAACAAACTTTCTTTATTCAAAACCTGCAGTAACCATAAATAATAACCCTCTTTCAATCCAACCAGCCCACCCCAGCACATGGGGCTGACTATTCTAGTCAGCTGGCACTGGGCAACATCAAAAATGCTGATTTCTAGCAGCACTGGGAAAAGTGCTGACTCGAGCAGATTTATTGTATTTGGTTTTGGATTGCATTTACAGGATTTTGAAAGGGAAGCAAATGTATCTTCCCAGATCTATTTGTCTTAGACCAGAATGCAGATGAGGTTGCAATTTCTATAGGCTACAGACTGTGTCTAAGGGGAAAGAGTTGGAGTCCTAGGAAAGGCTAATCAGGATTGGAAATCTACCCTAGACAATCTATAAAATGCATAGGCATCCCAATGAAATAAAGATTTGAGTGTTGACTGGAACAGGAGACCAAAGTGGGCCAGTTTTCTTGTTACTTAGAACTACCAACAGTATCAATGATTGTTCAGAGATGTGTCCATAGTATTGACAGCTGGTTATGTCCTTGTTCGAGAGTAGTGGTTTCCCACTGGACGCAGAAGTCTCCCATTCACTCTTGGTAGAGAAATGGCCCAACACTTCATGTACAGCTGTGTGTTCTTCCCTTAGACTGTAGATCTAGTCAACATCCATACGTCATTACTCTCTGATCCTTTACTACTGTCAACATAAAGGCCAAGAATTCTACTCTCATTGATTAATTAATTGTTTCATGTGGTCGTAGTCAAATACTCTGCGTTTTCTGTCTGGGACATCTATGTAGAAGATATTGGGAAAAGACTAATTTGAGTAAGAAGAGAAATTCCTTTATAAACTTGAGAATTGGATCGTCATCCTTAACTATTAATCAATCTATTCTTAAGAATTGATATTATCAGAAATGCCTTGAAGACCATTGTTTGGGGATTTTTTAATTTTTTTTTTAATTTCACTAAGGCTTTTGTTTTAATTCTAGTTTAGTTAATATACAATATTATATTAGTTCCGGGTATACCGCATATTGATTCAACAGTTCTATACATTATTCATTGCTCATCATGATAAATGTACTCTTTAATTCCCATCACCTATTGCCCCCATATCCTATCCCCCCACCCCCTCCTCTGATAACCATCTGTTTGTTCTCTATAGCTAAGAGTCTGTTTCTTGGTTTGTCTTTCTGTCTCTTTTTTTTCCCTTTGTTTTGTTTCTTAAATTCCACATATGAGTGAAATCATAAGGTATCTGTCTGTCTCTGACTGACTCATTTTGCTTAGCATTATACTCTCTAGATCCATCCACATCATTGCAAATGGCAAGATTTCATTCTTTTTATGGCTGAATAATATTCCATTGTGTATATATATATCTTCTTTATAGATATATATACATCTTCACATATATATATGTGATATATATATCACATTATCTTTACCCATTCATCTATTGATGGACACTTGGGTTGTTTCCATAATTTGGCTCTTATGGATGATAATGCTGCTATAAACATAGGGGTGCATAGGGGATTTTTAGATTTTTTTAAACTTACTTATTTATTTATTTATTTATTTATTTATTTATTTGACAGAGAGAGAGATCACAAGTAAGCAGGGGGGGGGCGGGGAAGCAGGCTCCCTGCCAAGCTGGAGCAGAGAGCCCAATGTGGGGCTCTATCCCAGAACCCTGAGATCATGACCTAGGCCAAAGGCAGAGAGGCTTTAACCCACTGAGCCACCCAGGCGCCCCTGATTTTTAGATTTTTAATATTCCCTGAAATCTCCAGCTAAGTCTAGTCCCCAAAGAGCTTTGTTACTGAGCACCATTAGCCAACCTTAGTTGGCTTTAAAATTTACAACGTATTCTCACATATTCTATTTAATTTGATTACAACAACCCTGTGAGGTAGAACCACTGTGGTTATTTCTGTTTCACAGATGTAAATAAGATCAAAATGATGTTTGGTTGATTTGCCCATGATCCCGTAGCTTGATAGATAATAAATCTATCTACCTTTCCAAACTATTTGGATTTATAGTTTTTTAAAAGCCTGTTTTAGCCATTTTATTAGGGTTTCAGAAGAAAGCAAAACCCATGTATATGTTTTGTTCAGACTCTTCAACCAGATACCTTTCCTATTATGACTTGTCTTGTATTTGAGCGTAGGTATATCTGTTCTGAGGAAGTAGTAGAGGTTTGCCACAGATTAGATAGATTCTAGATACCTTCTGTAACAGTATTATGTGAATGCGAGGTTATGTATGTCATTAGAGAAAATTTGGAAAACAGGCAGGTAGAAAGAAGAAAACAAAAACCACCTCTAATCCCTGCTGTGCCTTTTCTTTTTTAAGTTTAAAACCAACTATGAGAAGAGAAGCTTTAAAGTGCCTGTCCAGTCCAATGAAACGCTCATGGGTGCCGTGATAAACAATGTGTCAGAGGCCATGGAGACTCTTACAAGGATTACAGAGGAGTTGGTCCCAGTCCCAGGATCTGTGAATGGGGTCAATGCCCTGGGACTAGTTGTCTTCTCCATGTGCTTTGGATTTGTGATTGGCAACATGAAAGAGCAAGGGCAAGCCCTGAGAGAGTTCTTTGATTCTCTTAATGAAGCCATCATGAGACTGGTAGCAGTGATAATGTGGTACGTATTTCCATTTGCTGTATACACTGTATACAGATGCTTATTGCCATCAACATGTATTGAGGAAGGTGCCAGCAGGTGCGATAGCCAATGGCAACAATCTCACTTGGGTAAGCACATGAAAATCAATGATTTTCAGGGCCGGTAGTGGCCTTGGAGCCCATCTGCAAACCGCTCTTAAAAAGTTTGCTTCCTTGTTTTTGAAAGCTGTCTATTTCTTTTCTCCAGGACTGGTGGGATCCCATTCCTCATTCTTTCATTTTTTATCTATTTAATATTCAATTATATATTTCTATATGTATTTATTGAGTATCTACTATATACCAAGCTTACAATGCCACACATTCTGGACATAGCAATGAAGAAAACAGACAAGGATGTCCTGAAACTTCTATTCTTTTAAGGGATATAGAAAAATAAATCAACCAAATGCTTTAGTAACAAGTCCTTGGAAAAAAATAAATAAAACAGTAGATTTTATTTTATGTGATGTGATGAAAAGTGACTGGGGAGGAAGCACAAAATTTGCCTTGGATTTTGGCCTCTGAGGAGGTGACATTTTTGCTGAGAGCTGAATAACTAGGAGAGACTAGCCACACAGAGTGCCAAGAGAAGAGCATTCGCAGTAGAGGGCAAAGCAAACAAAAGCACCCTTGACCATCAGAAAAAGTGAGATCTCCTCTCCTCTGTTTGTAGCCCTAAGAAAGAAAAATAAAATCATGGCAGTCTCGCTGCCTGCCCGAGGGACTCTTGGGAAGTGTTATAGAATGCCAGTCCACTGTTCATAACAAAACTTCTTTCAAGTAAAGTTGAGAGTAGGACACAAAGGAAAAGACTAAATCTGCAGAATATTGACCTTGGAAAGTAAATTTTCACCAACTGGGAGAGACCACTTTGGTTTAGGGCTCACGAGGGGGTTGCTTTCCCTTTATCCTTTATTTCTAATCCAGACTCCTTCTTGGCACTGGAAGGAGGAAGGCATCCATTTCTAAGAAAAGGACTCACCAACATGATTAAAAATATCCTTTGTCTTTATGGCCACCTAAGCCCAGAGAAATCCATTTCTCAGGAGCTTGTATGAGGTGGATATGAACTTGGGCAAGAAGGCTGATCAGAATGTGATCTCCACAGGAGCCCTTGGTTGAAATCCTGGGGCCCCTCCTTTGAAACCCTGGCAGAGCTGAAAGTGGACATTTATCTTCATATTATTAAAATGCCTCCACCTTTCACCTCTTTTATGAAAGAACCCCATTCAAGGCTGCTGAATGAACCTCACATGTAGCTTTTCAAGCTGTACATTCGCCTGCGCATTCAACATTGAGTTATTACTTTTCTGAAAACAGGTACTCTTATAATTTCCTGGCCTGGGTTTTGAAGGGAGTTTTAAAAAGAAGCATTGTATTTTCAACTTGAAATAAGACCTCCACAGTTCCCAGCAGACCCTTCTCCTTAAGGGTGATTGGCCCCTCTGTTTTTGGTAACGTGAGTTTGGTTGCAGTTTACCTGGCACATCAGACAAAGGAAGTTGAAAGGGGGGCAGAGGGACCTTTATGCAACAGAGGTTGTTAGATGTATGAGTTATTTTGTATCTCACTTGTTCCTTCTTGCCAGTGTGCAGGGGGAAGATCACAAACGTCAGTAGCAGCCTGTGGGTGATAATTACTTAATTAGAACACCTATAATCTGATCGTGGTAGTATGTACAAGCACATTATTAATTTTAGTAGCTTTGAATTTATTCTACGATTGCCTTCGATCTATAGCAAATGGTACTAGTCTTCCATTCTCACTATAACATAAAATGTATTCTTTTTTTTTTTCTTCTTTTTTTAAGTGAGTGAGGGAGAGTGAGAGAGAAGGAGCAGGGGGAGAGGCAGAGGGAGAAGCAGACTCCCTGCTGAGGTGCAGGCTCGATCTCATCCCAGGACTCCAGGATCATGACCTGAGCCAAAGGCAGACGCTTAACCAACAGAACCACCCAAGCGCCCCCATAAAATTTATTCTTAGAATAAATTTATTAAAGAGTTGATTTGAAGACTAATACTAAGCAATATTGTAAGTGGTGTGTAATGTGGGGAAAAAATAATAAAAACAGACTTTGATTAAGAGAGATGACTACAAATCTAAAACACTGAAATGGCACTGTGTGTATCTTGTTTTAACTTGAAAATCAGGTTCTCATGTGGGAAATGCTCCCAAAAGTCTGGGTATTGCTTCAGTGGATTCTGGCTATTCAGAGTACTTAGGAGGAGAACAAAAGGCGGAGGGAGTTGGGTGGCCTCTGAGGACCACAAAAGTGACCCAGGTGGGGTGAAAGGAGGGTGATCTAGAAAAAGAGATGAGTTTAAAACCTTTATACCTGTCCTGTTTCATAGGCTCAGGAGAAAAAAAAATTGTAGCCTGGAGAAATTCTGAATGAGAAGAAAGCCTTATTATGTGCTATTTATATTTTAAAAGGAAAAAAAAAAAAGAACTTAACAGTTTCTGCAAGTTCTAATAGTATCCTGGGCACAAAAAGTTTGGCAGTCAACTCTCTGTCGTGTTTTCTTGCCACTTGGTAGTTTCTGTGGAATAGCTCATTGTAAATCGATTTCCAACTATGCGTGTGTTGCTTCTACATAGGTACGCCCCTCTGGGCATCCTTTTCCTGATTGCAGGGAAAATTGTTGAGATGGAAGACATGGGAGTGATTGGGGGACAGCTTGCCATGTACACGGTGACAGTCATCGTCGGCCTGCTCATTCACGCCGTCATTGTCTTGCCCCTCCTCTACTTCTTGGTTACGAGGAAAAACCCTTGGGTTTTTATCGGAGGGTTACTGCAAGCACTCATCACAGCTCTCGGAACCTCCTCGAGGTAGGGATGTCCATATGTGTGGCTTACTCCCATCAGAAAATGTATCTCAAACTTAACTTTGATCGAGAATCTTGGTAGTGGTAGTGAGGGGTGGGAGAGGGGCAGTGGTTCTGGGTTTTAAACTTCTGGGCATATGATTTGGTATTTTCATGCAGGTGCTAATCAGACCTAGTTGGGATTCAGGGATGGTTGGATGTTATCCTCTTTGGGGAGACAGGTGGAAATCAGCTATTCCTTTCCTGCCCACTGTCATCTCCCTCTTCCAGTTGACCTCTATCTGAGGGAAAGATGGCAGAGTCGCTCAGCACAGGCATAGGGAGAGGGGAATAACACAAGTGATGCCTCACAGAAGAACCCAGAAGCAGGAGAGCTGCCAGATAACCCAGGGAGGCAACCCTATTCCCCTATTTATATAAGTGCTGACTTAGTTCCCTTTAAATCAGGACATGGGAGAGGAAGGAACTCTGTCCAAAATACCAAACACATAGCCATGGTCTAAAAGATCTGGATGGTCAGCTGACATGCCCTTTTTTTTTTTTTTTTTTACCATTCTCAGTTCTGCTACCCTACCCATCACCTTCAAGTGCTTGGAAGAGAACAATGGTGTGGACAAACGTGTCACCAGATTCGTGCTCCCAGTGGGGGCCACCATTAACATGGATGGGACTGCTCTCTATGAGGCTTTGGCGGCCATTTTCATTGCTCAAGTTAACAACTTTGAGCTGAACTTTGGACAGATCATTACAATCAGGTATGAGGAAAGTTCTACACCATATTTTCTTAAGAATAACTTCAAATGCTGAGACAGTGATCAAGGATTGGATGAAGAACCTGGTTGGAAAGGGGATCAAACATTAACAGAAGGTTGGGGGTTTGTGGCAATAGATTTATTTTTGATATTCAGATATCTTATCTAAATATCTAATTTAGATATTTATTTGATATTTGATATTTATTTGATATTTGATATCAAATATATATCAATAAATCAATAGATTTATTTTTGATATTTAGATATTTTATCTAAATATCTAATTTAGATATTTATTTGATATTTGATATTTATTTGATATTTGATATCAAATATCAAAATATATTTGATATTTAGATATTAATTTTTTTAAAAATTACAATTATACACATTTATTAATAATGAAATTCTAATAACATAGAAATGTAGAAGTTAAAAAAATGTAACTTCCCTGCCACTATCACCACCCCCATCTTTCTGTAGGTCACTATTGTTAATGTTTGGGGTATAAAGACCTTTTCTTAACACCTAGACACACACTTTTTGGTAATTAACGAAATCATGCCATACATACTGCTCGTCAATTTATTTGTTTATCAACATACCATCAAAACATCTAGCGCTTTCCTTTTAAAATCTACAGAATACACAGTATGGATAATTCTTTCTTAAAAAATGTCAGATTATATTTCAGTTTTAGAAGGCATTAAAATATGTTAGCTTTTATTGCCAGTATTCAAAAATTAAAACACACTTGAAAAACTGGTTTAACATTTTCTCTTGGGTTAATTTTTAAGTAGTATAAAATAGATGAGAGACCCCATTGACAACAGTTTGAGAATTTTATTTTTCTAGACAACTTTTTTAACTACTATATTTGAGGTGTCTAGTGAAAGGTAATTTTCCTTTCCATACCTTCCCCTAATTTTTTAGTTTCCTTCTCCAGAGGCAGCCACTGTTGCTTGCTAATTTCTTTTATAGTCTTCTGGAGATAGCCATGCATATGCATGTGTATATGTGATTATAATCCCATTTTTTGCTTACTGGAAATCTTATGCACAACAAACCAATAAGTAAATGTAAGAGAGACTTTGAGCCTCACAAGCCAGATCAGACTCTTTTCTTCTGTGTGTGTGTGTGTGTGTGTGTGTTAATTATTAGCAATTCATTTTGGATATCAAAATAAGTCAGATTTTTTCACATCTCTTTTATACATAATATAAATATACTCTATTATAAAAATTATCTTACAAACAAGAAAGTTGAAATGATACTACAATAAACATCTACCTAGATCCAACAATTGTTAACATTTGACCATTTTTGCTTCTTTCTTTCTCTGCCTTCATTACATTTTACATGTACAACATAGTCCAGCATGCGTCTCCTGAGAATAAGAATTATTTTTACAAAACCACAATAGTAAGATTCCTTAAAATACTTCCAGAATATCCAATCTATATCCAGATTTTCCCAGTTGCCCCAAAAATGTCTTTTATAACTTTTTCCCCTAGACCAGGGTAAAAATCCAGATTTACAGCTTGCGTTTGGTTTTCATGTCACCAGTCTAGTTGTAATCTCTGTTATTTCTGCCACTTTGTGTGTGTGTGTGTGTGTGTGTGTGTGTACATAATATGTTTATCTAGAAATAAATTATGTTAGACTGTATATATATGTTTGAGCTATTAAAAAATAATAATAGCTGTAGGAAGTGTTAGGATATTTTTTAAAAAGAAATGAAGCTGGTCACAGCCAGATGTGCCTGGCCTGCGGGTTCTGGGAGCCCTGAGCACAGTCTAGCTGCACTGGTGCTGGGAGATCAGTATCTCAGTTTACCATAACCCGTTCTTGGGCATACCTTGGCATACTGGTTGAAAAGCCCTAAGTTATAAAAAAGCCTCAGTTGCATGTGACAGAGTAAAGTATTATAATAACAATAAAAGTGGCTTTCTTTCTCTTGTGGAGCAGCTGTGCTCCACAAAACCCTCAAGACTGGTAGGTGTCTTATACAGTGTAAGGGACCCAGGCTTTGATTCTATCATCCCTGAGGCATTACCCTCCTCCAAAAGGTCCAGATGCCTTACTTATCACAACCTTCAAATCCTAGCCAGCAGGAAACGGAGGAGGGCACAGCCCACAAGGCACTTGATCACTTTCATCTATATCTTAATGGCTAGAACTTAGTCTGAGCTCCAAGGGAGGCTGGGCAATGTAGTCTTCACTCTGGACAGCCACAGACCAGCTAAACATTCTAGTGCCATAGAAGAGGAACAATATAAGGGAACCATAATAATCTCTTCTACAGACTCACTTTTATTAATTCCACCTTATATCTAGGCAATATTTTACGCTTTATAAAACATTTTCACATTCTCACATCAGCCTATATCAAATAGGTTTTTAATGGAGTCCTAGACAAGGTTGTGTGCCTTACAAATCAGTTCTGTACTACCTCCATAAAAAACATTTATAGTGGTACAGAACTTTGTTCATAAATCCTTTTGCTTTGGAATTAATAAATTTGATTTTCTTAAGATTTTTTTATTTATATATTTGACAGAGAGAGAGACAGTGAGAGAGGGAACACAAGCAGGGGGAGTGGGAAAGGGAGAAGCAGGCTTCCCACCCAGCAAGGAGCCCAGTGTGGTGGTGGGGGGCCCGGGGGGGGGGGGGCTCGATCCCAGGACCCTGAGACTATGACTTGAGCCCAAGGTTGCCTCTTAACAAATGAGCCACCCAGGTGCTCCAATAAAGAGGATTTTTTTTCTGACCACATTAATCACACAAGTTTAGTATCTTTATAATCCTCTACTTGCATAGAGGAATTATAGGAAACAAATTGTTATCGTACTACAGTATTTTAGACCTTATAAAATATTTTCAGGTATGTGAAAAAGTCTCTTAGCGCCAATATCTTCCTTTAAAAATGGCTATAATAATAGGACCGACTTCCTAGGGTTGTGGGGAGGATCAAATGAGATAAGCCACGTTAGCGAATCGGATGGCACTAATGAGCCCTTGATAAATATTAGTATTATTGTTAGCTCGGTGGGTTTTGGGTTTTGTTTTTTTTTTTACAGTCTCCTTTAAGTTTCTCTAAAGTATATCTTCTTTATTTATTTATTTATTTATTTATTTATTTATTTATTTATTTATTTATTTTCAGTGTTACAAGATTTATTGTTTTGCACTACACCCAGTGCAAAGCATATCTTCTGTTAGCCCGGCAGGTCAGACGCCGGCTGCGCCTGGTTCGCGGGGCATCCTCTCTGTTTGGGGGGGCGCACGCAAATGTTTTATGTTTGGGAACTTCTTTTCACAGCATCACAGCCACAGCTGCCAGCATCGGAGCAGCTGGGATTCCTCAGGCGGGCCTGGTCACCATGGTCATCGTGCTGACGTCCGTGGGCCTGCCCACCGATGACATCACGCTCATCATCGCCGTGGACTGGTTCCTGTGAGTAAGCTCGTCCTGCCGTCCTGTGGCCTGTCGCCGGGCGCCCCCTCTGTTGTGCCAGGGCTTGGCCCACCTGCCAAGAGGGCTCCACCAAGAGGGGCGGCGTGGCCTGTGATTAGGGATAGGGTGGCTGGGTTGTGGACAATGGGGAGGGTATGTGCTATTAAGTGCTGTGAAATGTGTAAGCCCGAAGATTCACAGACATGTACCCTGGGGCAAATAATACATTATATGTTAATAAAAATTAATAAAAAAAAAAAAAAAAAACTGCCCTCACCGCCTAGGCCCTGCCCCAAGCCCCAGACGCCAAGCACACTCCCGCCCTCCTGAGCCCCCGGGCCCTAGGTGGCAACGACACTTCTCACTCCACAAAACCAGCCAGCGATTGGGAAACTGGCTGTCTGCAAAGGCAACAGAAATCAGCAAGGCATCTTCTGAATTGCACAACACATCCCGCGGTGGCCGGAGCAGAAGGACAGGCCTCACGCGCGGGCTCAGGCCGTCCTCCTTGTGCTTCCCGTTCCCGGGCATGATGCAGATGTTCCCATCTGAACCCCGCAGGGAGAGGGGCGGTCGTGCGGTGGGAAGAGCACCAGCGTCATTAAGTAGAATTGACTTTTGGCCCTGGGCAAAGTCCCAAGAAAGGTACCCTCCATCCCCTCAGACCCTAATCTCAGGGGCCCATCCTTCTTCCATGTTCCCCTCGCCCTTCTAGCTGACATCTTTTCTCTCTTAAATTCCCTTTCACTTACAAAAAAAATTTTACCCCAGGCTGCCCAAAGTGAATGCCTAGAAGGATACAGTAGGTTCTGGAGTCAACAGTATGGTGCCTTCACTGGAAGGACTCCGAAGAGCTGACGGGTGTGCTCAAGGCACAATGAGTGAGAGGAGGGTAGTCAGTTGAGAGCATGAGTGCCACGGTCACTTGGATCTGTGCTTGCGTCCCAGCCCTGTGTGACCCTGGGCAGCTTCTCAGCCGTTCTAGTTTTCTCCTCTATAGCATGGAGAGGATAATGCCATCCACCTCCCTGTGATGCTTGAGGATTATGAGCAATGGTGCCTGACAGTCAGCCCACTGTTGGGCCTACAGTCGGCACTCAACTACCATGAGGACTGTTAGAGCATAAAGCTGTGGTTCTCAAGGCCTTTAGCCGCAGGACCCCTTTACACTTAAAAATTATTGAGGACCCAAAAAGCTTTTATCTATGTGGGTTATAGCTATCAATATTTATCATATTAGGAAAACAGAAATATTTTAAATGTTAAATTCATTTAAAGGTTACAATAATAAATTCATTACATCTTAACATAACATTTTTTGCACGAAAAAAGAGTAGCATTTACCAAACAAAAATTTAGGGAAAAGAGCGATACCATTTTATATTTTTGGACATCTTCTTAGTGTCTGGCTTAATAAAAGACAGCTGGCTGACTCCTGCTGCATTTAATCTGTTGTGGTATCTCTTGTGCTGTGTTGTAGACTTCGCAAAACCCCACAGAGGCACTCATCAGAGAAGGAGGATAAAAAGGGCCAGACCATCTTAGGATTATGAAAATAGTTTTGACCTCTGAGGCCCTCAGGGAGTCTCTGGATCACACTCTGAGAATGACTGGTATAAAGGAAGGTGAATTGTAGGAAAGAGAGGCGAAGGGAAATTTTAAATAGAAGGAGGAAGGGAGGGTACTCTGGTACCCTCTCCACTCTTGGTACCCTGACATTACATACATACATAGTAACAACTTGGTGGCCTGAATGGATAAAGAAGATATGGTCCATATACATACAATGGAATATTAGACTTCCATCAGAAAGGATGAATACCCAACTTTTGTATCAACATGGAGGGGACTGGAGGAGATTATGCTGAGTGAAATAAGTCAAGCAGAGGAAGTCAATTATCATATGGTCTCACTTACGTGTGGAGCATGAGGAATAACATGGAGGACATTAGGAAAAGGAAAGGAAAAGTGAATTGGGTGAAAGCGGAGGGGGAGATGAATCATGAGAGACTGTGCACTCTGAGAAACAAAGTGAAGGTTTTGGAAGGGAGGAGGGTGGGGGGATGAGCGAGCCTGGTGGTGGGTATTGAGGAGGGTACATATTGCATGGAGCACTGGGTGTGGTGCATAAACAATGAATCTTTTTTTTTTTTTTAAAGATTTTATCTATTTATTTGACAGAGAGAGAGATCACAAATAGGCAGAGAGGCAGGCAGAGGGAGAGAAGGGGAAGCAGGCTCCCCGCTGAGCAGAGAGCCCGATGCAGGCTTGATCCCAGGACCCTGAAATCGTGACCCGAGCCTAAGGCAGAGGCTTTAACCCACTGAGCCACTCAGGCGCCCCTAAACAATGAATCTTGAAACAGTGAAAAATAAAAAAAAAATTTTTTTAAATGAACATTGGTCATCTATGTGCCCTTATAACTTTAAGTAACTACTGTTTAGACATTCTGTGTCACAGTTGGTGGATACACCAAGCAGAATTTTAAAAGATGCCTCTAGTAGTGGGTTCAAAATAGGAGCTGAAATCATGTGATGTTGACAGGAGCCCCGTTTTTCTACCCCAGGGACCGCCTCCGCACCACCACCAATGTGCTGGGAGACTCCCTCGGAGCTGGCATTGTGGAGCACTTGTCACGGCACGAACTGAAGAACCGAGACTTGGAAATGGGTAATTCTGTGATCGAAGAGAATGAAATGAAGAAACCATATCAGCTGATTGCCCAGGAAAGCGAGACTGAGAAACCCACTGACAGCGAAACCAAGATGTAGACTAACACACACACAAAAATGTCTTCTTGAGCAGCAGGTGTTTGCAAACCATTGTAAAATGTTTCCATCTGTTACAACTCATTCTCTCCGGGAAGCCCCTTACCTCCCTTTTCCGACATACTCTGAAAGGATTGGGAAGTATTCATCCAAAAACAAGGGAGGATTTTGCGAGTCAGATCAGGTCTTACGAGTTTATGGGGCACACAAAACTGTAAACATAATTTCTTTATAAGCTAAAGAGTGGGTTAAAACATGCTTTTAAATCAACTTTCAAAAGTTAAAAATCCTTCAGAATACAATTCAGTTTTAGTATCAAAACAACTTGATAAACTACAATCGGTTATCAATGGGAGAGTAGAAGGGGTTTTTTCCCCCTTTCTCTTCTGATATGTGTCCTGATTTTATTAATAGCAGGGCAGTATGAATACACAGCTAGCACAGCTCTAAGGAGTCACATAAAGTGAAATGTCCATGTGGCCACGGGCAAGTTACATCTCTTCTCCAGGCCTCAGTGTTCTCATCTGTAAAATGAGTGAGTTCCCCCGATGCCCTTATGGTCTCTTCTAGCCCAAACATCCTGTGACATCATGGAAGAGCCTGCCCTCTATTCCCCCTTGGAACATCCTGTAGCAAGTATCATTCCATGGAACATGGGACTTTCAGGAAGGACACTTACTGGGAACGAACCTTTCTAAGTAGGGGAGGGACGGCTGTATGGTTTACCAGGTCCTGTGTCCAAAATGTCAGTATGCAAGTCACCAGGCTGGAGGCCATTCCAGGAGTGGAATAATCCATGAAACTCTGGTCAGTTCTTCCCAACAGGGGAAATATTCCCTTCTCTCCAACTCTTCCCAAACAGAAGGGACTGCTCTGGGAAGGACATCTCCCACCACTCCTCAACTGACTGTAGAATTGTAGAAAGTAAAATGTAAGACTAGCAACTAGCAAGGGTGCCCCTGGTCTTACTACAGAACACTAAAGAACCAGGGAGGAAAGAATGGAGCATGGTTGACATTATAGAGAGGATTTCAAAACACTAAGATTATAATGATCATCTTTAAGGAAGAATTTAAAATGGAGAGGGTTTTTTTTTTTCTTTAGCCTGAAATACTTTTTCTCTTCAGTTCAAAATCATCCCCCAGGGAAGCCCGCCTGTCAACAGAGAAGGTCACTTCTCGTATATTTTTTAAAGAAGTCAAATGAACGAGCTTTCTCTCTAATAGAGGGTCCGTGAGCTGGGTGGTCTCTGATTTGAAAGGGTTTTTGACTGCAATCTAAAGTTCTTAGAATGAGAGAAACAAGATATCTCTTTGTGTTGGAATTCCACTTACCAGATCATTCTAAACCTTCAGCTGGAGTGAGGTTTGGTTTTATTTTGTTTTTGTCCCTGAGAGAAATGGTAGAAGATGAATCAGTATAAAGACACTTCCCATGGGGTTCTAAGAAAAAAAAAACCAGAAGGGGCAACAGTTGTAGGCGAGGCAACTCCGAGGTTTAGAGATTCATTTTTTAGCCCCTAAGGAGTATTCATTCAAAGACATGGAGTGGGAGCTATCAGACAATACCAGCTGTGTCAGAGTTTCCGACCGAAAATGGTAGAGTGGACTTAATCATGCTAACAGACTGAAAATCTAGACATACACCCTCCGACATACAATTAGAGATATTTTTTGTATAGATGGTGAGTATTCTATGTGTACAAAAGTTAACGTTAGGCGGTGGTCGAGTAACCATTTAACGCCGAGACTCTATTTGGGAAATACACTACGAAAGTTAATATCCGTGGCTGTCATCTCGTGACAGCGGTAGAGCAAAAAATTAATCATGTCAAATTAATTCTGTTACACAGTGTGATCTTTTTTTATACTAACCATTTCTTACGGAAAGCAAGTCCTCTAGGATGTTCCTCTCGCCAGCCCATCACAGGCTCCGCGTCTGCGTGTACCCAGTGGGGACTGAGAAGCATTACTTTGTAGATGTATTTTCAATAAAGAAAAAAATTAGTTTTACATTATAATTTTGTATGCTGTTGTTATTCTTCTGCCTGAAGGAAAATCCATGTTCTATCCATGGAAGTATTGTAGTGAGCTCAGGGCAGTGCTGGGAAAGGCTACCATGCAGATTTTTCTAGATGATACTAGGTAACTTCATGGAAGGACCAGCTGAGGGAGCCAGTCACCAGAAAATAAGGGAGGACAAGGGCTCTCCCTGCCCAGCTCCTAGGACGGAAGCCGGAAAGGAGAGTTTTGCTATATAGGCCTGCATTTACTTACTTGTCCACATAAATTTCTCAGATAAATTGAATCATTTCCATGTGGGGATTAGAAAAGTATAATGCCACCATTGGCTCTTCCAAAAAAGTAATTTCCTGTCTGGCCTTCAACTTAGGTAGATTTATCTATGTGATTAGTGCTGCCATTTGTGAAAAGAGCTGAATAAGATCTCAAGGGATGTTTCAGAAGCAGCCCCTGTCCTAGTGAAGCCCTTCTATTCATAAAGAACAACTTTTGGAATACTGCTTTTTCCCCTGAGGCTTTTTTTTTTTTAAAGATTTTATTTATTTGACAGAAACACAGCGAGAGAGGGAACACAAGCAGAGGGAATGGTAGTGGGAGAAGCAGGCCTCCTGCTGAGCAGAGAGCCCGATGCGGGGCTCGATCCCAGGACCCTGGGATCATGACCTGAGCCGAAGGCAGACGCTTAACGACTGAGCCACCCAGGCGCCCCTCCCCTGAGGCTTTTTAATAAAGAATTGGAAGATGATAATATGGAATGCCAGATTGAAGTTGTGTCTGGGGTCTCTTTAATCTGACCCTCTATCCACCTGTACGTAACAGAAAGGAGGCTCTCAAGTAGGGTCTGTAAACCCTTAGGTCATCCGTGTGAAGACTTCAATGAGTTCACCTAGCCCTTGAAATTCTAGGGAGGGTTTTGTGTATTTGCTTTTTTTCTGGGGTAGACATTTTAATTTCCATCTATTTCTCTAAAGGATTGTTTTTTTTTTACTGAAAAAAATAAAAAAAACTTTCTTGCAAGACTGTGAGAGACCTGTGAGATATGCAATAGTCTTGGATAGAAAGATTTGATATCATAACGAAGTTAATGCTCACCAAAATGATCTTTAGATTCACTTACATACTTTTCAGATGCCCAAAATATTGTTCAGAGAAACACGCCAAAGGAAAACAACCGGGAGGAGGAAAGTTAACGCCAATGTCAGGATCGTCTGAAGGATCTTTCGACCAAAAAATTTACAAATCACTGTTTGATGAGTACATCCTAACTTTTTTCAAGGCATCTGTGAGCTTCAAATAGTTGATTGGGGAAGTGGAAGGAGACTGCTCACAGCCTGAGGGAAGCAAACCAGCTCTGGCCACCTTGAGGGGACCCACATCTGTACACCTGTAGGACATTCTGCACTCCAAAGCATTCAGGGAAGTGCCGCAAAAGATCGACCCGCTGCTAGAAAGTGCTTCCTCCAGCAGTCAACAGCCTTTTTCTCACTTCTGCCGCTGAAGCTGAATTTGGCCCCCCAACCCCAACCCCTCCACAGTGCAAGCCTGAGAAGCTGGTCTTCAGCCCGTGAGAGGTCTGTGGAGATGTCATTATGGTTAAGGAATGTAGCAGCTCTGTCAAGGTGTGACTGTATGGCCTGTTTTGAGGTGAGGGGAGTGTGCAGAAGATGATGGGGAAGGGACAACTGAAAAGCTTTCAGGTTAACTTTTTAAAAATGTTTCTGATGAGCAAATACATTTCTAAGGAAATTTTTGAATCCTACACTTTGAGAAGTTGGGAGTCTGTGTGTTCCCTGTCTCATATTTATCCCTTCAGCACCACTGTCTCACCCCCAGCAGGATTCCCTTTCCCAAGTTAAATAGCTTCACTCTCCAAATAAAACCCCTTTTTGTAAGTCTTTATTCATACACACCATGTTGAAAACAGAGATTTTAGTGCTGTTAATTGCGCGGGTCTGAAGGGAGCTTAAAGGAAGGGCTCGATTGCCACTGCACGGGAGCCCAGTGAAGAGCATCCTGCGGGGGAGGGGGAGGGGGCGGGCAGGGAGCCTCTTTCTGGGCGGCCGCTGGGCACTTGACCCGAGGCTGCTGTCAATCATCCGGGCCTCCGGGCGGCGTGCAGCCTCCGCTCCCACCCGGGTGGTCCCCGAACTGGGGCAACAATGACCAGCTCTGTGTGGCCTGTTCCCGGGGGGCCAGAACCAACTAGTTGGGAGGTGTCACGCCGAAGGCAGGCTCCGAATGAATAAGCCGATGGAAAAAGAGCAAGGCGGCAAGAGCGAAGGAAGCTGACCGGCAGCTTCCAAGAGGGAAAGTGGGAGATGAGGGATCTCTGGGATAAATGAGGCTGGGGCTGGTGGGCGATACCCACGACAGCCACCAGGAGGAGCCCGGAGCTCTTTGCGGGGCGGCGGGGGTTGGGGGGCAAGGACTGAACGTTCTCTTGAAAAGAATTCGCTTGAGAAGCACATAAGGAATTCCAAGGTCTGCAGAGCAGAGGAAGCTTAAATACGAGAAAGCCATCAAGCTGTTAAAAAAAATTTTCAGGGGGCACCTGGGTGGCTCAGTCGTTAAGCGTCTGCCTTCGGCTCAGGTCATGATCCCAGGGTCCTGGGATCTAGCCCCGCATCGGGCTCCCTGCTCAGCAGGAAGCCTGCTTCTCCCACTACCATTCCCTCTGCTTGTGTTCCCTCTCCAGCTGTGTTTCTCACTGTCAAATAAATAAAATTTAAAAAAAAAAAAAATTTTTTTCAGTGCGCCCATTTCCCTTTTCTTTCTAGTTAGTCATCCTGCTTCTCCAATAGTATCTCCCAGGAACCCCTTCCTTTCTGGGTTTATTCTCCCTTTTGTCTCCTTGTGCCCTACTACTCTCCCCTCGGGACGCCTTTTTTGCTATCCTGTTCTGAATTCTCATCTTCCCATCCCAACACTTAGGTTTCCCAGGCACAGACAAGAACTCAGAAAGCGGGATGGTAACATTTTCCAGCTGATTTCCCTCATCACAACCGCAAAACTCTTGTCTCAACCTTCAGCTTGGAAAGTCACATTTTACTGAATCTGCACATACAAGTAGGGTGGTCGGATAAAATTCAAGACATCCAGTTAGATTTGAATTTCAGTTAAGTAACAGTGTTTCAGTGTAAGTATTAAATAACGATGTTTTAGTGTGTAAGTTCATCCCAAAATAGCGTGTGGGGCAACCTGTGTTTTTATTCATTAATCTAACAACCCTACATATAAGCGAAATGAAGAATTCAAGACAATTTATATTTGCCTCAATGAAGGGATGCTGTAGATAAAGTTTGTGTGATTTTAGAAAAATAATCATCCTAACTTCTAATTTCTCTCTACAAACGAAAACACTGCTTTAAAAGGCAGTCCGGATCTGGGACATTTCCCACTGTTTATTTGCTCTGGGGACGTTATTACTCATTATGTGTTTGTAAATCTTGTGGCTCCATTTAAAAGCCTGATCAATCACCTTTTAAGACTTCACAGACCAGTCTTGAGGCGCCTGGATGGCTCAGGCAGTTGAGCATCTCACTCTTGATTACAGCTCAGGTCATGATCTCAGGGTCATAGATGGAGCCCCTTATTGGGATCCCTGATGAGCCCAGAGTCAGCTTGGAATTCTCTCCCTCTGCCCCTGCCTCTCCCAGCCCACAATCTCTCTTCATAAAAAAAAAGACTTCACAGAACAGTCTTAAATACATTAAACAGCATTTCAGATATCTATGCTTGAAATATTTTAAGATTCACATCTGTTTTTCTTCTCTTCTCATTCCTTTTTTTTTTTTCTTTTTCTCACGCCTTCCTCTTGACCACCACGCCCTGCCCCAACATAGAATATTTTCTGTAATCCATTACAGGGCTGAAAATTTTTTTCCAATGGTGGACACATTTTTTTCATTTGGGGTGCTCCTTTTAGGAAAGTGCCCATATTTTTTTCATATTGAGCTATTCAAAGACCATCACTTTCCAGTCATTGTAAAGTTAGGAATGAGGCATTTTTTAAAGCTTCTTTGGGGAACTCCAGCTTCCAAGAATGGGCATCATTCCCACAAAAGCCCCTTCTTTAAACCACAGGCTGAAGCTTATGAAAAGCAGGGCCCCACAGATACTGCAGAAGGACAAAACATGCCCCTAAAAACCATAAACTCTTTCCCAATCATCGCATAAGCGCATGTAAAGATAGCACTGAGTCTCCTGGAAGATGGTGTCAGATGACAACTTGTGAATTTCTTCTTCAACTCTGTAGGTTCAGGGGATCATAAAAGGCCTGAAGGCAGCCAGCCAGGAGCCTGCAGACATGGCAGGAGAAAATAAAGACCATCCAGGGATCAGCTCAGCTATGAAAGGAACTGATGACTGGCCTGCCCTGGGGAGAACTTAGCACTCACAGACTCTGTCAACAACGCCAGTCTGAAAAGTGTCCCCAAATTCCACTGCCTTGGTACTGTCGGGCCTCTGTGAAGCATTGTGTCATTTAAGTTGATGGTCAGCTAGTAGCCAAAGAAGTAGAAAACAAACTCGAGAAAGTCCACATGTGAGTTAGAAAACTAACACAACCAGACTGAGAATAGCTTCATGCGTCCTAAAACCTAAAGGCCTTCCGCTTCGGAGTGGTGGTTCCCTGCAAGCTTGCACACAGTCCTGGGCTGAATCCATACTTGTTACACCTGAACCCTCGAGCACGTTCACCAGGGGCCCTGGGTCATCTTCGTTAACCCGGGAACGTCATCTATTGACTTCGTGGCAATGGTGGTTCTAGAACAGCTTGACCGGGCAGGGGGGTGGAGAGCAGACTTAGACAAGAGAAAGGAGTTTTAGTCTCTCACTTGCTTTCAACCAACTGTAGGACCTTGACCTGTGCCCTCGGCTGTACATGTGGGGGATTGGATGAAACCCGCCATCTTCAGAGCAATGTTCCTGTCAAGTTTCTGTATATTGGCAGAAGTGTCATAATGGGGTTCTGTGGCCAAGTAAGCTTGACAAATTATAGATTAAACTTCAGCTTCCTCATCGTCAATGAATATAATGATACCTTCTTCATGACGATGTAATGAGAATTCAATAAATAATTATAGAACACCACCAGCCCATTTTCGGGCACTTGGATTCTTAAGATGTTTAAGTCAAAACTGGCTCGGTGAAGGAGAAAGAGGGTGAGGTGATGCTGGAGAAGAGGAGAGAGCTTCCTGGCCCCATCTGGACCCACTGTGAGCAGGATGGAACTCCCCAAGGAGGCCAAGAGGCCAGGAGGCCGCAGGCCTACATCTTCTGCGAGGAAGCTGTGGGGAGGCCCGTCACCCCTGGAAACTGGCACCAGGAGAAATCCGCAGGCCTCCTCACAGAGGGCTCTGGGCCTCTGTGCCGGGGCGGACCCGCAGGCCTGCCAGTCTCCTCCACGGGCTTTTGTTAGGCCCGGCTCCCCCAGCAGCACCACACTGCATGGTGGTTTTGTGAAGGGCACAATTCGACACTCTGAGGAGACCACCCAGCTTCCTCCTGAGTCTCCCAGAGAACAAAAGTGCCCCTCTGTGTGCCAATGACCTCCCCTTCTGCCAGGCCTCCTTCCATCCTCCGCCTCCCTGCCAAGGGGAAATGGAAAGGCAGTCAGGCCCTGGCTCTGTGGGAACCCAGGGGATGGCTTGCTAATGAGCTGTCCCCAGCCAGGACAAACATGGTACCTGGGGTGCTGCTGCCACCCTGTGGCAAAGGTTTTCCTCAGGACTCCTCATGGCTACCTCTGACCAGACCACCTGGAAACAGCCTGGACCTGAAACTCATCACTGATTGATTCAAGCAAAGGCCATAGAAAGAGAAAATAGTTCAGAAGTCTGAAGCAAAAACTTGAAGCATTCTGTGCCTCCAGAGTGATTCTCCCAGTGCGGTCCCCAGACCAGAAGTATCGGCATCCCCTGGGAACTTACTAGAAATGCAAATTCTCAAATTCCCACCCTAGACCTCCCTAATCAGAAACTCAGAGTTTGGAGCCCTGCCGTCTGTCTTAGTAAGCCATCCGGTAGTTGTGACGCACACCAAAGGTTGAGAACCACTGGTCCAGAGTCCAAAAAGAAATTCACTTTGGCATTGACAGACTACCCTAATCCTGGCTTAGGTTATGAGTTATGTGACCTTGGCCGAGTCATTTAACCTCTTCATGCTTCATTTTGCTCAATAATCATTCTTATTTTCTAGGATTGTTGAAGATTAGATAAGAAATAAAGGTAAAGTCACTGACATTGGGGTGCCTGGGTGGCTCAGCCAGTTAAGGGACTGCCTTAGGGTCAGGTCATGATCCTGGCCCTGGGTCCTGGGATTGAGCCTTACTCAGCAAGGAGCCTGCTTCTCTCTCTCCCTACCCTGCCTTCCACTCCCCCTGCTTCTGCTTTCTCTCTCTCTCAAATAGATAAATAAAATCTTTAATAAATAAATAAAGTCACTGACATATATACATGCTCGATAAATGGTACTAGTTTGGGTTGTTATTATAATGAGGTCATAAATTTGTTCACACTACACTAGAATGAATATCCAGAGAAAATGAAGTTCTTTCCTTTATTTAACATATATTTATAGAGAGCCAGCATAGTAAGGGGTAAAATACAGACATAGGGATATACAAATAAAGTCTCTCTGTTCAAATAGCTACATTCCAATAAACAAGTACAATTGTTACATTCCAATAAACAAGGTACAATGGCTAGATAGTGTACCCTCCAAGTCATGTGTGGAGACCCTAACTACCAACGTGACTATATTTGGAGAGGGGGCTTTGAGGAGGTAATTAAGGTTAAATGAGGGGATAAGAGTAGGTACTTAATTCGACAGGATTGGTAGTCCTCTCTCTCTCCGCGCACGCACGCACACACCTAGGAAAGGCCCCATGGAGCCACGGGGCAAAGATTGCCATCTTTAAGCCAGGAAGAGAGCCCTCACCAGGACCCAACCATGTGGGCACCCTGAGCTTGGACTCCCTGCCTCCAGAACTGTGATAAAAAAGATCTCTGTTGGGGCACCTGGGTGGCCTAGTCATTAAGCCTTTGGCTCAGGTCATGATCCTGGCATTTTGGGATCAAGCCCCACATCAGGCTCCCTGCTCAGCGGGGAGCCTGCTTCTCCCTCTCCTGCTTTCCCTGCTTGTATTCCCTCTCTCACCGTCTCTCTCTCTCTGTCAAATAAATAAATAAAATCTTGGGGGGAAAAAAAAAGATCTCTGTTGTGTAAGTCACTCAGTCTGAGGTATTTTGTTACGGCAGCCCAGGCCGGCTAAGACAGTGGGTCAAGTTGTAAACACTGTTATGAAGAACAAAAAAGCTGGAAAGAGCCTGGAGAGGGATCAGAGCACTATTTAAATGGCGTGGATAGGGAAGCCTTCCCAAGGAGGCTGTATTTTAGGAAAGACCTGAATGGAGTGAGAGATCAAGCCCAGGGTCCTCCAATGACCTCCAATGTGTAGGTCTGGAGGACAGGACAAAAGGGAGGGTCAGAGAGGGACTGAGGGGGAGCCCTCTGGTAGGGTCTTGCAGCCCTCTGTGAAGACCGTGGATTTTTTTTTTAAGATTTTATTTATTTACCTGACAGAGAGAGATCATAAGCAGGCAAAGAGGCAGGCAGAGAGAGACGGGGAAGCAGGCTCCCCGCTGAGCAGAGAGCCCGATGTGGGGCTCCATCCCAGGACCCTGAGATCATGACCTGAGCCGCAGGCAGAGGCTTTAACCCACTGAGCCACCCAGGCGCCCCAAAATTGTGGATTTTATTCTAGGTGTAATGGGATGCCACTGAGGTTTTGAGAGGCCAGAGATCTTTATTTTATCTCTGACTTCTCTCTTTGTCCTTCAGGATTAACAATCCTAGGCCTTGCCCATCTAAACAGTCTCCTTCAGGTAACTCGGCTACCTTCTATTGAAATGCTTGGTGTCTTTCGGGGCCGTCCTCTGGACTTCCCATTCCCTCCCCTCCTCTTCACACTTCACCCAACTCTGGAACTCACTCCCACAAAGGCAGGGTCCCTGTCAGACCTGCTGGCTCTCACCGTGACATCCATACCACACAGGAAACGAGAGAGGTCTCAGGCAGGCAAACTGCACCTTCTGTTGTGGCAGAGCCACCCAGCAGAGTGAAGGGGAGGGGTCAGAGCTCTCTGCCCACTGTGTGCTCCTCAGTTTATCAACCACCTGCTCTTGGGGCCTCCCTTCTTTTCTAGCCACCCTATAGATGGAAGAGGGCTTTATTGCCACCCACTTTTCTTCCTGCAT
This sequence comes from Procyon lotor, assembly GCA_028646535.1. NCBI lineage: Eukaryota > Metazoa > Chordata > Mammalia > Carnivora > Procyonidae > Procyon > Procyon lotor. The sequence continues at coordinate 22,804,684 of CM053607.1, forward strand.
GAGCCTCGCAAATGAAAATCCTATGGTCTTGTTCACTGACCTGGTTCTCGATAAGCTAAGGAAAGAGATGAGGGGAATTTAGAAAATCTCCTCACAATGCCTGTTCTCAACTCCATTGCCTTGAAATAAGGCTCTATTTTGAAAATCAGAACCCGAATACTATCCATTTTTTTCTGCAGTAATTTCTCTAATTTCTTGAGGCAGATGAGGAACCTTGGCTGGGTTGACAGAAATCTTTAGAAAAGCAAAAGAGAAAATCACGTCAATTTTTCCCATCAAAATATTAGGTAGTAATAATAATAATAATATTATTATTATTACAGAAAACTGAAGCCTGAGGGCAGGGAAATCCTCACTGGGGTTCTTTATCAGTTGATGGCTTTTTCCTGTGTCTCTTCAGAGACTAATTCTTTTACTTCTGCTTAAGGAATCCTTATTTCTCTTTCTGAGATTTATTTATTTATGAAGTTACAACTACTTTGGGCCTTTACATCTGGCCTGGGTTTTTCTCCCATTTCTCTTCTGTTTCCCCCAGTCCCCAGGTTGTGACTGGCCCCAGGTCACACTGCAGGGTCACCCTGGACCTCCTCACCATACTTTAGAGATCCCATGAGGCCCATGGGAAAAAGACTAAGGAACCGTGCTTGGAGAAAAAGCTGAGGAGTTTGGGAGCTCAGACACCGTCCTGTCCAGGAACCTGCCTCGTGGCTTCTAGCCCCTGGGGGAGTCAGGCATTTCCCTCAGGCAAGAGCCCTCTTGAAGTGGAAAGAAGACTTGAAATAAAAATAATGGAAATGTTTTTCAAATCAACTCCTCCCACCCCAACCCTCCAAAATCAAGGAAAACCCTGACATTGGAAAGAGTTCACCATTTACTAGGTGTTTCCTGCCCTCAGGAGAATCAGAGACCAGGATGGCCATATCACCTCTCAGAGGCCCTTGTTGGAAGACATCAAGGAGTCACTCCAAGCAGAACAGAAAAGACTCCCCTACCCTGGGTCCCGCCTTCTCACAGCTTTGAGCTTACAAGACAGCGAGCCACCAGAGTGGCTGGGCCCGAGTGGGAGCTTTGCCACCAGGAGCCACTGGTGTAAACCACGCTCCTCCACTTATGTATCGTGTATCCTTGGAACAGTAATATCATTTTTCTAAACCTAACGTCTCCTCTGGTGAAGTATCAGCAGCATTGGGAGGTTTTATGGGGATTTAATTAGGTAATACTTAGCTGACGCCCAGCACATATACATGCTCGATACACTGTAGCAATTTCTGGGTCTGAAAATCAGCACAGGACAGCTGGACGCTATTCACTGCTGTGTCACTTCTGATTAGTCGGCATCCACGCTTTAGCAATGGTAAAGTAGTTTTACCATCTTCTTTGGCTGCTGTTATACTGACGTTATTATTACGTTTGTTTCACACGATGTGTGTAGGCTGGCCTATCTGGAGAGAGAGAGAGAGAGAGAGAGAGAGAGAGAGAGAGAGAGAAAGAGAGAGAGAGGATCCTGCCACAGGATGGCAGCAAATAATCTCCAAAGTCCTTTCCAGCTCTGAAGTTCCCGAAGTCTAGGAAAACGCTCTATAGCTGCTATCAAGTGGGGACAAACAGGTTTTGGGTCGTAACACAAGCCCGTTGTCGGAGCCAGAAGCACCATTCGGCTCCTTGCCCCCCAGGCAAAAATCCCCAGGAGTCTGGGCCTCTTGTTCCTGAGGCTCAGACGACTTGTTCACAGTCCTGCCTTCCTTCTCTTTAATCTTCTGCTCTCCCTTGATTGCGCGCCATCACTGTCTTTCTCTGTGCTCTGAAGCCGTGCCCCCCACAGGCCAGGCTCAGGATCCTGGAATGTTCTCTTCCAACCTGGACTTGGCATTTCAGGCTCCTGCTTGTCTGCGGAGAATCAGACCACAAAGTCCTGAGCCTACTAACTAACCGACCGCCTGTATGTATGTACTGAGTGCAAGCATATGGAGGCAGTGAAGAAGGGAGGTACCATGAGCACCATGAAGATGGACCACACCTCCGGCCGTACAGAGGTGAGTTGGAATCCTGGCTCTGTTATTTCCTCGCTGTGTGACCTTGGGAAAGTCTTACCCCCTCTCTGGGTGTCATTCCTATCATCTGTAAAATGGAGATACACCAACATCTACCTTGCTATGGAGGCTGCAAGGTAAGTAATCATGCAGACATAGGGCAGCTACCACAAAACAATAGGCATTATCATAAAACAGAGTCAAGAAATTTACGATCTCTTGGGAGAGGAGAGAGAGAAATACATCACAAGAAAACAATGCCAATGGTGGTATGGATTCTTATGCCAGGGGTACTGGGTCCCTTCCTCAGGTAACAAAGCTATGAGGCTCTCGTAGACTAAAAATAAAACCTACCTAAGCAGCTCCATTAAAAAACAAATCACAGTACCCTAGTGATGAATATCTGTTACTTTGAAAATAAAAAATTCAGTCTTTCCAGCTCCTCCCTCAGTACGTCACAGGGGTTCAGGGCTAGAGTTCTCCGGATGAGATGTCTGACCCCTAGTCCCATGCTCATGCATAATTGTGCAGTAATTCAGCATTGTTTGGGGCAACTACTGTTAACCAGCCAAGTGCAATTCCTAACGGGGAAAATCATTAAACGAGTAATAATATCCATGTAATCAGTGCGAAGAGAGGCTCAGACAGAGGAATTCCAGGGAACGCATCCCTGTAAGTGGACACGTCTTCCTCTGCTGGAACCTTCAAGAGGTTTCCCTCACTCTGCCTCTGAATGCAATTATGCATGCACTCAGGGTTACCCTATCCCTAAATCACTGCTCTTAGCATTAATCCCCCTTCCACAGCAGAATGCCCTCATTTAGTTTAATCATAAAGTTCTCTACCCGCATAGAATATAAAACCTTTCGAGTACAGAAGGGAAGGCATATGTTGAAAATCTGTCATGTACCAGGCACCTCACAACAGTCCTGTGAGACAACATTATTACATTCATTTTATATAGGAGAAAGGTGAGCTTTCAGAGAATAAACAACTTTTTTTTTTTTTTAAGAGAAGGATGGTGGGGAGGGGCAGAAGGAGAGGGAGAGAAAGAATCTTAGGCAGGCTCCACGCCCACTGCAGAACCCATCATGGGACTTCAAGTCACAACCCCGAGATCATGAGCTGAGCTGAAATCAAGAGTCAGGTGCTCAACCGACTGAGCCACCCAGGTGCCCCAGCAAATATGTAACTTAAAGCAAAGTTGCAGCTGGAGTCCGGGTCCATATCCAAAGCAGTGGCTTTCTCCCTTAGAGGACTCTAACCCTAAAAATTAACCCTGATCAAGCATTGCAAACGTGGGGCTTCATCTGAAACATACTGGGGGATAATCTCCTAGGTCACTGTTTTTCAAACTGTGGGTCATCAGTTCGGTGGGTCCCAATTAGCATTTTTCAATGAAAGAATAGAATGGAAAATATCAGTGCCTTACACGTTCTGTTGTTTCAGGAAATTTTTATTTTAATCGTGTGTGGATCTAGGCTTGCATCCTGCATAAATTACATTTCGTGATTTAAAAGTTTAAAGCTACGTTTCTAAGACTTTGCTGATCAATAACCAATCAATAACTTTTTACTTCATGAACTCAGGGTTTTAAGTGCTGTTTGGTTTCCACAACTGACCACTCTCAAGGAACTTTTATTTTTCCAAATATAATGTTCTTTTCTTAGGGAGTGATGATTTGGACTTTTATCTTAAAGATCCCAGTGTTCTACCACTACCCAGTTTCCAAATTCAGTTCTGGGCTCTGCTATTATACGTTCCTCTGACCCACTCCTCTAACGTCTCTCAACATGTGGATAAATTTGAGGATGGATTCCTCAATTAGGTTAAATTTCTCTTGGAGAGTTGTATCTGGTGCTTCTTGCCCAACTGATAAATTAAGTCCAGTCTGGCATTTAGCTCCGGACAAGGAATGAAGGGGCGAAAGTCCTTGTTAGCACTGACATCTGGTGGTCATCAAGGGACCGGCACCGCAGTATCTTGAACTTGAAGCTTTAACCTGGGAACCAGGTATCAATCCTAACTGCAGCTGAATGAATTCCTCACATTCCACCCACCCCCAACACACACACACCTGCGTCACTTCCCTTCTTGTAGCTGGACACAGCAAGGAGGAGGGAACAACACGAACTTAGAGGCAAACAACCAAGTGTCCATCCTGGGTAAAACTCTAAACCTCAGCTGCAAAATTGGGATAAGAAAACAATCCTCCACAGCGGGCATAGGGGTGTCTTATTTTATTCAGTGTTCAAAACAACTCCCTTGATGTTAAGTTCCAGGTAGTTATTAAGCATTCAAAAAAAAAATGGGTTCTCTTGCCCCTTTCATCATTTTATATAAGGCACTCACTAATTGCCCTATAAAATCTAGATTTCTGTTTCCTTCCTATCATTGCTTTCCTGCCTCCTCACTCCATTAAAAGAATAGCGAAGATTTATGGAGAGCTTACCTTGTGCCAGGCATTGTTCTAAGAGATTTACATGGTTAAAATCAAGTCATGTCAGTCCCCTGCAATGGAGACTATTATCCCCCCAATTTACTGATGAAGAAAATAAAGTGTGGTGAGTTTAAGTAGGCTTCCTGAGGCCAAAAGCTGTGGGACTAATGTGTTTGTTTGCTTGCTTACTTGATTGCTTGAGAGGGGGGAGGAGCAGAGGGAGAGGAAGAATTCCCTGCTGAGCCCAACGCAGGGCTCAATCTCATGACCCTGAGGTCATGATATGAGCAGAAACCAAAAGTCAGACACTTAACCAACAGCCACCCAGGAGCCCCCTGGAACTAACATTTTTAATTTAACATTGTGGGTCCAGCAAGCATGTTCTTATCCTTTCAGCCAAATTTGGCTCTTTGCCACCCTTATAATAATAGCTAACATTTGGTGAGTGCTTACAGTGTGCTGAGCTCTTTATATAGATGGTCTCATCTAATCTTTATTAAAACTCTGTAAGGTAATTATTATCATTACCCCCCATTCCACAGATGAGAAAACTAAGTCAAATAACTTGCTTGAGATCACAAAACTAACCAACAGTGAAGTTGGAATTCCAATAAGATGATGCGATTCTAGAGTCTTTGGTCTTAACTACACTTCTTTAGAGCTTCATGTTGTTGCAGCCTCCCAAGCTGCTTGTGAGTTCCAAGGCAGAGCAGTCTCTGCCTGTGGAAGATACTCTCCCACCAGGTGGTAAGGATGGGGTTCATGATCATGGCCAAGTGGGTAACGGGAGTCTGGTCCAGCCTTCGTGAGAGCATAGTAGCACGACCACAGGAGAAGTAAATAGAGAAAGCCCGGGTTTCTCTCAGTGTGTGTCCAGTCCAGTGTCTTTAGGCAGGGTGACAGCAGAACTGAGGCTACACAAGTTCTCAATTCAATGTCATCATCTTTTCTTTGATGGATTCCAAATGACCAGTGTTAGCCCCTGTTTGAGTACTATCCTCTTGCTCTTTCTGTGTCTCTCCTTTGATGTTTGATGGCCATTTTCAATTCAGCAGGGACTACCCTGAGATCTATGGACATCAGGCTCCCTGGGTTCCTGATGCTAACCGTTGGATGTTCCCCCACCCCTCGACCTTCTCCATCACTCCTCCCCATATCCTACCTCCCATCTCCATTGCCGTGGCAACCAAAAATGCCCTCACACATTTCTAAATGTCCCTTGAGAATAACCTTCCCTGGGTCAAGAACCAGTGTAGCTGAAAGGTGGTTTTACTCTAGATGGAATATAATTTCCCTGAATCAGGCATTCAGAGTGTTTATGGAATTTTGATATTCTATCTCTAACACTCTTGCTTGTCAGTTACCTATCATTGTAAGCTCCTCCCAGCCTGACACTGTGTTCCATTTTGTAAGGTACATGATATTGTGGAAGATCCTATTTTCCTTCATGAAATCACAGAAACCAAACTCTTAATTTTGTACTACCTTTTGGGTCTTTTAGCAGTGTAGTTGATTCGATGTGTACATATTTGTATACAGATATATATGTGTATATATACATAATATAAACAAACATATACAACACAAAAACAATTCAACGACTTTTTAAAAAGTTGAGAACTTCATGCTACTTTTGGTATAAGAGGTCCTCCCACTCCGGGGTGTTACGCAGAAAAAAAAGACCGGTGGGGAGGAATTATTGGCTCCAATGCATGGGGACAGCCATCGGCCAACCCAATCCTTGGGTGGTTGTTTTCTCTTTGTTAATAAGCTATATTATTTTCCTCTTGCTGCTGCAACAACTTACCATAAACTTAATGGCTTAAAACAATACAAATTTATTCTCTTACAGTTCTAGGGATGAGAAGTCTAAAATCAGGGTGTTAACTGGGTTGCACTCCTTCTGGAGGTGCCTGCACAGAATCTATGTTCTTGTCTTTTCCAGTTTCTAGATTCCATCTGCATTCCCTGGCTGGTGGCCCCTTCCTGGGACCCCTCCAACCTCTTACGTCCATTGGCATATCTCCTGCTGCTCACTCTGATCTTGCCTCCCTCTTAGAAGGACACTTGTGATTATACTGGTCTACCCAGATAAGCCAGCATGATTTCCTCACCTCAAGATCATTAACAAAGTTCCTTTTACTATGTCAGGTGACATGTTCATAGGGCCCAGGGATTGGACATGGACCTGCTTGGGTGACCATGACTCAGCCTGCCATAGACACCAAGACCAGGTTTCCTCCCATGAGGGGTTTTCCAGTTTAAGGCTCTTCTCTAACAGAATGGTACTTGGAAACTCCATGTAGCCCAGGCTCCGTATCCATGAAACAAATCTTTATGCTCTACAGTAAAGCAGGATGGCATGGTGCTTTAGGATCAAAAGACAGGACTTCTGAGCTAGCCTTTGTCACTTTTTATCAGCTGGATCACAGACAACTCATTGCACCTCACTAAGCTTCAGTTTCCTTGTGTGTGAAATGGAAACACCATCTGCTCTCAGGGTTGACATAAGGATTGAAGATCAGCTCTGAAAAGGGCCTGGAACATAGTAGGACCTCCAGGGGACCCTCTTGGGTGAAGTGAACTGGAGCTACCCAGCAATAGCATTGTCATGATGAGTCTGCCCATGATAGGGATAAAGGATGAGGTGAGGAGGAAGAACCCAGAGAAAAGAAAATGTTGGTCACATTCACCAGCAAGAATGAGGTCATCCTATCCTTTTTCTACTTGACCCACCTTGTGATGATAATAAAAATCTCTTTCTGCTTTTACATTTTCCATTGTTAACATCAAATATATAAGCAGTAGACATCAGGTCTGTGTTGGGAGCAAATGGCTAACCTCAAGAGGAATGCCTTCTGTGCTTTGAAGAGGGTGCAGGGATTTAGGAGACTTAAAAGTTATGTTGAATATTTGACATTGCTCATAGCCAGTTGGATTGAAAAAGCAAAAATTCTAAAGTGATTCGTGGTCTCAGTTTCCTTCTCTGTAAATGAGGATTCTGGGGGGGAAAATGCCTCACTTTCTAACTGCATAGAACACAGAGGAACCTCAAAAAATTTCATTAATGAATGTGCCTTTCATCTTTATATTTTGAAGGATAATCATGGCTTAACTCAGGACTTCTATCTTAGAAATCGGTGTCAGTACATGAAAGAGTTAAATATGGGATTCTATTATGAAAAAGACTTGTGAAACTCTACTATTGTTTCTTTTACACTCTTAGGCACCGATCATTTTAATCAGTGATAAGACACCTTGTTTAAAACAATTAGCTTTGGCAAAACACAGATACGCAGAACATTAAATTCGAAAAGTGGTCATTTTATTCTTCCCTGCCACACAGCTGAGATAACAGAGATAAGAAAAGTAGGTGGAAGATGATGCTAAGTAATTTCAGGGCATTATTACAGAGTGAGCCTGGTGAGATTTTTGTCCTTTTGACAAATTGAAAGAAGCCGGCAGAACAAATCTTGTTTCAGGAGTGCATTTTCACTTAGCTGTCCTCTAAGTGGAAATGCATTACCCCTAGAAAGAAAAATCAAAGTTCTTCAACTGACGAAGATAAAATGGCAAATTTGGCTCCCAGCAATACATGCTTGACAGTCACTTGAGTTCCAGGAAAAGAAAACAAAAAAATTAAATTTGACAGAAATGAAGAGGAGGAAAAAAGAAAGAATTTTTTTTCCAGTTAGTGTCTCAATGCCTTTGAAGAGATTTTAGGGCACTTCAGTAACAGGCCACTTAGACGTCTCCCTCATTTTCTCCTATAGACAGGAGTGCTATTTCAATGAAGCTGCCCCGCATATACAACAGGCAGTGTCTACACGTGTTGTGCATGGGTTGATTGCATGATAACTTGCTCAAGACGACCTGAGAACAACTGTGAGCAATGACCTGTCTGGAAACGAATTGTACAGCTTCCCATCAGCCCTCTCTGGACTCAAGAATGCACTTCTGCAGAATCCTTGCAAAAGCCTGTGTTCCAGTCTGAGCTTCGGATTGAGGAGTTTGTTCTATGTTTAGAGAACTGGGCTATCCAGTAGGTAGTGGTGACTTAATTTAAATTAATTTAAATAAGTTATTTAAGTCAATTATTTAAATTAATTAGCTGGTATTACTTAAAATTAAATGAAATTAAAAATCAATTCTTCTGTTACATTAGCCACATTTTGAGTATTAAATAGCCCCATGTGACTAGGGGTTACCATGTTGGACAGCACAGATATAGGACATGGGCATCAGGACAGAAAGTCTTATTCATTGAGGGTTTTTTTGAGCTGAGAACACCGTAAGTTGATAGTGAAGGGTGGGGTGTGGGGGAGGTGGTGCGAAAGGAAGACAGTTGGAGAGTAAGGATTGTTGTGGACTTCTATGAGCAACCAGAGGGGAATTCAAGTCAAGAAATAATTGCTGAGTGTCTACTCCATGAGCACTGAACATGAGAGAAATGAAGATTAATAAATGAGATGTAGTTCCTGTCCTCAGGAAATTCAAAGTCAGACCAAAGAAACAAATACACATTATGAAACCACTTGAACACACGTTATAGTGCCAAAAGGAACACATCATGAGAGAGCTATGGGGGCACTCAGAGAGTTATTAGTGGAAATTAAAGATGGGAGTATTTAAGTGACCAAAGGGTGAAAGAAAAAGGAGGCCACAGTGTAGGAGAGGACCCTCAAAAGGAGATAACAGGGATTGGAGAGAAATGTCAAAGTGGAATCGCTAACAAACACAAGCCTGTATGGAGCCAGGCTAGTAGAAAGTGTAAATTCCCAACATCACCAAATGCCATTTTGTATTGGACTCCCATCACTATGTTTCAAAAGACGTTTATCATTATTACCTGTGTTTTTTTCTTGAAGCAATTTCTACTTTATGCCTATACTATGTTTTGGGTTGCTGAACTCCTTCTGGATCAAAGGTTTCATAATTTTATCATTAAGAAGGGGCCATTAGATATATTCATTCATCTAACAACTATTTACTGGGGATCTACTCTGATGGGGGAATACAGTGGTGGATTAAACATACAGTGCTATCTTCTCTTGTTACTGGCATAGAGATTCCAAGAACTCTCCTTTGAAAGGGCACTTGGGAGGGGGTGTTGGGATGGAGCTGGATGAGAGGAAGCTGGGAGAGGGTGGGAAGAACAGAAAGCCATACTCCTGTGGTTTTGTGAAATTTGGCTATGAAAAAAAGGCTTGTGATGAGATAGTTCGTGGGAGTAGCAGGAGCAAGAAAAGATTCATTTCAACATGAGAAGAGCCTGTAAATTCACATAAGAAATATTTCAAACACCTACCATGGCCAGGCACGGGGCTTACATTCCACAGGAGTATGTATCCCTTATGTTCACTCAACACATGTGCGATGAGTTCCTTTAACACTTGGCTGGACACTGCGGAGGTACAAGTGTCTACAGAATAATCACGGCTCATCTATGAGCACTGTGTTCAATGGCAAAATGAGGGGAAAATCAAGCCCTAGTGTGAGAAGAGTTGATCAAGGGGGCCAGTTCTAGGGAGGTAGTGGGACAATGGCTTATGTGTCTAGTTGGGAAGATTCATTTTGGACCAGTGTGGGGGGACATCTCTTCCTTTCATAGGAAGTTATGGCCAGATGGTACAAATTTTCTGTGAAGTAATTGGGAAAAATATATCAAAAGCCTTAAAAATGTCCATAGCTCTTGACTCAGTAATTCCACTTCTAGAAATCTTCTAAAGGAAATCATCAGTACAGGGTCAAAGATGAGAAGCCTATAGTAGTGGTTATAGGATATGGACTCTAAGTTCAAATGTTGGCCACTCCACTTACCAATAATGTAACCTTAAGCAAATTCTTTAAATTCATGTTCCACATTTTAAAATAGAAAAATAATAAATAAATTAAAGAGGAAAATAATGTTTATCTGTAAGATTATCGTGAGGCTTAAATGAACTAATATGTAAAACACTGTACACTTGGTAAGCACAAAAATGTTAAAGATTTATCATTAAAGCAAAAGAAAATGGAAATATCGAAAGTCTCCAGCAACAGCATGTGGCTTCTAGAAGCAGTATGTGGCCATACAAAGTGTGGCAGAAACTGCTAGTTGACCCTCAGTATCTGTCTTCTCCTTCTAAACAAGGAGAAATGAGAGAAGTAGAAAGACCAGTTTTAGCTGGACAGATAGTCACTGGGAATAAACACATTTCCCATCCTTCCTTGCAGCTAGTTAGAGTCACGTGACTGGTCTGGTCAACAGGATGTGAGCAGAAGTGATAGGCATTCTTTCTGGGTTGTGTCATTAAAGACTAGGGGTACGTCTTGCCTATCTTCTTTCTCTTCTGTCTCATTTTCATGTAAAGGTGGTGGTGAGACATCTTGGATCCCGCAGATGGGGGCCACCTCAGGGGATGGCAAAACACTACAGTGAAGGAGCCTGAGCCTCTGAGCACGGAGAAAGAAATTCTTATCTTGTTTAAACCATTCTGATTTTGTGTCTTTTTCACAACAGTCAAACCTATTTCCTATTTGCACACAGAAATATAATGCAAGTATTTTAAATGATGCTTTGAGAAGCAGTTTGATTGTCACAAAAGAATGTTTATGTTACAGTAGGTAGAAAAAGCTGGATACTCAATTGTACATAAAATAAGACCTCAGCAATTCTTTAAAAACAAATTCATGGTTAAAAACACTGGAAGGAACTATGCCAAAATAGAATTAAGTTTGAATATTTTCCTTCTACTTGTCTATACTTTTTCAAATTTTCTGCAGTATACATCCAAATGTTGATAATCAAGAAAAGATAAAGTATAAAGATTCTAGCCCCCTGTATCTCTGACAAAGCTGCCCCAACTACCCCTTCCTCTTTTGCACTCATGGGCCATTTCATTCCTGCCCCTGTAATATCGTCAGCAAGTACTGTGTCTTATGTAACTTTGTGTTGCACAGAATTTCACCTCCAGCGGACAAGAATTTGATGGATAAATCACAATTAGAAAGGCTGAGATACTTATAAATACAACTAACTTAAAGCAATAACTTGGCTGGGGTGCCTGGATGACTCAGTCAGTTAAGCACCTGACTTGATTTCTGCTCAGGTCATGACGTCAGGGTTCTGGGATCAAACCCTACATTGGGCTTGTGCTCAGTAGGGAGTCTGCCTGAGGATTCTCTCTGTCACTCTCCTTTTCTTCTCCCTCTTCTCTTCCCCCCTAAATAAATAAATAAATCTTTTTTAAAAAGCAAGCAATAGTCACAATCCATTGTATTCCGTTTATCTTCCAATATTAAACTTAAGAACAACAAAATTTACTGCAGCTGCGTTTAAGTTTTACACATTTTTCTTTGGAATATTTACAACCACCCTATTAAGCATGTGTTATTATCCCCATTTTACAGATTTCAGAACTGAGGCTCAAAGAGGTTATTTGCCCCAGATCACAGAACGAGCAAGTGATGGGGCTGAGATTATAACATAGACCTTTCTGACTTTAGCACATTGTCCTACGTGACATCTTTATACCCAAGCATTTATTTTAGAGTATGCTTTTAACCCTTTTTTTTAAAAGATTTTATTTATTTATTTGAGAGAGAAAGAGAGAATGAGATAGAGAAACAGCATGAGAGGGGAGAGGTCAGAGGGAGAAGCAGACTCCCTGCCGAGCAGGGAGCCCAATGTGGGACTCGATCCTGGGACTCCAGGATCATGACCTGAGCCGAAGGCAGTCACTTAACCACCTGAGCCACCCAAGTGCCCCACTTTTAACCTTTTAACCTCATAATAGCAGTAGAGATAATAGCAGGTAGATAATACCCATGCAGTGCATAGTAAGTGCTAAATAATGTCCAAGTAATATTTGTATATATACACACATATATACTCTTTTAATCCTCATAATAATCTCCAGAAGTTTTTGTTTTGTTTTGTTTTGTTTTTTTAAGATTTTATTTATTTATCTGAGAGAGAGAGAGAGTGATAGAGAGCATGAGAGGTGAGAAGGTCAGAGGAAGAAGCAGACTCCCCATGGAGCTGGGAGCCCTATGCGGGACTCGATCCCGGGACTCCAGGATCATGACCCGAGCTGAAGGCAGTCGCCCAACCAACCGAGCCACCCAGGTGCCCAGAAGTATTTCTATTATACTAATAATATATTCCCTTTTTTATTAGCTAGTTTGTAATTGCAAAAAAAAATGCCCCACTCTAATCATGAGAAAAACATCAGATAAATCCCAATTAAGAGATGCTATACTGACTAATAGCCGGTACTGACTAGTAATTATTAAAACTGTCAAGGTCATCAGAAACAAGGAAAGTCTGAGAAACCATCACAGCCAAGAGGAGCCGAAGGGGACAGGACAACTAAATGTAATGCGAGATACTGGATGGGATCCTGGAACAGAAAAATGACATTAGCTAAAAACTAAGGAAATTCAAATGATGTAAACAGTGTATCAATATTGGCTAATTGGGACAAATTGTGAAAAATATACCATACTAATAATACAAGATGCTAAAAATAGAGAAAACTGGATGTAGGTATATGGAAATTGTCTATACTACATTTAATTTTTCTATAAATCTAAACTCTCCTAAATTTAAAAGTTTGTTTTATATACTTTCTGTATCTATTTATTTACTTATTTATTTATAATTCCAGTGTGCTTAACACACTGTATTATATTAATTTCAGGTATACCATATAGTGATTCAACAGTTCTATACATTACTCAGTGCTCATCATGATAAGTGTACTCTTCATCTCCTTCACCTGTTTTACCCATCCCCCCACCACCTCCCCTCTGGTAACCACCTGTTTGTTCTCTATAGTTAAGAGTCTGATTTTGGTTTGTTTCTTTTCTCCCCTTTGGTTGGTTGCTTTGTTTCTTAAGTTCCACATATGAGGGAAATCATATGATATTTGTCTTTCTCTGACTTATTTCACTTAGCACAATACCCTCTAGGTCCATCTATGTTGCTGCCAGTGTCAAGATTTCTCATTTTTGTGGCTGAGTAGTATTCCATTGTATATATATGTACCACATCTTCTTTATCCATTCATCTATTGATGGACACTTGGGCTGCTTCTGTAACTGACTATTGTAAAAAATGCTGCAATAAACATGGGGATGCATGTATCCTTATGAATTAGTTTTTTCATATTCTCTGGTTAAATACCCAGTAGTGCAATTGCTAGATTCTATTTTTAACTTTTTGAGGAACCTCCATACTGTTTTCCACAGTGGCTGCATCAATTTGCATTCTCACCAATAACGCATGAGGCTAGCTTTTTCTCACATCCTCCCCAACACTTGTTTCTTGTGTTTTTGATTTTAGTCATTCTGATAGGTGTGAAGTGATATCTCACTGTGGTTTTGATTTGCATTTCCCTAATGATGGGTGATGTTGACCATCTGGATGGCTTCTTCGGAGAAATGTCTGTTCCTGCCTCTGCCCATTTTTAGTTGGACTATTTGTTTTTTGGGTGTTGAGTTGTATAAGTTCTTTATCTCTTATGGATACTAATCCTTTATTGGATGTCATTTGCAAATATCTTCTCCCATTCAGTAGGTTGCCTTTTAGTTTTGTCGATGGTTTCCTTGGCTGTGCAGAAGCTTTTTATTTCAATGTAGTCCCAATAGTTTAGTTTTCATTTTGTTTCCCTTACCTCAGGAAACACATCTAGAAAAATGTTACTACAGCCAAGGTCAGAATTATTACCGCCTGTGCTCTCTTCTAGGATTTTCATGGTTTCAGGCCTCACTTTTAGGTCCTTAATCCATTTTGAGTTTATGAGTTTGCATATGGTGTAAGAAAGTGTTCCATTTTTCCCAACACCATTTGTTGAAGAGACTATCTTTTTTGCATTGCATATTCTTGCCTCCTTTGTCAAAGATTAATTGACCATATAATTGTAGGTTTATTTCTGGGCTTTCTATTCTGTTCCATTGATCTATATGTCTATAAAAAGTTTATTTTTTTAAAAAAGGAATACATGCATTTGAAAAAAATGTCACAACCAGAATATATAAAATGCAACAGTAAGTCTGCCTCTTATTTTAGCCTCTATTCTCTTGGTTCATTCCCCTTCCCAGAAGCAAGCATGGCTGCCAATTTCTTGTGTCTCCCTCTCTACCAGCACATATTGGTTCTGACATACTTTTCAATAGAGAGATCTATGCGTATGACTTCAGAATCTAACTTACTAGGTTCAAGTTAGGTAAGTGTATTAGGTTTCTATGACTGCTGGAACAAATTACCACAAACTTCATGGCTTAAATACTTGAAAAGTATTGCCTCACAGTTCTGGAGGCAAGAAATCTGAAATCAGTGTCACTGGGTCAAAGCCAACATGTCAGCAGGGCTGTGCTCCTCCTTGGGCTTAAGAACAGATGCTGTTCCTTGCCTCTTCCAGCTTCTGGTGGCTGCCAGCATTACTTGGCTTGTGGCTACAACCTTCCAATCTCTGTCTTCGTGGTTACATTGCTTTCTCCTCTCCCTTTGTGTAAGTCACAGCTCCCTCTGTTTCCTTCTAAAAAGGAGTGTATAATTCCCCTAATTATGTAGGGCCCGCTGGATAATCCTTCTCTCCTTCTCAAGATCCCTAACCCAATCACACCTGTGAAGACAATCTTACAAAATAAAGAAACAGTCACAGGGTCTGGGTATTAGGACCAATTATCTTTGGGGGCTTTTATTCAGCCCACTATGGTAAGTTATGGATTTTTTAACATTAAAGCTTTCATCCACAAATTAATGACAATAACAAGAATCCAACTGTCGTCCAGCTCTTATTCAGGTCAAAAAAACTAAGAAAGGCTAATCTTCTGATGAATCTCTAACATCCCTATCACTTTCCCTCTGAGGGATTTAACTATATTCCCCTGAAGCTCGTCTTAAAAGATGTGGGATGGTCTCCAGTAATATGCAACATGTAATTTAAATTCAGAGCCTCAAGATATTGTTTTCAACTTCCCTTCCCACCTTCCCTTTTGCAAGGGCAACTTAACTCCCAGGGCTACAGGCCCCTTCCGGCCTGTTGCATCAGTTTCCAGCTGTGGTTGTTGCAGCCTCGTTGTTAGAGCAACATGATGAAAGATCTACAGGGTCTGATGCAAGACTCTGCTCCCTCGGTGTCCTCTCGCCCAACTAGCTGGCTGGGTCCCCCGTGTGAGAACTCGACTGTCTGACTGGGGAGCATGTGCCAGTCCCCAGAGCTCCAGATTCTGGCTTTGAAAGCAACCTTAGGTCTTTACATAGGAAGCAGAAGAACTCTGGAGAACTCTGCACACAGGTGGGTTCCCTAAGATGGTGAGGAAGGTAGAGAGGTGATGTACACACCAGGAAGAGGAAATAAACAAAACAAAAACCCCAGCCTCAGTGGACCTGCCCTGCTTTCCTGACTCGTTGGCTCCAGCCCAAAATGTCCAACGTTCCAGGGACAGCCTGGAAGGTCTTGCCTATGAAATACCCAGTAGAGGGGCACCTGGGTGGCTCAGTGGGTTAAAGCCTCTGCCTTCGGCTCAGGTCATGATCTCAGGGTCCTGGGATCCAGCCCCACATCGGGTTCTCTGCCCAGCAGGGAGCCTGCTTCCCCCTTCTCTCTCTGCCTGCCTCTCTGCCTACTTGTGATCTCTCTCTCTCTCTCTCTCTCTCTCTCTCTCTCTCTCTCTGTGTCAAATAAATAAATAAAATTAAAAAAAAAAAATACCCAGTAGAGAGACGTGGTACTTTTGTTTTTCTCACATGGTTAAGTATTGAAAATGATGGTGAATTTTGAGCCTACTAGGAAAGTTTAATTCAAAACTTAACACTTTCCTACATTATAGGCTCTAATGCATCCCTACCAGTATTAAAACAAGTGCAGGCAAGGAAGCAGTTACATTTCAATATGGAACAACAGCTCCCAGGACTTCCATTTACCACCAGTGATTACTGCCCAGGGGAAGGATTAAAAGTATATGGAAAGCATAATTCCAATTCCTCATAGCTCCTTTCTGTAACCAGCATCATATTCACCCATGGATTTTAAGCCAAGCATGAAAAAGTCAAGAATGCCAGTAACTTTGTTCTTTGGAGTGCTGACAAAGGACATGGTGGAGGAATTAAGCAGCATGTCTCACCGGGTTTATGACACAGATATGCCCACCCCCCGCTGGAGGTCATGTATCCAGGGTACTTCGCAAAGCGCCTGGCAAGTGGCAAAGGCGCGATAAATAGCAGCCACCACTATTCTTAGCACAACCGTGGGGCCCGCAGGGAAACTCCATCCAGTATTAGGCAAAGGGAGGAGGAAAAATAAGGAGAAAGACACAATCAGAGGTGGAGGGGCGGGGAGAAGGAGGAGAGAAAAAGAGAGACCAAGAATCAGATAGACAAGTTTTACGAGTTTTTTCCTGAGCATAACTTCTACCCTAGAGGCACAGTCCAAAACGACTTTTTTTTTAAAATCTGATTGTTAAATGCTGCCAATTGAGCTAAAATGGTATATTTTAAATTTATGCCAGAAAACATTTTTTCAAGATTGGAAATTCAGTTAGCTATATTTAGTTTCTT
The DNA here is from genome assembly GCA_028646535.1 of Procyon lotor. Classification (NCBI taxonomy): domain Eukaryota; kingdom Metazoa; phylum Chordata; class Mammalia; order Carnivora; family Procyonidae; genus Procyon; species Procyon lotor. The sequence goes on from CM053607.1 coordinate 22,821,701, forward strand.
TCTTTCTTTTCTCTTTTCACAAAAACGAAAGACTCAGGTGATCATGTTTTCCGATCATGAGATTAAATCCTGGTGTGTGGTAGTTTCACGGACCATTTGCCTAGCTGGGTTACCTGGAAAATGGTCTGGTTGAGTAAAGCTCCCCTCTCCTGACCCAGGCAACCAAGACCTCCCTTGATCGACATAGTGAAACGGGTGATGTTGGCATCATCCCCACCACTCTTCCGACGCAGAGGAATAAGATACGCAGCTGGTGTTCCTCGCCAGTCTCTCAAGGGGGAGAGGGACGTGCGTGTCACTGCTCTGTATACTTGTATGCTGATTTGTGCCCTGTATTAATGCTTGGAGGTTTGGAAGAGCCAACCTCAGGCCTGGGAAGAAGGGAATGGCAGGAGCCCCTGGAATCACAAGGCGGATTGTAGGGTAAGAATGTACAGAAAGGTGAGGCCAAAGATCCTGCGGGTCTGGACTGGGGGCAGCCAGTGAGCCCGAAATATCTAACCTGATTTCTGTTACTGCAACCTAACCCCACCCCATCCCCTTTCAGTATGGCCAGATGACTAGTTCACAAAGACCCAATGTGTACGACGAAGTCCAAGATGCTAGTTAAGGGTGCTTTCCTGCTTTTAAGATCAGATGAGTAAGTGGAAAAAATAAGCATCTTCTGGATAACTATGGCAAAGCCAGGGGTTTACTCAAGAGACTGGGTCTACTCTCTGGTGGCAACAAAGAAATGCTAAGGTCGCGGCGTTCTATGCCGTGGCTCACAGCTCTGATACTCTTGGCGTGGACTCTGCCTAAAGCAGGTGTCACCGATCATTTAGCAAGGTCAAAAAGAAGAAAAAAAAATTCTCAGAAATACTCTCATGAGCCAAAGCTTCCCAGTGAACCTGCCCGGATGAATTAGCTGCACGAGGTGCCCCTAAGGGAAACTACAGGAATTAGCTTGCAGCAGCAGATACGGAGCAATCAATTTTGGAGGCCATCTGCCAAAAGAATAATTTTCATTTTAGAATGGTTAATGTCAAATGGCTCTTAGAAAGAGAAAAACAATTAGCTCGCAGGACCACCTGTGTGTGGTAGGCCCCTCCTGGTTCCTAATGAGAGGCCACAGATCAGTAAACCGGAAGGTTTGCAAGTTTGCATGCTCCTGTTATCTACAGCCAGGCATCCAGGTGAATGCACGCAAGTTTCAAATGATTGAAATATAATTTTGCACCTGGGTGAAAAGTAACAAAACCAAACAATCCCAAATTACTATCTAATTTCTTAGCAATCCATTCTGGCTAACCCTGCTTCTTACAGAAATATGAATGTACAGGGTACCAGACTTCCCATTAGATCTGAATTAATAGTATGATAGTTTTTGATTGACTTGAACCCTCCAATTGCCTCTTGGGATTCAAAAAGTGTGACAAAGGAATCCCCAGGGTGTCTCTTCTCCAGTGTTCTTGTCCCTTATTATGATAAGCAGAATAAGTGCCCTACCCCCGCAAAGATTTCTGCATCCTCACATGCGGAACCTGTGAATATGTTGGGTTAAGAAGCAAGGAGGAATTAAGGTTGGAGGTGGAATTAAGTGGCAAATCGACCTTGAGAGGGGAACACTAACAGGGATCATCTCAGCAGGCCCTGGTGGAATCACAGGGTCCATAAAAGTGGAAGAGGAGGACAGTCAAAACCCAGGAGAGGGCAGCATGAGAAAGTCTCAGCCAGCCTTTGCTGGCTTTGAAGATGGAAGGGGGCCAAGAACCAACGAATGCAGACAATATCTAGAAGCTGGAAAAGGCAAGAAAACAGATTCTCCCTTGGCTCCTTTGGGAAGGAAACCAGCCCTACAGATGCTTTGATTTTAGCCCAATGAGACGTATTTTGGATTTCAGACTGTGAGAAGGTAAATTTGCTACTTTCCTAGTATTTTATTTCTCCCCAAACGCAACTCCTACATAACCTGAAAATTCACCTCTCTTCCTTCCCAGACTTAACTGGTTCTTCAATCTTGAAAACACATTGGAATCACCTGGGGAGCCTCCAAAATAATGAATCCTGAGTCTCACTCCCCGACACTCTGATTTCATTGATCTGGGTACAGCCCAGGAGTCAGGAACTTTGAGAACTCCCCAGATGATTCTTACGTGCAGGTGAGTTTGAGAACCACTCTCATAGAGACTGTGACATATGTTTCCATTAACCCTTCTGTATCTCTGCAGTTTTTGGTCTCATACTCTTCAGACTGTGCTGTTTCATATCGGAATCAAAAGCAGATGAAAGAGCAGTAAAAGACATAAACTGACATGTACTTCTTGACAGATTTCTCTCCAGAATAAATAGGGTGCATAACCAGTGGTAGCAGAGAAGCCACACCTGACCTTTGCTTGCTCCTCGTGTAAAGATTGGCCCAGGACAGTGGCCTCCTAAACCCCTATCCAGACATCAGGTTTTTTCTTCTTGCAAATAACAGAATCCATTGTAGCTAGTCTAAGCAGGAAAAATACGTATTACATGCTACTGTGAAGTCCTGTATCATTGGGAAAGCCGAAGAAATAGCCTCCAAGTCAAGCTTAGAGGAACAAAAAGCCACAATGTGGGAATAGGCCTCCAGAATAGTTTCTGCCTCTGCTGTGATCAGGAAGCAGCCACAATGAGGAGGCCATTCCATCAGAAAGTTGCAGCAGGCCTGCGTACACACCAGCAGAAGGGGAGGGGGGTGCTCAATGCTCTGCCTCTTAGTACACAAACCAACCGAGTTACTAGACACTAGTACCTATGGTAAAGCTGCCACGGGAAAAAAGCAAAAATCTACACCCCCTCAGCCCCTATAACAGTGCTTTTTAGGAAAAAAACCAAGCACAGCAGAGCATAGCCTCCACTCCACTTCTGTCTTCCAAATCTCGTGGTAGTGTGTTTGATTGGTCCAGCCTACAAGACCCCCAAAATCTTGGATTCAAGAGAGTCTGAGTAGAATGAATGTTTTCCTTTCTAACTTGTACAGATCATGAAAGTTCACAGAAGAGAGCCTGAGTGCATATTGAGCACCAATCCACCAAAAATCCCATAGACTCTTCCTCAACATCCGTGCTGATATTCTCTCCATTTTTAAACCTCCAAACAATAACAACGTAACTGTCTCTGTACTAAAAAAAAAAAGGCACTCCTCTCCCCTCAAAAGAGGACACTCAAACTTTCATGAGTCTCTGCATCTGTCTCTGGGTGATATTCATCCCTTCTCCAGTTCAGTTTCAATTCCATATTCATTGTATATAAATTAACTAATAAAATTAGCCACCGTCAGTAGACCATACGTAAAATTGTCAGGGAAATGGCTAATTATATAAAGTATATATATCGGGGCAAGGAAGAGATCACTGGTGGTGAGGATGGTCCCAGTTTCAGGTGCGAGTCTTGTAACTCTTGTCCTCCGGAGCCTGTTGTACGTTACTTTTGCCCTCAGTCAGCATCACAGCTGGACCAAATTATTTGGCTGGTGGATCCTTCCTGGTGAATCTGAACAGTAGGGGATCCTGCATATACTCAATTTCTGTAGTCTTTCATTAAAGGTATATATTTAATATACACATTAAATATATAATTTAATACAACTTTTACCGCTAGGCATGGCGCTACTATAAATGCCCCAGAGAATCCCCTCCATTCCAAAAATACTTCTCCCTGCTCCCTTCGTATAATGGCCATCCTATTTCCTTTTTCTGACACCTGAATTTCCTTCCATGTAGGCCACCACTGAGTCTCACTTCCAGCCATTCAGCCGGGCTGAGAATTACAACCATTACCAGTTGTACCAACTAGAACAATGAACCCAGAATCTCTGGGAAATGCACCCACACCAAAAAAATTAAGCCAGATTTAAAGTTAAGTTTCTTCCTCTCTGGCCTAGATTCTCATATTCTATTCCCACATCTGCTCCCTAGGTTTTTGCTGATATAAATGAGCAAAGCCTTGCAATTCCTTGGGTTTGTAAACACTTGCCTCATAAGCTAGACATTGTATTTGTCCTTCTGGGGACATATGGTGTTTGACTACTTACAGATCTAGAAAAATGAGCGGTGGGAAATAGGGGCAGGAAGAAAATGGACATCCCCTTGCAAGGAAACTACCTCAGTAAGGTCATTACAGAGTCTCTAAGCAAGGCTGGGCCAGCATCATCAGACAGGGAAGGACAAGATGCCTTCTACTGGCAATGGAGGTTCAGTAGAATTTTGGAGATCTTGGTAGGTTCAACTGAACCCACCAAATAGTCCCAATTCTCAGGGTCCCACTCTTTCCCAATCAATACCCAAAGTTTTACATAAAAGACCTAGTGGTTCTATGAGTTTAGATTATCTGTTAATTATCAACCCACAGGATCAAATGGTATTTGATGTTAGAATGCATCAGCCCTGCAACTACATGAAATAAATGATTCTTCTAGAAACTCCTTGGTCCTCTTATCATGCCTCATGCCAATAACTTTAAGATCCTGAGCATATCATTTTCTTTCTTGAAGTTCTCCAATGTAGGTAAAACAGCCACCCAAATCCACAGACCTTATAATCCTCAATCTCACCATGATGGCCAGTAGGCACTCTACCAAAATCTTTGCCTTCACTGGGCGCTTATTACTTATTCCAAGTGATCAATATTTTAAGTCACTATTTCACCACTCCATGTCTTATCCTGCCAATATCCCATATTCTGACAGTATCATAATCATTGCTACTTTCAAATCCCATCAAGTCAGAAAAAACAAATCCAAATTCCCATTTTTTTTTTTTTTTTAGAGTCTGTTGCCTATAACCCTCCTGGTACCAATCACAGTTATGGACAGGGTACACTTACACAAAACATAAGCCATTCTAGCAAGTTGAAGAATGAAAAAAAATTATTATAGGGCATTAAAAACCTCACTGAATCATTAGGAGAGTCAAAGATTTAGGTTGACATTTCAGAAATAGCTCCCAAACCTACATGGTAGAACTGGACCACCAAGGGAGCTCTTGGTTCTCCCAAGATTAGGAACCTGTCATCTCCTAAAGAGTATGACTGCCAAAGTCCAGAAGCCACTGCAGTGGGGTGGCCCTCATGGACAGGAAACTGGTTCCACACCAAACTAGACATGCTTTAATACTCATCTGCAAAATGAGCTTTCTTGACACTCACAAACTTCTGCTAATGCTGCTGCAGAAAATTCAAATACCACTATGACCAAACTTTTAAAAGAAAAAAAAATAAAAGCAGCAAAAATATGGCCTTTGCCTCATTTCTACCTTCTAAACATTGCACCAGAGAACATAATGGCAGGACTTAAATCACAGCTGGAGCTCTGAGGTCAGGGTAGTCTGGGGAGTGTGGTGTTTTGCTCTCCAGCCACTACAGTGCAAGAAGGCATATTAGAAGGCAGGTGGAGTAGACAGTAGGAGCAGAGCTAGTAGCAAACCCATCACAAACCCCAAATACTAAGCTCTAGTCTTAGGTTCTGACAAAGAACTTTTGTAGATGTAACTGTTAACTACCAGTGGGTCCTCTGCTTCCATTTCTTTATATTCTCCACATACCTATATAATCCCTCAACAGTTAGAGATAAACTAAAAATTTCAATTGATTGAATGATTGGGTTAGAATATGTTGTAACAGAGAAAGGCGCTTATTTTTATTTTTCTGACTCATTGCTAGAAGTCACTGGGTAAGTCTCCTCCACACAGCTGCAGCAGAAAATATTTGCTGTTTATCTTGATGAGATGCCAGAAGGTCTTCTGAATCATCTGAGTAACAATAAATCATATTTGGTAGCATTGTAGATGAAGTACGTTGTACAATATACTCATTTCTGGAAACTGATATGGGGAACCAATACACCCCTTATTTTCCATTCACTTGAGAAAACAGAGAGCTTACTGTCTTAAAGAAAGTCACACTTTTGTGGCCTCTTGCCTTGAAGTCAATAATGTGCCTACAGAAGAATCCCAGTAGATGAACAGTCTATCTTCTCCAAGATATCCCCTTTCTTATCATGCATTCAGTTGTCCCGAAACTCCCAAAGTCTCCGGAGTAATTGTTTTGCCTGAAACAGAGAACATCTTTGTGTTTCTCAAAGGAGCAACTGAGCCAGAGAACTAGAGCCCCCTCCTTCAAATTCTGCTCTCACAGCACCAAGACCTATTGGTTTGTGGTATATAAAATACCCAATTCACACAGTGTGCTGAGTGTTGGCCAGAACCCAAACCTTGCACAGGCCCCTGGCCTGCTCAGAATTTGTGGGGGGGGCAAAGGTCATCCTGTCCATCCCCCCCTGTCTTCAGTCAGGACTATGCAAAATTAATCCTGACCTATGAGAAACTGGTCGTAACCTGAGAATGAAAGAAAAAATTGAAAGAGAAAAAGCAGCTAATGAAAAGTGAAAAGGTTTCATTTCAGAAGCACCAATGAGACCTTGACAAGACCCACATAGTCCCCTAAATGATTTTTCAATGACTACTGTGTTTTACTCACAAACTTAGGGATCTAGGAGGCAGTCCATTGTAAGCAAGTAGAATAACACATTGCCATGAGCAGACCAGATCTCTCTACAAACAAAAATGGAAAGATAGGAGATGGAGCTCACTATTGTAGTAATTACTCCTGAAATACTAGAATGATTGCCTCAACCTATAGTGGAGACTGATTAGGACAATCCTTTCCTGTCCTAACAAATAGTACATGAAGTACTACATGTTGGCTACGTCCACATCTCCCTTCAGAGGAGAGTGGCCATGGGTAGTTCTCTCTTTATTAAAATACTATAGTTGACAGCTTAGCAGCTGTTCTGGGCATGGACCTTAAGAGCATTCTTCAGAGTAGAAAAGTCTTCCATTCCACATCCGGGCTACAAACTTCATGCTCCTCAGCAATGCAGATATAAGCCCCTCCACTTTCTTTCATTAAACACACTCAGATTCAAACTTTCCTGTCTAACTCTAAACTCTCAAGTCTTTTCTATCAAGAAATGCAAGATCCCCTTCCCCCACCCCATGAAGGAACTGGCGTAGGATTGAGGATAATGGTTCCAAAGGAAGATGTTTAGTATGGCCTTATTTTTAAAAGCAACCATGGACAATAAGATGTCATTTATACTCCTTTTTAAGGAGTCAAAGGAATAAGAATAACCCTTCAGGATCTCTTGATAGAACCCTGTCTGGCCCTCAAGGAAAACTCAGCTGTGTCTTGTCCCTTTGTGGAACCTGCCTGTCATTGCTTCCAACTCTCTTCCCAACATGCACCAATGGAGGCTTCTGCATATGCCTGCCTTTCTGACCTAATTTGTGCATAGCATTCCCCCTCTTTTAACCGTCCTACCCTCAACACACACACACACACACACACACACACACACACACACGATCCTCTATCATGACCCCAACATAGTCTTAAAAAGCAAAAGCAATGACTTCAGGGGCACTCGGCTGGCCCAGTTGGTTAAGCATCCGACTCGGTTTCAGCTCAGGGTCAGGAGATTGAGCCCTGCATGGACTCTGCACTCAGCATGGAGTCTGCTTAAGACTCTCTCACCCTCTCCCTCTGTCCTCTCTCTCTCTTTCTCTCTCCAACCCCCCACCCCCACTAAAGAAAACAAAAAGCAATGGCTTTAAAGTTAAATTGTGTGGGCTCCAATTATGGCTCCACCATATGCAGTGTTGGACAAGTCCAATGCCTCAACTTCTTAGTCTGTAAAATGAAAATAATAATAGCATCTACCACAAAGAGTTGCTTTTGAAGGTTATTTTATGAATGTTATTCAAATGTCAGAAAAATGTCTGGTATAAGGTGGTACCCAATACATACTACCTCTTATTATTATGGGACATAGATGGTATGTTGAGTATTTACAATCCTTTCCTGTCCTAACAAATAGTACATGAAGTACTACATGTTGGCTACGTCCACATCTCCCTTCAGAGGAGAGTGGCCATGGGTAGTTCTCTCTTTATTAAAATACTATAGTTGACAGTCATTGATCCAAAAATGAATGTCCAGGACTGATGCAACCACAAGTATGTAAGATGGACATGAGCAAGACTTATCGCCAAGGAGACAATTCGCTAGGTCATCATAGATGCTACCTAATGGGAGCACTTCATATTGAGTGGTGACAACCGAGCCCAATCAGAACTTCTGTCTTGGAAAGTTGGAATGTAAAAGCATACACCAAAGGAAGCAATAGAGGCTTCTTGGAAAGACACTGAAAAGATGCCCAGATCACCAGCCTGGGAACCGTATTCTGAATGGCAGTTATTCACTGAGTATTCAGCTGAACATTTAAGTCTGGGAGGCAGAGGATCCACTGATGGCATAGCTGCTGAGATAATTCCCCACATTACTTTCCTTCCAGTACATCTTTCTGTTTTAAAACCTATCCCTAACCTGTGATTTTTCAAACTTTAGTGTTAATAGAAGCTCGTGAAATTTGTTTAAATGTAGATTCCTGAGCCCCTTCCCTAGAGATTCTGATTCAGTAGAACTGGAGTGGAGCCTCAGACGGAGAGGGCCATTATTTGTGGCCATTCAGGTTATCCACTGTACTCCACAGGTACACATTCAGTGTGATGAAATCATGAATGCCTCCTGAGAGTTGTGCAGTGCACAACCTGCCTAGCTAAATGTGGCAGCCGTGAATAGTCCTCATGTAAGTGGCTCCAAGTTCTCACTAAGAAATACTGAAGGTAACTTGGACTGTTCCTTTTTTGCCATCTAAAAGAATCCAACAAATACTAGTTTCCTGCTGATCCACCCGGGTCCTAGCTACTATTCGTATTTATAAGGTAGCTACAGCTGGGCAGGACCGAAGCAGAGAGGAAAAGGATAGGCAGAGAAAGGACCAGTGCATTTGTGTTTCAGTATACACAGAAAGCTTCAGCAAGAGGTTTGAAATCTAGTCTAAATACGTGTTCCTTCTGGCCCTCAAGGAAAGCTACTGGCTGTGAAGCAATTGGAATGAAATCAAATACAAAGAGTGCAGAATGAACTGCTGATGAAAACCTTACAACACCCTGAGGCACTGGCATTGTGCTCCCAGCTTCTTGCCCCTTGTTGTAGACTTGTTTTCCAAGCCTCATTAATTGGTGAGGGTCTCAGCGTAGTTAGAAAGTAGGAAGATGCCATAAGCCCCTAAAAAAAAAAAAAAAAAAAGATTGTGCTTCTAGAGAAAGAATTTTTTAAAAAATTTTTATTTAAACTCCAGTTAGTTAACATATAGTATAATATCAGTTTCGAGTGTACAATGTAGTGATTCGACACTTCCAGGCATCACCCAGTGCTCAGCACAACAAGTGCACTCCTCAATCCCCATCACCTATTTAACCCATCTCCCACCCATCTCCCCTCTGGGAACCATTACTATGTTCTCTATAGTTAAGAGTCTCTTTCTTGGTTTGCCTCTCCTTTTTCCCCCTTTGCTCATTTGTTTTGTTTCTTAAATTCCATATATGAATGAAATCATGTGGTATTTGTCTTTCTCTGACTTATTTCACTTAGCATAATAATCTCTAGCTCCATCCATGTCGTTGTAAATGGCAAGGTTTCATTCTTTTTTATGGCTGAGTAATATTCCATTAAATCACCTCTTCTTTATCCATTCTAAGGTCTATGGACACTCGGGCTCTTCCCATAATTTAGCAATTGTAAATGCTGCAATAAACATCAGTGCATGTATCCCTTTGAATTAGTATTTTTGTATTCTTTGGGTAAACACCTGAGTGTGATTACGGAACTGTAGGGTAGTTCTGTTTGTGACTTTTTGAGGAACCTCCATACTGTTTTCCACAGTGGCTATACCAGTTTGAATTCCTACCAAGAGTACATGAGGGTTCCTTTTTCTCCACATCCTCACCAAAACTTGTTTCTTGTGTTGTTGATTTTAGCCATTCCAACAGGTGTGAGGTAATATCTCACTGTGGTTTTGATTTGCATTTACCTAATGATGGGTGATATTGAGCATCTTTTCATGTGTTTGTTGGCCATCTGGATGGTTTCTTTGGAGAAATGTCCATGTTTCTGCCCATTTTTTAATTGAATTATTTGTTTTTTGGGTGTTGAGTTTTATAAATTCTTTATATATTTTGGATATTAACCCTTTATCAGATATGTCATTTACAAATATCTTCTCCCTTCCATAGGTTGTCCTTCAGTTTTGTTGATTGTTTCCTTTGCTGTGTAGAAGCTTTTTATTTTAATGTAGTCCCAATAGTTTATTTTTTATTTTGTTTCCCTTGCCACAAGAGAAATATCTAGAAAGAAGTTGCTATGGCTGATGTCAAAGAAGTTACTGCCTTGTTCACTAAAGAAAGGACTTATCATCTATTAAGTGAGATCAAGTCAACAGGTTTTGTTGAACACAGTTACGTACTGATGGAATTAAAAAAAAAAAAAATTAAAGACTCCAACCCAAGATACTCAAGGGAGAAGTATCTCTTGTGAAGAAGAGGGACATTATTAAAACATGTAAAGAAACTGGAGAACAACCAAGAGGATATGTCATCAAGTATAAAGTACCAAGACTTTATGTGAGTTAGATCAGGAAACCAAGAGACCAATGAGGCTACATAATGCCACATGGAGGCAATTGAAGAATATTCTAGCAACTACTTTTGTAAATCATAGAGGTATCTGAGATTTGAAAGGAGAAACACACTTACTCATTTTCTTAGTAACTGGCATTTCCTTTGATCCCAGAGCTGGACTTGGTCATGTCCATTTCACATGCTCTGAACCTAATATTTTACTCTGATTTTCTGGAGTGCACCTCACTTCTGCTATGCATTTGCATCGGCTTCTCAGGCACCTGGTCTGGGACACCTATGGGAACCACCCTGGACTTGCAAGATCCTGGCACGGTAAGGGAGATAACATGTGAAGGCAATCCTTGACCAGTTGGGGATGGAAGCTTGCAGATTCCTGCCCCACTTGTGTCCCTTGAGTAGACAACTCTGAGACACATTTTTCATGGCTCTCAGTCCCAGAAGAAGCAGGCCCGTTTCCAACAGCTGTGACCAAACTTGACAACACATTTAGTATGAACTGGCTTCCCCTCTTGCCTTGTTTTCCCTTTTCCCCATTCCCCACTCCAGTTCCCTGAGCTCACTTCCCAAAGGATCTGGATATGATCTCTTGTCCCAGTCCCTCTTTCTGGAAGGAACCTTGGTTTAAACAATCTCCCAGAGAGATAATCGTTTCTGATTTCTGGTATTTTATGTTCAATTTGCAGAGAACTCTGACCCAGGCCTTCTCCCCCAAGCACACTCAATTCTGGAAGGTCTAAAATTTGAGGTTTTGCCAAAGGCTCAGGATATAAGGACAAGTTGCAGAAGAGAGCATTTTATATTTCCCAAATCCCTGTTATGTGCCCTTACTGTGCTATTTGTGTTTGTATATTATTGTTACATAAACCTGACAAGGTAGGTAGAATTTTTTTTTTCAAGAAGAGGACACTGCTTGGAGAGAGCAAGAAGTGACAGAATCAGGATACGAATTCAAGTTTAAGGACCCCAAAGTCCATTTTTTGCCCATTTACCTCACATTTTCTCCCACATACTATTTAACACCTCTTTCTCAAGTGTTTTGGTGGTCTTCATATTTTTTTGTTGTTTTTTCAGTTTGGGAACTAGAAATTAGTGATCTGCAGCAATGAGATGGCATTTTAATCTCTCCAGGTTATGCGATGGTGTTAGTCCTTTAAGGAAGAATGAAAGCTCAGAATGTAGAAAGCTGCTGCTGTCTGTGTGCTGCACCCAAGGATCTCGAGCCAGCTTCAGTTTGGCTCTGAGAAATACAAAGCAGCTGTCTGACTGGTAACAAACACCAAACGTGAGTCAGGCCCCTCATGGCTCTGGGCTCAGTGCTGAGCACACAGGAGGTACCCATGAAACATTCGCCAAACTACCCATAAACTGAGAGCGCCAAGGCTCCATTTCCCTCCAAGCGCCTGCCAAAAGTTAACTATGGGGGCCACGTTCCACATTTCTATGCTCTCTACCCTGAGCCCCACTTGTACCTTTTACAGGTCAGACACCAGAATAACAGGGATCTAAATATGTTTATGAAAGCCACACAGTAGCATTTTGAGACTGAGAACACCCCCTTCCTTTGTGATCACATTGCTTCTGAAACACAATTCACAGCTCTTTGAGCTGTCACTCTTCATTTTGCTCCTACAGAATAAACTAGAGCCCCACTGCTTCATGTCATCCTCTGTGCTCTTCCTGTTTTTTGTGTTTATTTACTAATTGGCTGACTCTGGTTGTTTCTTATTGATTTACAAGTCAACTCAGAAGAAGTGATTCACGTGTAGGGTATTGAAGGTTTGGATCTATATTTTCACACTGCTACTTCGGTCACTGAGACCATGTCATCTCTGGGAATACCCATTCATCTTGCATCTCCCAACCTTGGTAAGGAAAGGATCAGATTAAACCTCTTAGAGTAGACAATACCACATTCATTCATTCACTTACTGAGACAGAATGACATCATTTCTACACAAAGAAAAGTTGGGGACACCTGCATGGCTCAGTTGGTAAAGCATGAGACTCTTAATCTCAGGGTTGTGAGTTCAAGCCCCACACTGGGTGTAGAGTCTACTTAAAAAAGAATTTTTTTTCATTAAAGTTTAGAAGAAAAAAAAAATAGTGACTTTAACAACTGTGATCAATTTTCTTGAGCACTGGGGTGCCATGGAATTAGGACTCTTTGCAGTGTTTCTCAAACTGAGGTCCTTCCAACCAACTGCAGCAGAATTCTCTGGAATGATTACAAATATAGATTCCTGGACTCCATCCCAGACTTACCGTAACAGGATTTGGGTTTTGGTTTTTACAAGGTTATTGTTAACCAGGAGATTCTCATCCCACTTACGTTTAAGACCCCCAAGATCCAAGAGGACTTAAATGCCCTAGGTTGCCAAGCAAAGATTGCATTAATGGACATCACCTCCGCCTTGTCCAGTTCAGACCCCCAGGCCAGTTCTGGCACCGTGGCACCTTATCTTCCTTCAGTACGTGAACTTGAGTCAATGTATGGGTGCGGGTGAAAAGAAACTGAGACGAGAAGAAAAATCAAGGAATTATAATCCAAGAAATTCAACTGATGAACCCAGGAGGAAAATGCCCCAAGAATCACCCATGACAGTTAAGTTGCTGCAAACACATATTTATAGCTATTTCCCACATCTGTGTACAGCATTTAATAACCTCCTGCAGGTCTCCCATTTTGGTTCCAAAACTATAGTTATCCAATTTATACTACTGAAGCAGGGAAGAGTTAATTCCAATTGTCTAATTCCTATTGGGAATGTAGGAGACATTTGGCTTTATATCAAAGCTGTGTGTTACAATAACAGCATCTTATATTTGCAGAGTGATTTACTGTTCCCGATATCCTTTAAGGATAATACCCCATTTAAACTTTGCATTGTTGGAGATACCAAAATTATAATCTATAGACTAATAAGGTTAACAGCAAGCCAGGATTTAGTTATCTCCTCAAATAGTTTCTTTTAAACCAATGGGGTCTTGAAAATAAGAGCAGAAGACACTGTTCAGCAAGGATGGAGAAACACGCAAACTCTCACCCACAGACTGAGTTTTCCCAGACAGTCCTGATCTCCAGGCATGTACTCAATGGCAAAGAAAAAAAAAAATCATGATTTGCCAGAATGAAAATTAGCTTCTCTGATTCATTGGTTTTGAGTGTATAAATTTTGTTAATAAAAGTACCTGCTATAGATCACATTCCAGGAGACATATCATGTCTTAAATCACTTCCTGAATTTATTCAAATCCGCCTGTTCAAGAAAGGTTCACTCTCATACATAATGCCTTTGACCACAGATAAAGTCTTTGCCATCTGTTTTCACACTAGGAAAACACTATTTGGATTCAGTGATGACAAAAAAAAAAAAAATCTTATTCACATAAATCCGAGTTTTGTTCTCTTACCCTGGGATCCCTCCTGCTGAAATTACAAGAAAAAGGACTTTGTTAATTAAAAAGATGAAGTGTGAACATGTGTTATTCAAGAATATTGATACCTCCACCTACATCTCCAAATTATTAACATTTACATAGCCCTTGGTTTTATTTGCTTATTGCCATGAAAGCTTTTTAAATCAGGGCTTCAGCTATATCATTTTATCAGGCTCCTATAATACTTCAGAGGGTAGAGGGAGGTGCCTTTATTTTTGTAGCTCCTTTTTAGCTCTTTGAACGAAATATTTCAAGGATATTTAACACCACTGGGTATCTTATTGATATGGGAAAACATAAGCAGGTTAGGTCACTAAAGAACTAGAGAGGGAAATTTAAACTGGTTAGACAAAGAAAGCATGATTATCATGGTTGGTAAAGATGGCTACGCATCCTTCAGTCCCACCCCATTGATGACCTCTGCTCTAGAGTATGGAGGACACTGATCAAGGGCAAATACACAGTCTTCAACACAGCCCGGAGTTTCAGTATCAAACTCCTAGCCTTACCCTAGGGAGCTGAGTTTTGAGGACCTTCCCCCCCTCCCCTGCCCTTTACAACCAGACTTAGAAGTAAGGCAGGCTGAATAGGCTATTACTTGGTTCTTTTCTCCCCAGACTCCACCATGTTCCTGAGTCTCACATCTTACCATTTTCCCTCCAGAGAAGGAAGTATGGGAGTGTGTGAAAATGGGAGCACACCTCTCCTCTGAGCTATCCTCCAGGCATCTTTCCCCTGGCCTCACCCACCAAGGAGTTAGGGAATCTCAGGCCTAGAGGTGCCTGGAACATGAGTTTCATCTTCCTGGGAAAGACAAGGGGTTCATAGTGGTTCTGTCTATAATCTTTTCTTTCCTCCCAGCAAGAGCCCCACCTCCTAGCAGGCTGGCCCCCTTGAGTGTAACTAATCCACATCAGCAACCCTCCTTTCGGGAATAGAGTGTGGGGAGGTGGGAGGAGGCTTCATCCCTGCAGCTTGGAAATCAACCAATATCTCAGGGCCACGCAAGTCAGAGGCCCTTTCTGCCACCTCTATTTCCGACCATGGCCCCATCATTCTCTCCAGGCAGAACATTCCAGGCCATGCTCTTCCGTTTGTGTCCAAATTAGTTCAAATAAATCCTTCATACCATCTCTTATGCCTATAAGTTTCCATATTCACTGCTTTGACTCTAATTCAGACTTTAGTATTCGCATACCAGGATATATTAGAAGAGGCTCTTACTAGATTCCTTGACTCATCCATCCATCGCTCTATCTCTCTTGCTCCAAAAGTCTCTTCCTGAGCATCAGTGTTTTTATGCCATGTCTACTTACCAACCTTCGGTAGCTTCCTATTACCTATAGATTGGGGTATAGGAAAATATAGAGGGGTATGGATACTGATGCCAGTCTTTCTGGGCTCCAATCCTGAACCTGCCACTTATTAACTGTCACTTTGGGCAAGTTATTTAACCACTCTGTGCTACAATATCCTCCACCTAAAATAGGGATAATACAATACACAGTTCATAGGATTAATCTGAAGATTAAATGAATTAATATAGAAAAGGGTGTGTTATTTAATAAACATCCAGTAAGCAGCAGCTACTATTACTATTATTATGGTAATTAATATGACTCATACTTCTCAGCCCAGCATCCACTGGCCTATACAATCTGTACTCTGGAACTGCACTCTTAAGACAGCAGATTCTCTCCTGGAGCTCCTATAGCTTCCGAAACATATTAGAAACCCACTAAAGGTAATAGGCATGGTGGCCCATGAACAAATATTTAATTTGAGCCAAGAGCCTAGAAGTAGTACAGAAAACTGGGGAGGAGAAGTGGTTTTCTCCCCTCTGCTGCTCCTGGGGACACATGCGATGCTCTGAGAAGCTAGAAGGAAGATTTGAGCTGATTATAATCTAATGAGGCTGCCAAATCAGTTTTACTTTCCACTATGGCATAATGACTGGTGAGTCCCATGGGCCCTGAGCCAGGGTTATTTTAACTGGTAGCATTATCTGGGTCAGACCGGTCAGCCTCTATGGGGAACACTCTGGGAAATGTCATCTTCCAAGGCAGAGTGGGAGCACCCTTACCACTGAATAGATGATGATAACCATGGAATTGGAAGGGTAATTTCTGAGTTCATGAGATATAACAAGAGAGCACAGGATGGGAAAAAAAAGAGAGAGAGAGAGAAAGGAGAGGGAAGAAGGTCAAGGACACAGCTAACAGGGAAAAAGAATAATACAAGTGGAATAGCAGTTGAGGGGTGGGGGGATTTTTTTTTTTTAAAAAAGAAGAAGAAAATAAAAAACAGAAAGAGGAGAGATTAAAGGAACTGAGTGCTGGGGGCCAGGGGCATGTCTGGAAAGAGAACTAAGAGTGCCAAGGGGCTCTAGTGCCTGGCAGACTCTGAAGACCTAAAAGACACAAGACAAAACACCCAAGCAAGCAAACAAAACATGGACACACCTCTGTAGTCTAAGCAAGGTCATCTGTAAATATTTGTTAATAAGCTTACTGAAGTGCTAAATGGAAGAAAGATTCTGGCAAATTCGAACCAGCCGGTTGGATTCTGAGAGCCTCAGACCTCTCTTCTTCCGCCCTAGCAGGTAGCGTGGGCGAATTATCCGGAAGATCCCCCAGTGCTCTAGTTTCTTCTACTGTTTGGAAACGAGCCTGGTTCAATATGCTTCGCAACCCCAGGCAAACCCATGGCTGCTGCTGAGAAGTGGGATCAGTGCGGGGATTTGCCCCAAGGTTAGCAGCACCGGGGCAGGGCCTCTGCCTCTCTCCCTGTGAACAGTCTGCAGAGAAAGGAGGCCTGGGCGGCATCAAATACGCTTTGGGGTAATGATTTAGCCACCGCAAATTACAGGGTCTCCACAACATGGCCACTATCTTTTCACACTTCTTTGTGGAGAGACGGTGAAAGACCTTATACTTCTGAGCTACCTTTGTCTCGTGTGTAAATAATTTCATGAAAAATACACATAAAAACCACTGCCACCACTTACAGAATCGGAAAGAGACCAGAATCACAGACGGGTTTATCCTATAGAATTACCCCAAAGGAATAAAATAACAGGAATATGGGGGAAACGCCAAGGTGTGACATTTATTTACGCAATATTTTTCAGAAGCCGAGAAACCCTTCTCTATTACAGGTTCCAGAAAGCAGATGGGCGCACTGGAACTAAGGCGGGGGTGGGGGTATTAAATACGATGAATCTATAGAGGGCACTACTTGGTTTTCTTTCGCTTTTCCCAAAGTTTCCTAACGTGAGCCAATGGCGATGTGGTTTTTTATTTTCCTTTGTTCTGTTTTGTTTTTCCATTCGCACAGGGCTATGACGGGTTCTTGGGAGGGTGAAGTCCTGTGGCAAGGCGAGAGGTGAGGTGCTTGGAAGGTTTCTGAGTTTTTTCCGCCTTTCTCCAACTGCAGGGTCACCCCTGTAAGCAAGCCACCACCACCTCTCACGGGGCTCCTGCCGGGCCATCCACTCTTGCCTCTTCACTACCTGCTCAGCACGTGGCAGCCGGCGAGCCCAATACGTCCTCTACCATGGCCCCTCCCACTCACTGTACCCCGTGCTTTCCCTTCGTGGCAATGTCCACAGTTTGTAAAGGTGTGTGGGTTAAATTATTTGAGCAACGACTCTCTCCCGCTTGATTGTAAGCCCAGGAGGGCAGAGACGGAGAACCATCGCCTCCTCAGTGTCCGCCACAGGGCCCCACCAGCTAGAGCCGGGCTGGTAGACTGGCTAGATCAGGTCACGTGGGTGTGGGGGAGACAGGGAATGGAGGAGAAGCTGCCAATCAAAGACCCCATAGCATGTGACCTTCACTGGCCAATAAAAGTTCTTTCCTGAGTTGGGGGTGGGGGGAACCGGAGCAGTGCGTGGAGTTCTTTGTTGGGTTGGGTTTTCCCAGAACCTTATCTGGAGTCATTGGTTCAGGTATTAGTGTATTCTTGAGGCAAGGCTCCGAGAAGACTCAGAGAAGAAACTAAGGGAAAGGGAGAGGCAGGTTAGGGAAGAGGCCAAGCAATGGGGCAGGCGTCAGGAACAAGAGTTTGAGGCTACCCTGGAGCCCTCTTCTGGGCTGTTGAGGTGAGGTTAGTTCCGACGGGAAGATTGGCCCAGGTAGCCCTAAGTTTTCTGCTCCCATCTCCTTGTCTCTATCTGGAGCCGCGGGCTCTAGATGAAAAGCTGCCACGGCCACCTGCCTGGGCTTTGGTCCTGGCTCCCTTTTCATCCACTTTATCCAACTCTTTCTGCCTTGGCTTCCCTCAACCGAGCCCACAGGTTTTGCATTTTGCTGTTTTCCATCTGTACTTGTAACCTAGCTCCAGATGTTGGAACCACGCACATTCTCTGCTTGGTTCCACGTGCTGCATCCCAGCCGTGAGTGAGGTACCTTCTGGTTTCTATGCACCTTCCTGGGAGGGAGATCCGAGGCTCAAAGATATTACTCAGCTCCAAGACCCTGTGCTTATTTGGGCTGTTAAATATAATTTACCTTATTGAAGGAAAAACCCGGAATCTACTCAAAATCTCTTGGCATTTTTAAATTAACTAGAAATGTGGTGGGTTTTCCCCCAATATGTTCATCTAAGACAGCTTAAATTACTATGATGGGGGAAACTGCCCCTTTAAAGTTTCATTGCCTTTCTTTTGTCCATCTCCATCATTGATAGCAGAAGCTACCACATTTAATGGCACATTTAAGGCCAGGCTTTATGCATTCACACACAAATTTCATTCTCAGGCTTGGAGAAGATAATTTCCTCAATGTCACACAGCTGGTATGTGGAAAGGCTTAGGTTCCAACTTGGGTCTCTTTGACTTTCACTCAACTTTTGCCAGCAATCCTATCTCCTGGGCTGAATGCCAAGACCTAAATCCATAGGGATTTGGAAGTGGAAGGAGGAGAAAGAAAGTAGGTCTTTGGAAATGCTTTGGAAATGGTTTCTACACATCTGGGCAGCATTCCATGACCAAAGAATCCCAAGTCCTTTACCACTTGTACTACACTGTATTGATTCGTTCAATAAATAACTCACAGAACACTCCTTGTGTTAGGCACAGTTCTAGGCACCGGATGTTTGTCAATAAACAAAACAGACCAAGAAAAAAAAAACAATGCTTGCTCACAGAGTTTATTTTCTGGGCTGTAAGAAGGAGGCTGAGGATAACTGTCTAATTATTGTCTAAATATTAGACAATGTTTAGACAATAAATATTAAAAAAACAAGTAAATTTTGCAAAGATCAGTATGGGGGGTGCAAAGTAAAGGAAATTTGGAGTGCAATCTAAAATAGGATGGTCCTGTTAGGCCTCCCTGAGAAACTGACTTTCGAGCAGCCTTAAAGGAGGTACAGAAGTGAGGCATGTAGCTATCTTGGGGAAGAGTGGTCCAGGCATAGAGAAGAATCAGTGCAAAGGCCCTGAGGCATGTCCAAGGAACAGTGACAAGGCCAGAGTGGCTGAAAGTGAGGGTGATTGGACATGATGACAGAGAACAATCACCAGAAAGTCCAGAAGTTCAGGGCACTATTTCACTTGCTGGACTCTTGAAATATAGGTTATGTGATGGTTTTTCCAACATTTACTAAGCCCTCAAGGTCTTTATATGCTCACCATTTTCAGGATTCCAAAAAGAATAATGTAGTCCTGATGGTAATGTATGGTGATTTTAGCTGCTCCTTAAGCCATTCCCGTCTTACCACCCAACACCCACACTCAGCTCAGTTTTTTAAAAAAAATTTTTTTTCAATAAGCTGGGGTAACTGGAAACCAGAAAAGCAAAAGTCCCCGCTTCTCAGGCCGTCTGTAGCTGCCACTCCTGCGTGCCTTCTCTCCCTACAGAGCCTGAGCCTCTCCTTTCCCTACATACTCAGGGCTAGCCCCAACCCCAGGTCTTACTGACACTGACCTTCTACAAGAAGACTCTTAGAGAACTTCCCCCACCCTGTGGTTCATTCTGGGTAACTTCATTCCTTATAGCTGATTTTTAGCTATTGACCTGGTAGCCCACACCCTCCGGGGTTCAGATCATGCCTTGGTATTGACAGCCCCCAGCCTGGCACATATTCAAGATGTCCCTATGTCCCCTATCAGCCTTCTGGGAAATCACAGTGATCTGCATGGGAACCAGGCTTTCTCTAGGGACTGGGTCTCCCACCTGAGGTCTGGGGCACCTTCAAAAGCTTCTCCTAGTTTGCCGAACTGGTCGTCCACCATGCTTTCTTATTGATTACTGTACTTATCCAGGCCATGCCAGTTTCCTTCCTCACTGTGAATTCCTATTCGTGATGATAAACCCAACAGGCCTACAGCAAAGGAGGAAGGGTGCAAAGTACAGCAGAGAGCAGCTGCTTGCCAACCCTGCCCACTGTCCAGCTGTCACACACTTGGGTGCTCAGGTCCACCTACGGCAAGGTCAAGGGGCATTGGCCAAGGTAAATCTGGGATGTGTGAATGAAATAGGGAGTTCTGGGAGTACTAGATCAAATGGGCCTCAAATGCTACATGTGGTCTCCATTTGTGGCAGAATTCTGTTTCAATTTTTGCTACAATTAATATATAGAAAGTATTAGCTTTTTAATTCTGAAACTCACACATGCTTATTTTTAAAAATTCAAATAATCCTGAATTTTATAAGTAGAAAATAGATACTCCTTCCACCCTATTCTGCTCCTTCCTCATTCCCAACCCCACTCCCCACGGATTACCCATTGTTAACAATTTGGTGTATATCATTCCATATATTTTTTCCTATGAAGATGCAAAGTCATACAATTTTTCTACCATATACACTGTTCTGCAACTTGTCTTTGTTTTTTAAATTGAATGGTACACTGTAGGACCACTTCTAGCCATATCTCGGGGGAACATTAACACATATATACACATCATTTTTTTAACAGCTGCTTGACTATAGTATAAACATATTATGGAATTGAGTAGCCTTTATTTGTTTAATTAGTATCCTATTGATGGATATTAGAGGGATTTTCCTTTTATTAGTTAATTTTTTTGCTTTTATAAACAATACTGCAATGCACATTCTTATAAATGTATCTTTGAACATATGCATGAGTAGCTATATAGAATAAATTCCTAGAAGTGAAATTACGGGATAGCTACTGCCAAACTGCCTTCCAAAGAATCTATTTACCCTCCTGCCAACAGCGTATCAGTGAGTGAGAAGATTAGGATTGTAAATATTTTTTACAAAGTACTTTTTCCAAGAAAGGGAGGCAGAATTGCTGTTGGGAGCTAACGTCATCAAGCAGGAAATCACCAAAGTGTAGCAAATCTCAGGGACAGAGTTAGCCCATGATGAGCAAATGAATAGCAAAGTCAGAGACCAAGAGAGATACCAGGTTAGGTGTGAGTTTGGGTTGGGTCTAGTTTCCTGAGGGCAATGGGGAATTCCAGCTTGTGCCGTAGAGGTAGCCGAGGTATTTAAAGGAGTCTTGCCAGGCTGGACAGGTGGGGCTCTGCGCAAATCTCACCATACTGAGTGCAGTTCTTTATCTTAACTTATTGTTAGGGGGCAAAGCAGAGCTTTATGTTTCCTGTGTCTCCATAGAGGTGACATTGCCACGTGTCAGCCTACATTGTTTACACAAACACATTAGCCTGCTGCTGCTCTCCCCTGAGGGAGCATAGCACACAACCAAGCTCACAGTTTCAGTTTGGGGTTTGAGCGGCCCAGGAACACCACCCAGCGTCTGGGGTCCTCCACAGGAAGAAGGCAAAAACCATAAAATGAGAGGCCAGAGATCTGAGGCTGAATCCCAGATCTCACTTAACAGCTGGGCAGCAAGTTACCTAAGTTTTCTGAGTCCCTTTCTTCTAGAAAATGAGGCTATAATCAGACCTCAAAGGAGTGTGAAGATTAAACAGGATGTAAAGCTCCTGACACAATGGCTGGTGGAAAGCACCTGCTCGCATCACCTGTTTTGGAGAAACACGGTTCAGGATATCCTTTAGACCAAAGAATTAGATGCCACATCTGAGAACCTCAGAGAAAATATGGACATTTCAGTGATACTCTCCACAATTCACTTTCAACTCCAACCTTAGAATCCTGACCATCTGAGGAAAAGGAGAATGTTCAACCTCTAATCAAGGGCTTTGGAACCATAACTCCAAACAAACCCAAGCAAAATCCAACTTGGATGTCTTCTTTGTTTTAGTGACTTTTATGGAGAAAAAGATAGAAATAAATGAAGAGCTTATGCCAATACAACATTCTCTAAAATGACTCCGTGGAAAAGGCAGCAAGTAAAAATCTTTAGGCAATATTTACTTTCCTTGACATTAATTCACCTAACATGAAATAGCTGATTTCAAAATATTTTTCCAAATATTTACCTAAAATCATTAAAGGCAAACACAACCAACGCTTGTGTAAAAAGTAACCTCTTCTCTTACAGTTTTGGACCTTTATAAAGATATTTTATACAAAAATAAAGATGCCAGGGTTCCCTGGCTAATATATTAGCCAGAGAGTCAGAAAGATAGAGCGTAAATCCAGGAAATTTTTTCCCCTTTAGTTATTACCTTCTGTAAGAAGTAAATAACTTTCTCTCTGCCCGCCTCTCTGCCTACTTGTGATCCCCCTCTCTCTGTCAAATAAATAAATAAAATCTTTAAAAAAAAATAAAAATAAAAATAAATTTTAAAAAGTAAATAACTTTCAAGATTTACCACCAGAGGGCACTGATGCAAAAGTGAGTTACAAAGTCCCAAACAGCGTATTTGGTCTTGTATCACCAAAATGTTGCCCTTTAAACAAAATGCCCCTTTTATTTGAGCACAACTTTATATACAAATTTCTCACGCTAGCATTTACTGAGAGCAGAATATCTAAGAACATGCAAAAACTGATATAAACACAAATTATTCCAGAATAGTATTCCTTTTTTTTTTTTAATTTATTTATTTGACAGAGAGAGAGAGAGAGAGAGAGATCACAAGTAGGCAGAGAGAGGGAATCAGGCTCCCCGCTGAGCAGAGAGCCCGATGCGGGGCTCAATCCCAGGACCCTGAGATCATGACCTGAGCCGAAGGCAGAGGCTTTAACCCACTGAGCCTCCCAGGGGCCCCCAGAATAGTATTCTTACGTGTTGTTACTGTCTTGTTAAAAGTAGAAGTGCTTAACATTAAAAAATAGGGTAGAAGCAAGCACATGTTCAGAGTAACCAGGCGCTCATCTCTTGGGCTCATTTCTGCATTCCTCCAATTCTCACCGTATACACTACTCCTTTGGGCTTAGTGCCTAATAAACTCCAGTGTGCTATCAACCCAAGATCTGTGTTTGAATCCCAGCTTTACCACCTAATAGGTTTTGTGACCTTAAGAATATCTCTAGGCCTCAGTTTTCTCCCCTGTAAAATAGGAATCGTAATACTTACCTTGCAAAGCGGTGGTAAGGTGTAGGAGATTATGCTTATAGTTCGGTCCCTAGCACATTCTGGGTGCCTAATACTTTTATTAGGATTATATATGAGATTCACACGCATGAACAAATACTACTATGATTCCTGTACAGAGAGGAAAACTAAGGTTGAATAACATGACAAAGGTCACAGAGCTTAAAAGTAGCAAAGAGGTGGACAAAGCTCATCCTATCTTTACTTTCTACAGTTTCCCCTTGCAGGGTAGAGAATGGGTGGGTGGGTATTGCATATTAGGCTTCTTTGTACCTCCAAGGCTGACAAACATAGCTGGTACTGACATGCCTCGTGGAGATGATGAATATGCATACCTAGCAGCTTCTTTTAAAAATGGGATAAAAATACGATTTGCTCGGAAAAAATCAAAAGAACTTTACCAAAGCAAAGTATTGTGCCCATTACTAGTACCATCATTATCCTTATGATGAAATGCCTGAGTAGTTTCGCAGACTGTAGGGTAATGAGCCACAGGGACTGTAATTCAGTCTAAAAGAGCCTCCATTTCCGGGAAAGAGAAGGAAAGGGAGGCCAGGCTGGGCCCAAGTAGTTCAGAGACTCACAGGTGAGCTGGTCTGGGGCCCGGCAGGTAGGCACACCTGGTCCAACCACAGCTCCCCAGCAAGACCCAAAGAACGGAGCTAACCCAGAGCGGCTTCATCTTTTGCTTCTGGTCTGTGTGTGACCCTCCCCGCCCCCATCACATTTCCTTGCAATCAAAGGCCATGTCTAGCCCTTCTTATATTCCCAACGCTAGGCCTAATAGCTTGCTCAGGAACTCTCTACAGCCTGAAAAATTAAAGGCCCCACACTCACCACCACCACAGGAAGAGGCTTTTGCCAGCATCCGTCCTGAAGCATCAGCGTCAAGTGCTTTTAGCCACAGCGCCCTCAGAGCCCTGGAACCGACTTTTCCTGCAGTTAGAAGTGCGGGCCTGCTGCCGCTACAGCAAGCCAGAGAGAAGCTAATTACAGCGACTTGAACCTGCCGTGACCGACATGCTTCTTTCATTTCAAATGTGTATTTGTTGACCTACAGAAATCAAATACAGCAGCCTCGCAGGCCAGGCCACCCTCGGGGTCTGTGGGCACAGCAATTACGTAGGCCCACCTGGGCAGGGGTCGGCTTGCTTGGTGACACCCAGAGCAGAGACCGCTCTGGGAAGATGTCAGTTCTTTAGGGAATGTCGCTCAACCTCAGCAGCAAACGAAAGGCAGGAGGTTGGTCACGGAAGGCCGTTGGTCAGTGAGGGCCCACTCGCATGAAGGCAATTTGTGGAAATAATAAAATAGCCGATGCGTTTATCAGGATTCTCCTGTGCGTCATGTCCTTTTGTACATTATCACATCTATTCCTCTCATCTTTATGAGGCAAACATAACTTTTCCAATCTTACGGGTGAAAACATTGAGTCTCTGAGAGGTTAAACGGCTTACCCGTGGCCATATGTGAAAATATCACCAGCAACAGATTATTTACTGGGTACTCACTATAATTCTGAGCCAAGCACTTAATGTAGTACCATTTAGTCCTCATACTAATGCTATGAGGTAAAAATTATCATTAACCACATTTTTCAGATGAGGAAGCAGAGGCTCAGGGAGATTAAGTGGCTCATCTAGGGAATAAGGATTTCGACATGCACCGTCTTACCATAGGACTCAAGCCTGATCGCTGTGCTATGCCGGCTCCTTGGGCTAGACGTCCTCAGATCATAAGATGTAAAACTAAGATTCAAACTCAGTGTATCTGGCTTCAAAGCCCTTCTGGCTCATGATTACACAATTCTCTAAATGAGGCTCTTGTCTAAGAAGCAGCAATGGCTGTTTAAATCCAAACGTATCGGCATAGGCTACTCCTATCCGAGGGCAGTCAACGAGAATTGAAAGCGGAGGCATCCAGAAGGAGACTAGAATCAAAAGGGAGGGACTGAAGCTGGAGGTTAAAGCCCATTGTCCAAATCAGCTGCTGAACCTCCAGGTTGTAGCCGGAGGTAGGTGTGGTCATCGTGGGCAGTGAGACTCCAGCTGTGCGTGGGAATCTGGAGTAGCCTTGTAATGATGCTAATGACCACTGACATTTGCTGAGCCCCAGCTAGGTACGAGACATGGTTCCAGGCCCTACATACATTCTCTCATCTATTATATCCCCGTTTTACATACACGGTAACTGAGGCTCAGACCTAGAAGACCTGGCCGAAGTGAATCATGTAGGAAGGGGCAGAGCCAGCACTTGGATCAGGATCTCACCCTAGAGCCAACCAGAGCTCTTTCTGCCACTAACATCACTAAGGGGTGAGCTAACTTAATGCCTCAATTCATTAGGTTTCATCATCTACAAAATGAGCTCATAAGTTCCTTTCTTCTTTTAATAGGGAAGGGAATGTTTTAAGGCAGTTTAAAAACATCTGCGAAAGGCTTTAAAATTTTCCAAGCTGTCACTAAATGAATATACCTGTCACAGAAAGGATGCAAGACCCTTAAAAAAGATAGTGACAACATCAAAACAAGATCCATTTCCAGGGTTTACTGTAATCAGTTACACCCACAAAGCTGGAAATGGAACTGTATCACATCTCATTAAAATACTAGTTACATACACACACACACACACACACACACACACACACACACACACACCTTTACTGGTCTATAGTTAATGGCAATTCCTTTCTGCAAGGGAGTGGGCAGGTCTATATGGACTGAGCAATGTGAAGTTAAATTCCAAGGGGTGATTAGTGCCATGTCCCCAAAAGCTGTTTCTGCCCAGTATATTAGAGAGTCTCTAGAAATCCCTAAAGGATTCAGCAGGACTAGGAACAGATCTCACTGCCTTGCTGAGTACCTCCAACACAGTCATTAGTCATGAGTCATCCAGACCAATGTAGAAGTTGTCCTAGAAGGACTCTTTCTCCCCAGTAGCTTCTCCCCCATCGTAAGAAAAACCACAAAAGGTTCATGTGGATTTGATACTTTCACTTGAACTCGAGCAACCCATTTTAATTCATGTTCGCCTCGCTCAGAGTCACAATATCAAGACCAAAACATGCTACCAAGTATGTCTTCAAAAAGATTCATTTCCGCATGTTTTCATAGACCACTAGAATCTTATTGGGATTGTCACTGTCAGCACTGAAGCCCACATATTTAGCAGTTCTGTGTGATGGGTTTATTACTCTATATACTGCTAAATCCCTAGAGAGTGTCACTTAATTAAATGCAGAGAAGTCTTCATGGATAGATTTCTAATTTACCGTTTCTATGCCAAGTCTCAGAGGTCTCATTTCCTCTCAGAAAACTCTACTGCCACAAAAAGAGAGAATAATGAAATCAAATGGCTATTATGTCTCTTAAGTCCAAGCCCCGCCTATATCTGAACTCTGGATTTAGAGCATAGGTCAAAAGAACATGCTGTCAAAAGGGAAAACCTCTTTCTTCCATTGATGTGAGCACCTCTCATGTACCAGCAAGTGTCCAACCCGTGAGCATTCTTGGATTTGAAAATTCCCTATAGATATTGCAGGACTATAGGAACTGCTGGATTTTAAATCCTTACCAACACGTTTCTCCCCTTCAGCCACCATCTTAGCAGAAATTCTCGTAAAACTGATGAAAAAAAGTCAGTGTTGAGACCTTGTGAAAACATGAAGGCTTGTCATGGAAGAATGTATGTGGCGTAGTTAAGTCGTGGGGACAGTTCTAGCTCTGGTCCTCCTGTCGGGTTTCCTCCTCTTTTGAATAAGCTAACAAGAATCTCTAATCTCTGGGGTATGGTGTGGGACATCTCAAAACAGAACACGAGCCCTGTTCCTATCTCACCCACATCCATCCTGCCCCAGACACAGCTTACCTTAGTCTGAGGGAATGAAAGATTTAGCTTTTGAAAAGACATCTTTAATAGAACAAAAGTTTGTCTCTTGAGCCTTCTGTTGCCAGAGAGGTTTACGACAACTAACCTGTCTACAAACGTATAATGACTATTACTGTTTAAAATGACAATTCTGGGGAGCCTGGGTGGCTCAGTCCATTGGGCACCTGCCTTCTGCTCAGGTCATGATCCTGGGGTCCTGAGATGGCGACCCATGTTGGGCTCTCTGCTAAGCAGGGAGTCTGCTTCTCCCTCTCCACCACTTAGGCTCTCCCTCTCTCTCTCTCTCAAATAAATAAATAAGATCTTTAAAAATAATAAATAAACAGGGGCGCCTGGGTGGGTCAGTGGTTAAAGCCTCTGCCTTCAGCTCAGGTCATGATCTCAGGGTCCTGGGATCGAGCCCCGCATCGGGCTCTCTGCTAGGCAGGGAGCCTGCTTCCTCCTCTCTCTCTGCCTGCCTCTCTGCCTACTTGTGATCTCTCTCCTCTCTGTCAAATAAATAAATAAAATCTTTAAAAATAATAATAATAAATAAACAATAACATGACAGTTCTGAGCTCCTATGATCCTGCTGCATCAGCCAGCAGTCATTAAGCATCTGCGTCCTGTGGATTTCGTTCCCACAGTCATTCTGATTACTCATTCACTCTGTTGTCACTGCCCTTCTTCAGAGGACTTCATCCCCTCTCATCAAGTCAGTCATCATCTCCTAATTGAGGTTCTCACCCATCTGTCCCACGCATCACACACTGCCATATTTATTCACCCTCAAGAACAAGTCCAGTTTTTGTCATTCCTCTGCTCAAAAACCCCCAGTAGCCCCTTGCTGCCCACCACTCTGCAATCTGCCATCGAGGCCTCTCCACAAGATGGTCCCCAACATCTGCCTTTCCAAATTTATCCTCCAGTGCCCCCTTTTATGTAGCTCCCTGTGATTTCCTACCTTCCATTGTTTACTCCTGAGATTTCAAATCACTTTCCTGCTCCCGTGTCTGCCTGTCCAAGTCCTACCCCTACCACCAAATACACACCGGAGATGATCTCATCCTCCTCTGAATCTGCATTGCCCTTTGCCCTTTTCTAAAGATGACACACCCTGCCCACTATGGGAGCAGGTGGTGAACTTGCCCTAACCACAAATAACCTAAAGCATCTCATGCAAATGTCTATTCTTATGCTTAGCACAGTGCGCTAAGCACATATCAACTATTTCGGGAAATATCAGTGCACACTATGGATTGATAACGTGTCCCCCAAGATCCATTTGTTGAAGCCTTAACCACCAGCGTGATGATACTTGGAGGTGGGACCTTTGGGAGGTGATTAGGTCATGAGGGTGGAGCCCTTACGAATGGGATTACTGCTCTTATAAGAAGAGATACCACGAGAGAGATGATCGCTCTCTGCCCACCATGTGAAGACACAGCAAGAAGGCAGACCAGGAAGAGAGTTCTTACCACACACCAGATCAGCTGATGTCTTGATCTTGGACTTTTAGACTCTAGAACTGTGAGAAATCAATTTCTGTTGTTTGAGCCACTAAATCTATGTCATTTTTGCAATAACAGCCCGAACTAAGACAGTGGGTGCATCGATGCAAGCAAACAATATACATTCATTTCACCTTCAAAAATACTTAGGTTTTTTTAATTTCATACTTTTTAATAAAGAATTTAAAAACAACGTGTTGTGCTGAAAGACTTAATAGTATCTGACACCATGCAAAATAAATACAATGTTTTGATCCACTGAGCAGCCTTGCCCAAAAGTGAGCGCGATCCCGTGGATTTGACAGTTCTTATGTATAATATTGTGAATACTGGTATTTAATATATCCCAATGATCCGAAGCCAGCGTTATGTCTCCCTTTCCAATCCTTGTCCTTTTCCCCCGTGTAGTTAGTTTCTTTACAGGCTTTTTTTTTTTAACGCAAGTTGGTACTGAATTTTTGGCACTTACAAACCTATCACTTTAAAAAGGGAGCTCAAAAAGTAATAAGCAGGCCCAGCTTTGGGTTCAGTGCCCAAAATAAAATGCAATTTCTCCACTTTAATCAGATCCAACCAAATGGCCAGTCCAATATGCAACATATGTCCAGCCAACTGGTTGGAGTCCATGCATTTGGTTCCTTCTGCAGATTAATGAGATTATGGCATTGTTTAAAAGAGGCAGAAAATGCTAATTTGACATCTACCATGATATACTTTACAGTTTAGGGGGTTTCTGCATTTTAAGACATTTTTAATTACTTTGGCATGCCGTGCCAACGAGGACCATATGCCCGTTCTTGGGCCTCCACGCCTGTCTCCATAGTCACCTGCACATTCCCAGGCAGGGCGGACTGTCGAGAGCTTGTTTAACACAGCCTCTATCTAGAAGAATCAAAGGGCAGCCTTCGCCTTCCACTAATGCACCCACTTTCCAGTTAAAGCTGTTGCCGAAGAAAAGAAAAGTCACTTCATTTTCAGAGCTGAAGAATTAACTGACCTGCAACAAAAACTTTGTTCAAAACAATAGGAGTTCACCTGGTTTTAAAAGAACAAGCCACACAGAGAGAGAGAGAGGCACCCTCCCAAGATACATTCCTCTGGAATGGAAAAACTTTGGAATTTTACTCATACAATGAACATTACCTGCATTTTAAAAAAAAAATCATTTGTGGTTCTGCAATTTGTTACTGGGCTGTACATTATATGCTGCCCCAGAAGTTTGCTGGGAATGATTGATGTGACATGTGTTACCATATAGAGTATTATTTCATCCTTTGCAAATGCTTCTGAATATTCTCAGAAGCTTTAGCAAAGCAGAATTGCCCCTCCCTCTTTCCATCTTCAGGGAAGCCTCATCCCATAATCATCTCCTTGTATACTGACGGACTTTACATGGAGAGGGAGCTCAGGATGAAGGTCAGCATAGTTAGTTCTCAAAAGCTTAAACATATTTGGATCCGAGGATTGGAATAAAAAAATTATGCAAGCTAACTAATGAATAATAATGGTAGCTTGACACCATGAAGTACCTACTAAGTACCAAATATTCTAACTCATTTAATCCTCATAGTCATACTGTGACACAGATCTCATTATTATTTCTTTCTTACAGATAAGGAATGAGAGGCACAGAAATGTTAAGTAATTTGCCTAAGGTCGCCTAGCCAGTAAGTGTTAGATTCAGGATTCAGACTCTGGGAAGATACTGCACCTTTACCCACTACACGACACTAAAAGAAAAAAAAAAACGAACAAAGGCAAGCATCCTGCTGAAAAGATAAAGATGGAGAGAACAAGCTTACTTTTCCAAATTCTCTAGAGCAATTGTTGAGAACATTTTTGTTTACCATGAAAGCATTTTAACATTTTGGGGTTCCAAAATATGAAATAATGGTATGCAGGTTTAGTTAAACATTGGCAAGATGGCAGCCCTCCACTGAGGAGATACACAGAAAAACAATGCAAAACAATGCACAAGCATATGCACCTCAAATCCACCCAACAAGAACACAAATGGCGATGGAGAGCACGTGAGCCTCTTATCCTCTTCATCCCACCCAAAAACTCCTCTTACAAGCTGGAAGCCTGGTTCTTTTTCTTCTCGTGTTTTAGGAAGGCAGCAAAAGCCTCCCAGAGGCAGCTTCCCCACCCGCTAGAGGCACCCCGCTGGTTTCTAGCATTGATGTGCAGTGGACAGAAATGTCACCCCCAGGAAAAGGGATGGAAAGCAGTCAAGAGACAGGAAGGCTGTCACAGAACTATTCCAGGGTGGCAGCATCTCCCACCTGTCCCCAGGCTGGGACACACCCTCTTCTGCGCTATTGCAGGCTATTGCAGCCCCCCTGTGGGGGATGGGGTTAGGGAGAAGAGATTGGTAGAAAACCACGAGTGAGTCTCCACCTCTTCTCCAGTGTGTAGACTGTTTTCCGGTGATGTGAGCCAGCGGTCATGGCATGAGCTTCCAAATTAGATAGAACCTCATTTCCAATCCCAAGCTCCCACTTTCTGGCCATGAGACATCAGACAAGTCACTTAGCCTGCTCGTGCTTCATTCAGGCCCTCAGTACCTTCTCCTGCTGTCTGGTTGCCTTAAAATCAACTCCAGGCTTTTTATGATAATGCTTAATATCTGGCCACTGCTTACCTCTCCAGGTTTATTTCTAATTCCCAATCCATATTCCAACCAGAATTAACTTTCAAGGGTCATGGTAGTTCTCACCTTTGGCCTCTGCTTATTCTGTTCCCTGGAAACATTTTCCTTCCCCTTCCCCCGCTCCTGCTTTATTTTAACCTAGCCAACTCCAACTCGCTTTCAGGATGTCACTTCCTCTAAGATGCCTCTCAAACTGTATTCCATGTGCACACTTAGCACCTACTGCTTACTCTATGGAGCACTTGTAACCAAGCCCATTGTAATGGCTTATTTGCTCCCCCATATCTCCCTCCACAATGAGCTCCTAATGTGCCCTCCTGCTATAAACTTCAACAGCACCCTTTGAACAATCTCTCTTCCCTCTTTTACGTTTCTTTCTTGCTAGACTGTGAACTCCATAGAAGAAGGACTCTGTGTCTTGTTGATTTTGTATCCCTAGAGCCCAGCATAGTGCTCAGCACATCCCACAAAAGCAATAAATGTGGTTGACCTAGTGAATAAACAAACCTCTCTGAACCTCCATTTCCCCATCTGTAAAATGGGGGGGGGACAATATTCATCTCAAGAAGTGCGTGAAAATTCAGTGAAATAACACTGACAAAGTACTTCACACATGGTAGGAGTAAGTAAACAGGAGCTAAATATTGACCACCCAGTAGACAACCTCAGGGTTCCACTCACCATGTAGCTCTAGGGGGAAAAGAAATGTGCATCTGGCAGGTTGCTCACACCCCATCTCAGAAATATCACTATCGTTTTCCTTAAAAAAAACTCGAGAGGAAGCCACCCCTCTCCCTCTAGCAAATACCTGTCTTCTCAGCCTCCTATTAATCCATCAGCCAATAAAGATGTCTTAGTGGTCAGTATAGGCTAGATATTCAGCTACACTATCACACACTTATTTGCTATCCAGGGTAACAAACCATTTCCAAGGCCATTTGTGGTCTTTTTCTCCTGTTCTCTCTTGGGCTTTCTTGCTCTCTGTCTCTGTCTCTCTCTGTTTCTGTCTCTGTCTCTTTGTCTCTCCCTCTCTGCCTCTCGCGCGTGTGCTCTCTCTCTCTCTCTCTCTCTCTCACTCACACACACACACAGTCTCTAGGACACTATAAAGTTTTCGAAGGACAGAGTTAGTAACATCCACTGACGCATCACCCAGGGCCCACTAGGGGCTGAGGCAGAGACACAAAGATAGAAGAGACAGGAGCCACGCTCCCTGGGAGTTCCTGGTCTTCTGATAGCAACCCACACCTAAACAAGTTAACTCTGCAACCTAGTAAACAGACTGGGGGAAATGCAAGGTAATACTGAGGGAGCCCAGAGGAGGGAGCTAGAGCACAACCTAGTCAGACCTTAAAATGGCCTCAGAAGCAGGCTTTCTATTTCTGACAGGATGACTCTGTTGGCTACACCTTCAGCCCACTTGCTCTCATTCTGTCCTCTGTGAAGATGGAGAACATTTCATCAGCATCTTCCTCATAATAACGGCCTTCGTCCATCATAAAGGCCAGCTCTAATGAACACAGAAGTCACCAAGGACATGGTCCCAGTCTGAATATTTCACTGTCACAAGCCTACAAGATGGAACTTGAAATCTGTCCAGTTGAATTAACAGGAGCTTTCTGGACACTTGCTATTCTAGCCTGTCACAGATAAGCTCTTTGTAGGTGGTTGTGCGAATATATCACTCCGTTCGTTTCCCCTGAGGGCTACTTCAAGCGCTAACTTGGGCTTCAGCACCCGTGTACTTTATTTTGTGTTTTGAAAAAACAGGACCCAACTGAGATGCAGAATCATTACTAAATAAAGAGGGAAAAAAAGTATGAATTTGGAGTGCAGTAAAACTCATTTTTCTGTTTTACTAATGAGGAAAGACACATTTTTTTCTGTTCCAAGTATGCTTTCAGAGAAAGGCACATGGAGGAATCCACTGCCAGAGACAGCCTTGGGGACAGGTGGCAGAACAGTTCTCGAACAGCTGGGAGCTGGGTGCTCAGAAAGGCTTCCTTGACCAACTCCCTCTTCCACCAGCTCTGCTTGGAACACCGGATTCCCCACATGGGGGGCCTCCCAAGACACAGAGCACTGTTATCAAGGAAGGATAACCTCGTTTTCAGTTCACAGAGAACACATTTCTGATAACCACTAAATGCCACCCGCAATATATCCAGATGAGGAGGGGCTGGAACACAGCCTGTTAAAATGTAAGCAG
This sequence comes from Procyon lotor, assembly GCA_028646535.1. Lineage (NCBI taxonomy): Eukaryota > Metazoa > Chordata > Mammalia > Carnivora > Procyonidae > Procyon > Procyon lotor. The sequence goes on from CM053607.1 coordinate 22,855,370, forward strand.
AGGAATATATTGGCAGCATGGGGCGCCCTCAGCTCCAACGGGCTGGTGGTACAAGGATGCTGGTCCCTGGAGGAGTGGATTCGTTCCCTGGGGGAAGGCATCAGAAGATGCCACAGACTGGTTGGTTTAATCAACAGAGTTGGTTTTGGTTTTTTGTTTTTGTCTTGTTTTTGTTTTTTTCACAATTCTAGAGGCTAAAAGTTGGAGATCCAGGCGCATGCAGGGTTGGTTTCTTCTGAGGCCTTTCTGCTTGGCTTGGAGATGGTCATGTTCTCCCTGTGTCTTCACATGGTCC
>CM053607.1:22856164-22866552 GCA_028646535.1 Procyon lotor
TCATGATTGCATTTGTGAGTACACCTTATTCCCCACACTCCACAAGGGCAGGCACCATGCCTTATGCCTCTTTGCAATCCTTAGGACAGATTATAAAGCGTTCATTGAGTGTTTACCATGTGCCAGGCTCTGTGCTAAGTGTTTTCTGGCATTACATCATTTAATTCAAACAACAAAGCAACAAGGTACATACCATTACTATCTCCATGTACAGATGAAGAGATTGAGGGTCAGAAAGGTTGGGTAACTGACCCAAAATAATTTAACTAGTAAGAGCAAGGACTTACTAGCAGAACAAGGACTCAGGTCTGCGGGACTCAAAGTAGCTGCTATGGTACTTTTCACGGAGCAGGTGTTGAGCATGTTTATGAATTGATTAAGATTATGCCTGCCACCAAAGTAATTGGGATGTGTGGCAGGCAGAATTATGGCCCCCAAAGATGTCCATATCTTGAGCCTCAGAGTCCATGAATATTCTATGTTACATGGCAAAGGGGAATTCAGGAGACAAATGGAATTAAATTGCTTATCAGAGGACCTTAAAATAGAGATGTTCCCTGGATTATCTAGGTGGGTCCAATGTAGCCACAAGGGTCCTTAAAAGTGGAAGAGGATAGCAGAAGAGAGAGTCAGAAATGATGCAGTGTAGGAAGAATTTCACCTGCCCTTGCTGGCTTTGAAGATGGATGAAGGGGCCATCAACTAGGGAATATGGGCAGCCTCCAGAAGCTAGAAAAGGCGAGGAAATAGATCCTCCCCTACAGTCTCCAGGAAGGGGTGCAAATCTTGCTCATTGACACTTTTACCCAGGGAGACTTGTGTCCGCTTTCTAATCTACCAAACTATTAGATGATGAATTTGGTTGTTTTAAGTCACCAGATTTGTGGTAATGTGTTACAGAAGCAATATTTAACTCATTCCCCGTGTCTAGATTCCCAGCTAATCCCAAACTGTCCTGATGAATGGGCAAGGGTCTGGTGAAAGGTAAGCAGTCTGCTCTCTACAGAACCCAAATATCTGCCTTCCTCCTCCTCCATGGCATTTCTTCATAGGCAGAAATTGTACTACTTCCAAAATCACCTGTTTCCTGGCCTTTCCCACCCTTTCGGTGCACTATTCCGAAAACAGCCTTACCAAGAAGGAAGGACATGAAACTCTGAGTGAAAGCCACATGATAGTGACAGAATTCTCCCAGGAAGGTTATTATTACAATCAAAACATGTATGGTATCCTTTTAAAAGATCATTACCTAGTGCTTTTACTCCAAAGCACTTCCCATATATTATCTCAGACATCTGTGCCAGCCCTTAAGTGTGCATAGATGACAGTTTAAAGGGCACACCATGGTTTTTGAATTGCATTTTTTTGTCATTTCCAAGAATTTTATTCTTAAGAGGCCCAAATAGCACTGTAGAAAAAAATGTATTTTTCAAAATAGCAGGACCACCAACAGTTTAGGATTTTTTTGGTACTGTTTTAAGTAAATGACACGCAGCTGGTAGGCGGCTTTAGTACAGACTCACAGACTCAGGCCCCTTTTCACGGGGCTGCCCTGACACTGTGGCTTCTGTTTTTCTAGGGTCTTTAATCATGTCTGGGCTGTGGACACACCTGGCAAGGTGGTGGGGATGGGGGGGGGGGGGCTGTGACAGACACATCGATGGACTTGGAGCTGGGATCCACGTTCCTATTCCCCAACCCCTGTTCAGCTGCCTCTGATGGATTTCCTATGACCACGCCGACGCTCCCCCCGCGTTACTTCCCTTGTAAATCAGTAATGGATCCACTACATCTTAGAGAGGATCGGTTTCATGATTATGTGCCTATAGCTACTCCCCTGCTCTTTTCCAGGGACTTCGCATACACATTATGATTTAACATGCAGTTTAGCACCGTGGTAAGAGCATAGACTTTGGAGCTAGACTACCTCATTTCCAAACCCAGCCCTACCACTCCTCAGCTCTGTGGCCTTGGGCGCATCGGTTAGCGTGTCTAGGACTCCCTTTTCCCCATCTGTGCAATCGCAATTTAAAAAGTACTTCCTCAGGAGGTTGTGAGGACGGAACGTTTAGGAGTCCTGCCACGCAGCCGAAATCACAGGAGAAACGAGCGCAAGTCAGAGAAGTCTCAAGTTGCCCAAGGACACATAAATTTAATGAAGGGCAGCGACAGGATTCGGGGGCCAGGTCATTCTGCCTGTAAGGCCCTGTACTTCTCACCTTGCTGCACTCTGCGACTTTTGTCCCCGATTCCCGCTGAACCAGCCGCGCGCACCCCCGTGCCGCCCCCCCAAAGACGAACCAGGCGGTCTCCCGCGCCCGACCGCCAGTCCGGGAGCTCCCCGCGACGCTCAGAGCAAAGCAGCAGTTGAGAAGTGCGCCCTCCCGCCCGCCGCTCTGCTCCCCGCCCGCCTCCGCGGCCCCGGCGGCGGCGCGCGGCCGAAGCGCGCGAGTCCCCCTCCGCGAGCGCACCCGGAAGCCCGCCGTGGGAGCCGCGCCGGCGCGGCGGGCGCAAGGCGCGCACCGGGGGCTGCCTGGTGGGAATCCCTCCCCAGCTGGGGAGAAAGGCAGTTGTTTTCCTCCCGGTGGAACGTTCCCCTTGAAACCGTTCCACGAGGGCTGTTCTCGCCTCCGACTCGGGGAAGAGCTGTAATTAACACAGCAACAAACGCCCACGACGCTAACTGGCAGAGCGAGTGTAACACGAGCCGCTTCTCCAACCCAACTGGGCCAATTGCTTTCCCTTCTTGCCTCCCCATTCGGTCTGTTTTGGTTCCGCAGTCATCCAACTGTGGCGTTTCTTAAAACATGTCAGTGGCTGGTGTTTGTGTTTGGGGTTGAACAGTTTCACACACGTCGCTGGAGACGGTGCTCAAGCAGCTGCTGTGCCGGGTCCCGGCTTTCTGCGGCGTCGGGAGTGTCAGGTGGAAAAATGAAGCGACTCGAAGAAGGGGGTGGAGACGAAGAAGGACGCCCGCCTCCTCGGGCTGCCGGCAGTGGGGTCGGAAGCCTCCTCCGGACGCCGACAGGTAAAACCGGTCCCCCGGGTTTCCGGGAGGGGCGGCTGGAGACGTCCCACGTGAGGCGCGTCGTCCGCCGGCCGCGGCGGCGCTCACCTGGCGGCTGCGCTCCGGCTGCGGCAGGGAGAGTAGACTACAGGCGGCCAACTCGGGGTGCTGACCGGGCCGGGGGCGCGGCCAGGGCCGGGGGCAGCTTCTTGATCGAAGGTTATCAGGGTCTGGTCTCTGATGCGGCCATTACCTATAACCTTGCATCAGCCAAGCGTGATGATCCACGGACCAGAAGCCCTGGCATCACGTGGGAGCTTGTTACAAGCACAATGTCAGGCCCTGCCCCAGGACTATTGATTCACAATCTACTCTTTAACGAGATCCCTAGGTGATTTCCAGGCACACGGAAAGTTTGTGTTATGTATATACTTTTCTCTAAGGTCTTTTCGTCTGAGTCCTGTAGTGTCAACACAACTACTTCAAAATGTGCGGGGAAAGGTGTGGCTTCTGGAGAAATGGAACCCTTCCCTCAGCTAAAGTCTGCGCCCCATTGGATGCTAATGAGTAGAGGGAAGGCAGAGCCCGCTCTACAGCCCAACCCAGAAGAGCTCAGAGATTAGGTGGGGAACCAAAACCCAAATAAGAACTAAGTAATTATACGAGATAATAATTCAAGCGGTTACACAAGGCAGAATAACTCATATGAGCAGCTTAAACAGTACACACTCCGTATTTAGTAAATTCACCGTGCTAATTAGCTACCACCCATTTTGTATGAGTGTGTTCTCTCTATATACAGACTTTTATATGTAAACAAGTATGTGCGTATTATATAGAGAGAGTATGATTCTAACATGCTGCCTGACGCAGAGCAGGTGATCATTATTTATTGCATCAATAGCTGGACCTTGTTTCAACATATTCTCCTGGAAAAAGAAGAATTTTGTGTTTTAAACCAAACCGAAGTGGATCTGTTCCAAAATCAAATGCACTACCAATAACCAATAGTCTATTTAATCTATCTTTTAAAACATTAACTATACACATATCCGCCAGAGATACATGACCTGGATTTGGCAGGAGCCCAGAAGGATCCAAGATGGCTTCTTCAAGAATCCTGCTAAGTCTTTTATGTTAGAATAACCCAATATACCTTTACATGTCCATTCAGGCCTCCCAGACCACAGTACCTTCATAGATCATAGACTGACTTTTTTCAGAGCTGTTTCAGTCTTATGAGTTATTGATCTGCAAGCAAAACATTTTCAAAATGAGGCTTCACTGAATGGCCTGTAATAGCTCCAATTTATTCTGTCAAGTACTCAAAGTTTCCTGACTAGGCACTTAATCATGTGAGTTGTGTCTAGTGAATATCATTGAGAAGCAGGGGTAGAACATCCCTCACGTCTTGGTGATTAGAAGGACCTTTGCAATTTTTAGAATTCACTGATTCTTTTTTCCTGCAATATTTTGTTGGTATTACCTCACCAAGACATGAGGGTAAAGAAGGGAAAGAATGCTTCTGTTTAGCACAGTTAGGACAGCAATTGGAAAACAAAACCACCTTTAATATTTGCACCCCAACCAAATTAAGGCTTTTAGTTTTACGAGTTACGCTTGATTCATGAGGAAAGTTTAGCAGAGCCTATCTGGATATATTCTCCAACAAATACTGTTGAGTAAAGATGAATCGTCAAATGTTAATGAATGAACATGGATTATGAAGCAGTTGATATCTACAGTGTCTACGTTCTGAAAGCTTTCTTTGTCTCTACCATTACATTAAAACGAAACCAAAAATTCTTGCCCAAACTTCCAGGATAACTGGGAAGCAAATGTCTGAACCGAAAGAGAGTAATCCGTCTTTGATGGCAAGCCACATGGCTCCTGGTCCAGTACCTGTACCATTTATTTTAAAATACTGGGAATCTTGATAGGGAAAGAATGCAAAGTGTGCTTCAGATGGGAACTCTGAAAAGTGAGATTTGAAGGGAATGCTTCAGGGAATATTGTCTGTAAACTTTGCAAATCACATTATTGGCTTGCAAAAGTCACCAACATATTGTCACAGTTTTGCTAGAGCTAGGCACTGTATGCAGGAAAAAAGAAAAGAAGGAAAAAAAACTTTCATCAGCAGTGATGTTGAGAACCATAAAATCAGTAATTAAATTTAGAGAAAAGCCAGTGGGAGTTAAAACCATAGTGATGTAGTCAACGAATCCGGAGCTGGTTAAAGTTCTGTCATGGTAAAGGCACCAATTGCTATCTTCTGCTGACACAAACTGAAGGAATAAAAAACAAAAACAAATGCCTATTGATAATAATAAAAAAATCCATTGTTCCTTCCTACTAACTTTTATGATTATCAATTCTCAAATATGCCAGGAAGAGGATTTTTAATGCCATATTAACAGGAAATATTCTGTAGGAAATGTGTATGAAAAATATCTGTGAGGACAGTCACTGAAGAGCACAGAGGTTAATAATGGAATTTTTTTATTCCAAGCAGAATTTAATTTTTGTAATCAAAGTAAAAATACATCTTTAAAATTAAAAACATTTAAATATTTATTCCAGGGAAAGCATAAGGAATCCAATACACATATTTAGAGACTACAGGCCTGTTATGTTTCAGATGGATGTTTGTGATTCCTCTTGGCCACCCAGCATCTGAACCTCTTCCCAGTGTTTGCAGAACACCCCTCCTGAGTCCCATCTGCACTTACGAGGCGGAGCCCCTTTCCCACTACAGAAGTTGGAAATGCCAGGCCCAGGATTTCTGAGCCTTCCCGTGGCTCCATTCATTAGACTCATTCCCCTCAGAGTTTAATTAAAAGAGGAAGGGCTGGGGTGCCTGGCCTTCGCTCAGGCCATGATCCTGGGGTTCCTGGGATCTAGCCCTGTGTCCGGCTCCCTGCTGTGCAGAGGTCTGCTTCTCCCTCTCCCTCTGCTTGCTACTCCCCCTGCTTGTGCTCTCTCGGTCAGATAAATGAATAAAGTCTTTAAAAAAAAAAAAGGGCTGCCCAAATTTATTGTGGAGATGGGTGTTGATGGTGGCAGCAGCAACATCTGATTTTCAGAGGCGGCAATGACCATTTCGGTGGCAGCAGCTGGTGGCACCCATGTCAGGGGTATAAACAGTACAAGCTGTAGCATTTGGTTCCAGAGAAGGCACTTCTGCAATGTGATTTGGGCACCTTTGGGCTTCCCCACAGATTCTGTGAGCTGCCTGATAGCCTTCACATGAGTTCTTCGGCTTCTGAAATTATCTGGATTCTTTGACTGACAGAATTGTCATTCACAATATATTGGAAAACAGCAAAACAATTTGGAGCAATTGTATCCACTGGAAAGAAGTGAAAATGAAATTTCATCAAATCTCCGTCAAGATAAGGATATTCTAAAGGCAGTTCCTTTTGCCATCAAGAAAATTAAGAGAATAAAACAGGAGACGAAGCCTCTATATCTACAAATTTAAGTATGGAAAATAGAAGTGACAACTTTCATTTTTAAGCAAATCCTAATTCTCAATATGTTTTTTAAATAGTTATTTTTTTCTAAAATCTTCTTCATTCTTTTGGGATTGCTGAAAAAAATGGTCAGAGAAATAGAGGAATTAGAGAATTGTAAATCCATCACTAGGCACAATATTTAAAGGAAACCGTGAAAGAGAGGCTTGAATGAGAGTGACATCACAAAATAAGCAAAGTTCAATTTAGTTGAATGACCTTGGACATTTTACAAAGTGAGATCCATTTCATCAAGAAAAATTATCAAAATTCTGTCTGGAAACAGTTAAAAACCAGCCAAACATAACACTTAATATCCAGCAAATTATGGCACAAAGTAATAGTTAACACAAAAATAGCAACAGGAGAAACACCTGTCATTAGAGGATAAAGGTTCAAGCAAGCATTCCCTAATTAATCCTTTCAACTGCATCAGGAAGTCGGTATTTAGCATTTTCATAGATAGCATTGGATGTTTTCAAAGTATTTTACCAACAGTAATTAGTTGTTCTCATCAACCTTTTGAAGTAGGTCAATATCATTATCTCCATTTTAAAGAAAAGCAAGGCACTGAATAAATATGTATGGAGACCACTAACATTCTCATTGATTAATTCCCATTTTTCTATCACTTCTACCTTTAACATAGGTAAAAGCACCTTCTTAAAATTGCCTTATTTTGACTCCCATCAAAAACCCAATGAAGTGGGCAGCATTGCCTCCATTCTGCGGATGAAAAAACTGAGGTTCACACACACATATGCACACATATACATTAAACAAACGTATATGTTTAATGTACATCTCTGATGGAGATCAGAGAGATGCCTGCCTGTTTATGTCTGCATGTAAGTCCTAACTCAACCATGGTCCCAGAGTCCAAGAGGACTGAAGTGGCCCAGACAGACAACCTCCAGCTTCTAAGACAATTTCCTTTCAAAGGGAAAGAAGTTCCCAAGCATCAGTGTCACATGGGATAATGGATTTTGCAAGAGCTCTTCTCACCGTAAACAATTCTGAGCTTATTTTATTAATAGCAGATCTATGGACCACTCGGGTAACTACACAGACCATACTGAACAGAAAAATGGCACTTGTTATATATGAAAAACAAAACAAAACTTATAGATTCATGGCTTTTGGAAAAGCAGTCTTGTTGAAGATAATATGAATGGATTGTAATTTAGTTGGACTATTTGCTAAATGTTAGCAATTATAGCAAAATATGAAAAATAAAAAAGAAAAAGTTGTCAGATCAGAATCTGACCTCCCTTTTTTTCCCCGCTGCATGAATCTTGACTATGTCAAAGCAAAATAAATTGGAATTAGTAACATGCTATTTTCCATTCATCTAACTGACAATTAAGCTAAGTAAAGCAAATTTAGCCTTGAAGTATATAGAATTATTCTACATTAAACAGAAAAGAGCTAGAGACAGTCAGTGTATCTTCAGTCACTACTCAGCAAATGATGTTTTGTTATTTTGGAAAAGCTACTTTAGGAAACTTAAGTTTTAATATACACCATTTTTTAAAACTGTCCTTTCATTATCAGCACATTATAGTAATTCTAGTGGAATGTTTATTTTCTTTAGTTATATCTTACTGAATGCTTCATCTAAGGAAAGCACCAGTTGGAGAAGCCAAACCTGAGCTGTGACAGAATTCTACAAATAGAAAATGACTTAAAAGTTTACACTGGAGAAATTCCAAAAGGAAGGACAGGCCAAAATCTGACAAATCAACACAAGGAATTTCCCTTTAATACCTTCCATGAGTTCTTGTTATTTAGCTTCACTTAGAAATTGAAGCCAAAGGCCTTCCATGATTCCTTGTTTAATGATTTCTTTTCCTAATTCAAGTACTCCAGCTTTGAGCAGAGGTATAACTGGAAATGTCTCCCTTTGAGGGAGTTCTGAGAGCAACGCCACTCTGTCCTCATCAGATGACCTTTCGTGGGCAGCTCAGTATATTGAGCACCATTTGGGAACACCGTGAAAGAGCTTGAAAAGGGGCACAAACCACAGGAATGGTGAGCAGTAGAAAGCAACAAGATTGAGGGGCCGGGACTGAGCTGAAGGTAGCTGAATCCGGGGCATGTGCGGCCAGTTAATCAGACCCTTCCCTTTGCCTTTCTTCTCATTATACATTCAGCAGGCCATCTTTAAGGGCACTCTCCCTGTGTCCCTGTGTCTTCACCTTATATGGACACCAGTCATATAGATTTAAGGGCCCACCCTTCTCCAGTAGGACCTCATCTTAACTAATTACATCTGCAAAGACCCTATCTCTAAATGAGTTCACATTCTGAGACACTGAGGGTTAGGACTCCCAACATTTCTCTTCTGGGAGGACACAATTCAACTCATAACACCTCTTAAGGGAAGGAGAGTGCAGAATAGGGCAGGGAAAAAGTTTGGCGAAGGTAGAGGTTCAGCTCAATTCCAGCCCCAGTCTGATCCCCCAAGAAGCTCTGAAGGCTGAATGGCATCATGAAGTTGTCCCCTGTCGGGGGAAGGGGCTAGCAGCCTTTGGTTCTTCCTGAATCACTCAGCTCTCGTCTGCAATGATCCAGATTGCTTTTCTTTCTTTCTTTTTTCGTTTGCTTTGTTTCTTAAATGCCACATATGAGTGAAATCATATGGTATTTGTCTTTCTCTCACTGACTTATTTCACTTAGTGTTATACCCTCTGGATCCATCCATGTTGTTGAAAATAGCAAGATCTCATTCTTTTTTATGGCTTAGAAATATTCTATTTTTTTATCTACACTGTATCTTCTTCATCCATTCATGTACTGATGGACACTTGGGTTGCTTCCATAATTTGGCTATTGTAAATAATGCTGCAATAAACATAGGGATGCATATATCTTTTCAAATTAGTTTTTTATATTCTTTGTATAAATGTTCAAGAATAAAACTACTGAATTATATGGTAATTCTATTTCTAGTTTTTTGAGGAACCTCCGTACTGTTTTCCACAGTGGCTATAGCAGTTTATATTCCCACCAATAGTGCAAGAGGGTTCTTTTTCTTTTTTTTTTAATTAACATATAATGTATTATATGCCTCAGGGTACGTGTCTGTATTACACATCTCACAGCACTTACCATAGCACATACCCTCCCCATTGTCCATAACCCAGCTACCCTATCCTTACCCCTCCTACCTCCCAGCCACCCTTAGTTCGTTTCGTGAGTTTAGGAGTCTCTTATGGTTTGTCTTCTTCCCCATCTCATCTAGTTTCTTTCCCTCCCCCACCCCCCCAAGACCTCTTGCCCTGCCTCTCAAATTCTTCATATCAGAGAGATCATGTGATAATTGTCTTTCTCTGACTGACTTATTTCACTTAGCATAATACACTCTACTTCCATCCATGTCGTTACAAATGGCAAGATTCCATTTCTCTTGATGGCTGCATAATATTCCATTGTATATATATACCACATCTTCTTTATCCATTCATCTACTGATGGACACCTAGGTTATTTCCAGTTTGGCTATTGTGGACATTGCTGCTATAAACATTCGGGTGCATGTGCCCCTTCAGATCACTACCTTTGTATCTTTAGGGTAAAATACCCAGTAGTGTGATTTCTGGGTCGTACGGTAGCTCTATTTTCAACTTTTTGAGGAACCTCCATACTGTTTTCCAGACTGGTTGCACCAGCCTGCATTCCCAACAACAGTGTAGGAGGGTTCCCCTTTCTCTGCATCCTCACCAACATCTGTCACTTCCTGACTTGCTAATTTTAGCCATTCTGACTGGTGTGAGGTGGTATCTCACTGTGGTTTTGATTTGTATTTCTCTGATGCTGAGTGATGTGGAGCACTTTTTCATGTGTCTGTTGGCCATTTGGATGTCCTC
>CM053607.1:22866652-22885457 GCA_028646535.1 Procyon lotor
TTGATTGGATTATTTGTTCTTTGGGTGTGGAATTTGAGAAGTTCTTTATAGATTTTGGATACTAGCCCTTTATCTGATATGTCATTTGCGAATATCTTCTCCCATTCTGTCAGTTGTCTTTTGGTTTTGTTGACTGGTTCCTTTGCTGTGCAAAAACTTTTAATCTTGATGAAGTCCCAATAGTTCATTTTTGCCCTTGCTTCCCTTGCCTTTGGAGATGTTTCTAGGAAGAAGTTGCTGCGGCTGAGGTCAAAGAGGTTGCTGCCTGTGTTCTCCTCCAGGATTTTGATGGAGTCTCTCTCACATTGAGGTCTTGCATCCATTTTGAGTCTATTTTTGTGTGTGGTGTAAGGAAATGGTCTAGTTTCATTCTTCTGCATGTGGCTGTCCAGTTTTCCCAACACCACTTGTTGAAGAGACTGTCTTTTTCCCATTGGATATTCTTTCCTGCCTTGTCGAAGATCAGTTGACCATAGAGTTGGGGGTCCATTTCTGGACTCTCTATTCTGTTCCATTGATCTATGTGTCTGTTTTTGTGCCAGTACAACACTGTCTTAATGATTACAGCTTTGTAATAGAGCTTGAAGTCTGGAATTGTGATGCCGCCAACTTTGGTTTTCTTTTTCACCATTCAAGAGGGTTCTTTTTCTCCACATCCTCATCAGTACTTGTTGTTTCTTACGGGTTTTTTATTTGACACAGAGAGAGAGGGCACAAGGGTCGGCAGATGGGGAGGATAGTGAGAAGCAGGCTCCCTGCTGAGCAGGAATCCTGGTGGGACTCAATCCCAGGACCCTGGGATCATGACCTAAGCCGAAGGCAGACACTAAAGATGCCCCAGTTTCTTATGTTTTTAATTTTAGTCTTCCTGATGGGTGTGAGGTGATAACTCATTATGGTTTGATTTGCAATTCCCTGATGATTAGTGATGTAGAGCAAATTTCATGTGTTTGTTGGCTATCTGTATGTCTTCTTTGGAGAAATGTCTGTTTGTGTCTTCTGCCCATTGTTTAATTGGATTATTTGTTTTTTTGTTTAAGGATTTATTTATTTATTCTAGAGAGAGAGAGTGTGCAGTGGGGTGGGAGCAGAGGGAGGGGGAGAGTCTCAAGCAGACTCTAAGCGTGGAGCCCACCATAGGGCTCCATCTCACAACCCTGAAATCATGACCTGAGCCGAAACCAAGAGTTGGACACCCAACTGACTGTACCACCCAGGCGCCCTTATTTTTTGTTTGTTTGTTTGTTTGTTTTGAGTTATGTAAGTTCTTTATGTATTTTGGATGCTAACCTTATCAGTTATATCATTTGCAATTAACTTCTCCCATTCCATTGGTTGTCTTTTTGATTTGCTGATTTTCTTCCTTTACCATGCAGAAGCTTTGTGTTTTGGTGTAGTCCCAATAGGTTATCTTTTGCTTTTGTTCACCTTGGCTTAGGAGACATGTCTAGAGAGATGTTGCTACAGAGAAGGAAGCAGCTTTGGTTAGTCAGCACCCCCACTTAGAGCAGCCAGCGGATGGGAAAAGTACACTGAGAGGAAGGGGAATCTGGGCAGAGCAGCAACAGTGTAAGAACTGCACCAACTTTCTTGACAAGCCTAAGGTATGTAGAGAGCAGGAAAATAAACTTAAAAGGGACGCAGGAGAATCATCGTCCTTAGGAGAGAGCCGGGTTTTTGCTCTAGCGAAGAAAAGGAGAAATGTCTCGGAAAGAGACAATACCACCATAGACTGCCAGGTTGTCTGGATAAAAAGCCAGGAAAAGAAGTCTCTATTTTTCAGAGAATCAGCGAGACAAGTGGGGTGCACAGTAATGATGCAGGTGATTTTAAAGCTAAAGAATCTTTCTTGGATCTCCCCTGCGTGCCGTGTGACCGAATTGGCTTGGCTGCTGCCAATTCACTCCTTTTTTCAATCTCTGAATCGTTGGGTGGCCGTCAACTAGGCAGCAACAGCACTTAGTCACTCGGGAGGCCTGAAGAATCCCATCAAGTGTGCTCCAGTCTGGTTATTTAACTGGGAGAGACAAGGCTTTATGGCAGCTTTGAGCTGCAACAGAAGCTTCATACGGCTCTTCTAGTATAAGAGAGTTATTGAAGATTGTATAAAATTGCAGCAATTTCACTGAACCCAAGAAAATGCCCTGTGGTTAGGAAGGGAAAAGGACTTATTTCAAATGCATTATATGAAAGACAAATTAAAATAGGCTTTTTTTTTTTAAATGGACTAAAACTAAGTAAAGGGAACACAGAGTGGACTAGCTTTGATATCCACACAGGTTGCTGGAAAAAGAATTTGGGAATAAAGTGTGTATTAATCTAGCAGCAGCAGCCTGAATTATGAAAATAAATGTTTGGAAAGTAGCAGAATGTCCTCAAGTTAATAGCAAAGAAGGGAAAAGTTTCCTAAGAACACCTTTGCATTTCAAGCTGAATGGAGAGTAGATGAGAGATAAAACAAGTTGTCCACATAAAACAAGAGGGGAGCTTCCTTCTGGAGTAGCCTATTTTTAAAGGGTCCACAGCTTCTGAAACTGAGACCCACATCTTTATTAGGCAGCTCCCCAAGGAAGCTTTATGGGACAAAAAGTTGAGGTTTTCAAACGTCTTTAATTTTGTATTGGAAGGTTATTTAAATGAACAAACAAATAAGAAAAATCCATTTGAATCAAGTTATTAGCCTCTCTGCACCTCAGCTTATGGCTTGAAATGAGTTAATTTAAGCAATTAGAAAAGAATCTAGCATGTAGGGAGTCTTTATACTGGTTAGCTCTTATTATTTATCTTAAACTCAACCTTGGTAGAGAAAGAAAGAACAATGTGAAACACATGAGCGATGTTGTCCATTGTTCCATGCAAAGAGCCTTGATTGATTGAGAGTGAGATGGGAGATATGCATCTGCCATCTTGGTTGCCAGGTACTTTTGTGAGGAGTCTAATATTTAAAGATAAATATTTTCCCCAGAACATAGCTTCTAAATACAAGCCAACTACTTCATCTGGCACCTCAAGTCGAGATACAACCCTCTGTTCCAGTGTGTGCTGGGGACAAAACTTGCTATGCAGTGCGCTGTGTTCTAAAGTGATTTTCAGGGGTCAGCGATTTATCTGTATGTGATTTTTGCCTTAAATTCAGATAGTTAAGGTGTCCCTCCACTATATATCTGTATTCGTGTCCTTTTGCTGCTGGAACAAATTGCCACAAACTTGGTGGCTTTAAACAACAGGAATGTATCCTCTCATAGTTCTGGAAGCCGAAAGTCCAAAATCAGCTTCCCTGGGCCACAACCAAGGTCTCAGCAGGCCCCTACTCCCTCCAGTGGATCTAAGGGAGAATCGAGTCCTTGCCTCTTCCAGTTCCTGGCAGCTGCTCACATTCCTGGGCTTGTAACTACATCAGTATAATCTCTGCCTCTGTGGCCAGATCTCCCCCTGCCTTTTATAAAAATACTTGCAGTTGCATTTAGGCCCTCGTCTTTGGTAATCAAGGATATTCTCCCCATCTCAAGACCTTTAAGTTAATCACATCTGCAAGTCTCTCTTGCCATGTAATAAGTAGCACTCAAGGATTTCAGGAATTAGAATATGAACATACTTGGGACCATTATTCAACCTACCAAAATACCCATTCCCATTTAAACTTTCTGAGAGAGAGAGTGAGAGAGAGATCGATCATGGGTGAAACCAAAGCAGTGGTCTGATTTGATTTGAGTACCACAGGGCCAAATCAGCCATGTTCATAGGTACAGACTGATCTCCAGAGAAATTGGTTGCTGCTCAACAAGCTTTATAATCTGCTTTGAACACACCAGGTGGATCTTCAATTACAATATTTCCCAAGCTTTAGCTTAACAAAGCAAGTTCTAGCTCCCCATCCTCTCCATGTGTTGTTTTCAGTAAATACACATTTGGTCTTGTGTGAATAAAGAAGATTTCTCAAGCCCTGTTTCAGGATCCACATATCCTCTTGCATTTTCTGATGCTACCACCCTCTCCCTACCCTTGCCGGTTTTTCAAGTGCTTTAAGGAATGATAAGTTTTGCTGGCACGTGAAATCCAATTTTCTAACTTCTCTAATGAGATTAAATCTAGCCAGTAGAAGCCAGAAACTGCCTTTCATCAGAAGACAAGGATTACATGTCATCAGGCATATTGTTGAATTTTTTTTTTGAAAAAGAAAATGGAAAGGTGGAAAACTAATTCTCATGCACATAATAATTAACCCATTTGTTTTATTCCTCCCTCGTTTAAAAGGAACAGATGTTTAAGAATTGGTGCTAAATAAATAAAATAATAATAATAGTACATTTGGAGAATTATATCCAGAATTTATACATGGAAAAGATCAGGAGGTGCTAACATTTCCCTGTTCATACAAGGTAGGTCTAACAGTTGGAGATAGTTCAAGAGACTGCAGTTCATATCCCCATTTTCTTTCAGTGGAATGAGCAATAATGTGAAAGACTGCAGATTTTGCAAAACTTCTGACTTGTATTCCTTTAAATTCAGAATTTGTTGTTTTGGAAGTAGCTAGATCAAGGTCAAGATTGCATGAGGAAACTAAGTGGAAGAAAAGAAACAGTTGAATATGGGTATTCCTAGGAAATTCAAATTCCAAGGTATTCCTAGGAAACCCACCACAATAACCCTAATAGTCAATATAAACAGAAAACAGAAAGCTTCAAATAATATAGATAGATTAATCATGGATTTATCTAAACTATTTATACACTTGGGAATATAACCATACTCCCTCCTCTGACAGCCCTAGCCTCCCTATCTTGAGACACATTAATATTAAAGATCTCTCAGCCAGGAAAGCCCACTCCTTTTTTTTGTCTTCATTGGCTAAAACCTACCCATATTTCTAACTCTACTTCTTGTTTAAAATCTTCCTATATCACCCAGCTTATTTTGATTAATACACACACACACACACACACCATCATACCTGATAGAAATCTATCAATTGTTTTTATATGTATCATACACTCCTTTGCATTATTTAATTACAAGGATTACTAAATTGGTGATGACGAAAAGGAAGTAACTTCTTGCCACCATCTCAGGGTTGAAATCTCATTCCTAGGCCAGTTGCCTGAGAGCAGTTTCTGTCTCCAGAAAGGAGGAGGGGATGGATAGAGAAAGTGCATGCTCCCTGGCTGAAACTTGAGTCTATTTAAACCTTGACAGGAAGTATGGGAGCTGGAAAACTGCCATGTCAAAGCATCTCGCAGTTTGGTTTTATAGAAGTAAGGAGTTGCACACACTTTTCTTTGTTCTGGAAAAAACAATCTAGATGGTATATTTGCAAATGTAAAGACCATAGTCTTTAAAAAAAAAAAAAAAAAAGAAAAGATGTTTGACACTGACTCCAAATGGTTAGGGGCTCAAGCTACAGGGAGTGATAATATCTCTGTGTTACAGCTCAGTAGGACGATGTTCCATTGACAGAATAGTTTCTTCCCAAGTGTGCATTTAACACGCATCCATTGCTGGAAAACTGTGGCTCACTGAGCTGAGAGGATGTGAGTGTGTGTTAGGAAGATGCTGTCAAGAGCTCAGAAACTAAGTGTTAGAAGCTAAAGCAGCTCTTTGCATTAGAGAAGTTCTGAGACTCTGGGTCTGGATTGAGTCACTTTGAAGCCTAGGTCTCTTTACTGTCATTAGCATTGCTCTGGCCCATCAGAAAAGGTGGCTGTGGGGAGACAGTATCTCTGGAAGATACTGCTAGATAACTACACGACAGAAGGACCCTCCCTTCTTCTCTGCCAACAGAACCTTGAATTAATTTTGGGTATCAATGAGTGCAGCCCAAGGAGATGAATCCTAATTGACTAAGCCAATTATATTTCTTCCATTCCCCTTTCCCAGGTGATCACTTTCTCAGAGTCCTTCGAAGGTAGGGCAGTTCCTGAGACCTCATTCTAGCCAATGAGATGTAACAGGGAATCTTCTGGGGGTGTGTGGTTAGAGGTGGGGGTTGACATCTGCTGCCAGAAAGGGTTTTCTTGTTTGAATAAAAGGAAAGAAAGCTCCAGCTTTAGACCACAATGTCTAGAATTGTGAAGGCCCCCCCTTGTAGCCACGAAGTGACTTATCCAAGGACAAGAAACCAACATGAGGACAATGACACAGGGGAAAGATGCAGAGAGCCTGAGGTACAAATAACCGTTGAGCCGATTTCAAACCTAGAATTGCTTTCCTCCAGACTTTCTGTTTTGTGAGAAATAAAATGTCTGTATTATTAAAGATACAGTGGGAAAAGATAAAGGAGAGTATTCTATTACTTGCAGCCAAATGTATCTTAAATAATAGAGCACTTCAGTCTTATTACTGAAAATAGCAGCAAAGGCCATCCTGGGATGACTTGGCTAACAAACCAAGGTGAAAGAACTGGAGTAAATTTTTCCTGAACAAATATGAGAGAGTTTTCTAGAGACTCTCAGAAGTATGGCCAAGTTCTTATGCAGATAGTTGGAGCTTGAAGTCATCACAGTCTGAATCTAATATAAATATGATCTTTTTCTTAAAAGATTTTATTTATTTGACAGAGAGATCACAAGTAGGCAAAGAGGGAGGCAGAGAGAGATGGGGAAACAGGCTCCCTGCTGAGCAGAGAGCCCGATGCAGGGCTCGATCCCGGGACCTTGAGATCATGACCTGAGCCAAAGGCAGAGGCTTTAACCCAGTGAGCCACCCAGGCACCCCTATAAATATGATCTTAATTGGACTTTCATCCTTGGAGTCACAGAGGACAGACACACACAGCCTTATCTCCCATCGAGATGAACCAATTATACCCAAGTTGTCCATCTCTGTGCTAGTCACGGTGCCAACCTGTGATGAGATGGAAGGCCAATACCAGAATGTAAACCAGCTTACTGCTTCCTTCATCAAAAAGTCTTGCCACCAAAAGAATTAAGTAAGCTGAACTAAACAGTGTGCTCAGTGATGTACATTTGGTGACAGGTTCCTTATCTCCCTATCTCTTTGCAAATTGATAACATTTGCAAACCTACAGCTGGTCCATAGACCACACAGGCTAGTGAGCTAGAGGTCAGGCACCTGGGTAGCCTACATGTGATAATTTACAAGGAAATTTACAAGGAATCACATTATGCTTCTCTGAAAACTACTCCAATGATCACAGTGGTAGACATCTTTACCTCTAAAGGTGTTGGCTACCAAGTTATAGTTCCTTTGAACTTTTCTTGAATACTGAATAAGTGCATTTGTAGGCATCATTGCCCACTTTAAATAAAAAGTATCTCTCTGTTTAATTATCTCATTTAAAATTTTCTCACAAATGAGAAGGTGGTAACTGTGTAGCTAAGCAGATGGTTGGAAGTAAATAAATTCATGTTCCATGTAATTTTCAATTAGTTCTTTCACCTATACCCATGATTCTCTTTTTCATTAGATTAAAAATATGTAGGTACTAAGTATCTGTGATATCATTTAGGAATTACATTCAGCTATGTGAGATAGAAAATTGAAAGGGGAAAAACGTAGCTAAACACATGAAACGTTTTATTTTTCTCACCTAAAAGCTCCTGAAGTTAGGTGGCTCCAGATTGGTACAATGGCTCTATGATGCCATCAGGTCTCTTGTCTTTCCACTTGGCCATCCTTGGCTGTTGCTTCATGGCCCCAGGTTGGCTACTCTATTGTCAGATTTATGTTCCCATTCCAGGCAGGACAAAAGGAAAGGGCAAAAAGCAAAAGGTACATGGGAGCTAATTCTGACTGCTTCCGGACAGTTTTAGCAACTGGTCAACCAAGAAATTTCTGCTGGTATATCTCCTTGACCAGAATGTTGAGTCATGGCCACCCATGTTTGCAGGAAAATGGAAAATAAATAAATAAATAAATAATAAATAAATAAATAAATAAATAAATAAATAAATGGTTTTTGTTTACCCTTTATATTGGTTTGCTAGGGGTGCCATAACAAAGTACACACAGAATGGTTGGCCCAAACAACAGAACTTTATTTTCTCACAATTCTGGAGACTAGAAGTCCAAGATCAAAGTGTCAGAAGGTTGGTTTTTTATTCTGAGGCCTCTCTCCTTGGTCTGTAGGTAGGTGGCTGCCTTGCTTCTGTTTTCACATGGTCTTTTCTCTGTGTAATCTATATCCAAATGTCCTCTTATTAGGATGCCAGTCATATGGGATTAGGGACCACGTTAGTGACTTCATTTAACCTAATCACCTCTTTAATTATCCTATCTCCAAATACAGTTACACTGTGAGGTACTGGCAGTTATGACTTCAATATATGAATCTTAAAAGGACATAATTCACAGGACACCTGGGTGGCTCCATTGGTTGAACATCTGGCTCTAGATTTTGGCCCAGGTCGTGATTTCATGGGTTGTGGAATGGGGCCTTATGTCAGACTCTGAGCTCAGCAGGGACTCTGCTTGGAGAGTCTCTCCCTCTGCCCCCACTCCCTCTCTTTCTTTCTCTCAAATAAATAAATCTTAAGAAAAAAAAAAAAAAAGACACGATTCAGCCCACAGGTCTTCCAAACATAATCAGGGTTCTGTTAGTAAGAAACAAGGGGGAAATTAATATAGGACACTGTGACATCCACCAAACCTACTATACTACCTAATTTTTTTCATTCAAACAAACAAAAGCTTAAAAATTGCCCCAAATTCAGTTTAGTTATAAATATGATGCATGATGAGGCCTACCCACCCATAATAAAACACCTATTTGTTTATCTAAGATAATTTATTTGTCTTATCATAAGACTTTCCCCACTTGCCCAGAGCTTACTTTGGGAATGCTCTAGAAGGCACCAACAGGTGTCCATTATGTTGACTAGCGATTACCACAAATAAAGGAGAATTTACTTCCTTGAGGATCACTATTCCTAATGTTTGCTGAGGCCTTTATAATTCAATTGATGATTCAGTTGGGAAAACTGTTTTTTTTTTATCAGAAGAGTTTCATGTCTCCCGACCATTAACTGTATTAAGTAAAAATCCTTGATTTTGTTGGTGATATTTTTCCTTTCCTTTTTGTTAGATTACCAATCATATTAATTAAATGACCATGTAAAGAAACTACCTGCAATATTACTACATAGGCTTGTCCTTCAAAGTTAGGGGTAGGAAGTTTGAGAAATGATTTGTTAGGCAAAATCTTTTGTTTCTTGCTTTGATTTTTTTAAAATAAATATGCCAGTTCTGTTGAAATATAGTTCCACCTATCAAAAAATTCCTACTTTTAAATTCTAAACTCAGTGATTTTTAATATAATCACAGAGTTGTTTAACCATCATCACTATCTAACTCCAAAACATTTTTATCACCCCAAAAGGAAGCTCCATTCCCATTAGTAATCACCCAGCCACCCACCTCCCTTAGCCCTTCTCCAGCCTTGGCAACCACTAATCTACTTCCTGTCTATAGATTTGCCTATTCTGGATATTTCATATAAATGAAATCATACAGCGTGTGGTCTTTTATGTCCGGGTTCTTTCACTTGACATAATGTTTTCATTTCATCCATGTTGTCACATCTATCAGAATTTCATTCCAGTTTTTGATTGTTGTAGTTTTGTGTTGTGTTGTCTTGTTTTTGTTTGTTTGTTTTTAATGACAATAGCTTTAATCTAGTCTTCCTGGCTCTTTCTCCTCCATTCCATTGTCTACAAGGAAACCAATGTGGTATTTCCCTAACACACCTTTTCCCCTTCTCTTTTCTTCTTAGATCTCCTGGAAATTATCCATTGAAGGTTAAATATATTCCATCACCTGGTTGTGCCTGTCAAATGAAGAAGGAGGATATTGCTTTGTATTACAATCCTCAGCTTTTAACGAGGGAGAAATTCATTCATGCAAACATACACGCAGTAAATGTGTAGCACTTCTATTTGTGAGCACATCTGGCTTAGAAATAGTAGGATCTCATAGTCAGACCCACCTGCAAATTCCCCAAATATAAAAAAAGACAAACCACACCAATTCTTCTTGCATCTGGTTTAACTGAACTTGAAAAAGGATGCCTGTTATCAGATTGTGCATTCTCATTCCAGAATGTCTCTCTCTCATTCAATTCACAGGGGACGCTGGTGGGAATGGAAGTCAGCATTAATTAACTCACCATTGTATATTTTATCATGAGGAAAAAAATGAAGAGCGGCTGAGTGAGAAGTAAATACATGTGAAATTTCTGTATATATAAATGAAAATAAAGGGGTTTGAAAGAATATATAGCAAATGGCTAATAGGGCTGGAATGCCTTAATAAGGCACACACATGTGGCAGAGAAATTGAGGGACCTGCTACTTTACAGAAGTTTCTGGGAGTCCAATAGAGGAAACACCTCAGAACATCTCCTCCAAAAGGGTAAAAAGGGTCTTTGCAGATGTAATTAAGTTCAAGATCTTGAAATGGGTTGATTATCCTGGATTATCGGGGTGGGCCCTAAATACAATCATGCGTGTCCTAATAAGTGTCATAATAAGAGGGAGATAAAGGACAATTTGAAGACAGAAGAGAAGATAATGCAAAGAGAAAAGCAGAGATTGGAGGGATATGGCTACAAGCTTAAGGCACTACAAGCAGCCACCAGAAGCTAGAAGAGACAAGGCACTCCCTAGAACCTCCAGAAGGTGTGCAGGCCTGCCAACACCTTGACTGTAACCCAGTGATAATGATCTGAGACTTCTGGCCTCCAGAATTGTGACAGAACACATTTCTGCTGATTTAAGCCACCAAGTTTGTGGTAATTTGTTATAGCAGCTACAGGAAGCTAATATAGTAGCCTAAAACAATGCAAATTTATTCTCTTTACAGTCCTGTCTCTGTTTGAGACACAAGTCTCAAATCAGTTTCACTGAAATTGTTGAGGTATTGGCGGGAGGACCAGTTTCTTCCAGTAGCTCTGAGGGGAGAATCTATTTCCCTGCCTCTTCTGGCTTCTGGTAACTGTGGCCCTTGGCTTCTGGCCCCTCTTCCTTCTTCCCAAGGCATCACTTCAATCTCAGTTTCCTCATCACATTGCTCTTTCCTCTAAGTCTGTGTCAGATTCCTCTTCATTCTTCTTTTAGGGAATGTTGTAATTACATTAGTCCCACTCAGATAATCTTGGGTAATCATCTCAAGATTCTTAACCACATATGCAAAGTCTCTTTTGCCACATAAGCCTCCATGCCGGGATTCTAGAGATTAGGATGTAGATGCATTGGGGAGCCATTATTTAGCCTACCACACTACCTAACCACTGGATTTCAAGTGACTATCCAACCTGATCTTCCCATCATGAACGGAGGTGTTATCTGATCCAGCAAGCACTAATGTTGTGTGCAACTGTACTCCCTCCTCAAGGAAAAAGATTAGGCTTTAGCAGATTCTAAAGACACCAGATTTTTCACAAACATGTAGCTTACATTCTTAATGTTCCTACTTCTGATGTACTGCCATATCCCCTCATATCATCCATGACAATTGCTAGGGAATAAGAAAGGTAAAAAAAGGTTTTCAGATCATTCTCCAAAACATTATGGCACCTCCCATAAACGGACTGCCTCAGCATTACAGTGCAACTTACATTGGCTATGAAGGACAATGAGGCAGACACATTCAGTAACAAGAACTTTGAGCAGTACATGTGTTTATCCTCTGCTTGGAAACAGACATGCCCAGATATTTAGATCAATATGAATCCATGTTCAAGGGCTACCAATCTGGCTATTTGGTGAGGATCTTGGAAGGAACAAGAATGAAAAATTAGTGATGAGGAAGACTATAGAAGTATATGATGGTGGGGCAGATTTTTATTTTCCAAAGATGGCCACACCAGTATATCTCATCCCATACACACTCCTTATAGCATGACATTCTCCCATTGAGAGATGAGTCTGTGATCCCTCTCTTTGAGTTTGGCAGGTCTATGACTATGACAGAAGCATTGTTATGTGACCTCTAAGGCTGTCATAAAAGGCCATACAGCTTTCTTCTACTTTTCTTGGGATGCCTACCTTTGGAACCCCTTAAGTGTGCTGTGAGGAAACTAAGCACCCACATGGAAAAGCCACATGTAGATGTTCTAGCCCAATCCCAGCTGAAGATGTAGCCAATACCAGCATCAACCCTCAGATATGTGAGTGACCAACCCTTTAGAATAATCCAGCCCCAGCCTTCAAGCCACTCCTGGTGACACTAAGTACAGCAGAGATGTACAATCCCTGCAAGATTTGCCTAAATAGATTCATGAGCAAAGCAAATGTTTTCTTCAGCCATTAAGTTTGGGATGATTTGTTAAACAGCAATAGATAATTGACAGATAATCTCTCAGAATTGGTCTAAAGTGTAAAATTATTTGCGCCCTCGTGAGTGCTACAAGTCAACCCACTACAGATGAGGCACTTAAAAATCTGGAGGACAAGTAGAACTCTTCATGGATGTCAGTCAAACTCTTTCCCCACCCACCTAGGGCTTGCTGAATAGGCTTATGAAGAGGTAGCCATGGTGGGAGGGATGGACTTTTCCTCACCCAGACTGATCTGGCTACTTCCGTTGCAGAGCAACTTAATTTGCCAATAGCAAAAGCCACCAATGAGTCCATTATACAGTACCATAAATTAGTACCTCGTGGCGGGTTGACCACATTGGAAACCTTCCATCATAGGGAAGCAGAGATGGCCCTAATGGAATAGAAATGTATTCTGGATATATATTATCTTTCCAATTTGTCATGTATGTGCCTGTATTATCATCCATAGACTCACTAAATGCCTCGTTCACTCAACTACTGACCAAAGAGCTAAATGTACAGAAAAAAAGATGAATCAGTGCCTATGGCAAACAATGACCTTACAATGTATCCCAGCACACAAAAGCAATCAGTCTTCTAAAACAGCAGAATGACTTATTGAAGTAGACACTTATGGTGTCACCTGGGAAATAATATCGTGTTAGGTTGAAATGCTTTCCTGCAGGATGTGATACAGACTCTGATCAAAAAATCAATAAGGGGCCAAGATGTAATAATAGTGGTAGATTTATGCTCTCATCTGTAACAACAACAACAAAAGGAAAAAGTAGTTGAAAAAACAATTTTGAAGATACTAGACATCAGGCAAGGAAGGATAGTGATCCTGGAGGAACAGGAAACAAATGAGGTGAGGCCTATGATTATTCATGTGTACTGACTGGCTTGAGAGAGTTTCTAGGCTCTAGTGCAGGGACCAGAAACCCATATAGAACCAGATGGGCTTCTGAGTTAAGGAGAAGGAATGAAAAGTCTAGAGAGTAAAAAATGACAGAATTCACATGACAATACCAAAGAGAAGAGAGTTGCACATAGACAGGACCCCAGGGATCCACAAAGGCTATTCCTTCAGTGTTGAGTAATGATCATCCTGTGTGTGTGAGGAAAATATCTTAGGCAAGGGAAAGAATTAGAAAAACAACAGTGCCTAGCATCCACACTGGGTCTGGAGTGGTGCCCACAAACTAGATTGGAAGACCTCATGATCCACAGGGCATTGAGTAGAGTACTTGGAAGGTTTTTGCTTCAGTTATGAGGAAAAATTAGCCCTAGACTAAGCATAGCTTAACAAATCCTAAAAGCAAGACTCAAAGGGATCAACGTGTTCAAGCAACTTCCCTGTGTTGAAGAACAAAACTCAAGAATATTTATAGAAATACAAAAATATCCAACACCCATGGTGTGCCTTCCTGTGCTACAGAAGCTAGAAAGCTATAAATGACATTTCTCAGATCCTCTTACATCTAGGGCCGTAGAGGCAAGTTTTTAATTTGGTTTTTGTTTTGTGTTATATTTTTCCCAACCAGGTGTATTTTCATACGACTTGGAAGGCAGAAGAAAGCAGAAGCATTTTTTCCTGAAGTTTTGGTTGATTCTAGAGATACACATACTGGTTTTAGTCTGCAGCTGTGTTCCCGTATCCAGGTAAGATCCTTATGGGTCCTGGAGCAATGGCAGTAGTAGCAGAAGCTTCCTGATTCATTTAGCAGAGCTCATTGAAGTCAGCAGTTTCAGGGGGAGCTTCTCAATTTTTCACTTTCCTAATAGAGTGGCAGAGGTAGCAGCTCCCCTTATCGGTGAAAATGGTGGTATGATTCTGCAAATGTGGCCCAAATATCAATTCTCCAGTCCTTCCAACTTCTTATATTATACCTCTTTTATATCAAAAGAGCTGGAATTAATTCTGTTCCTTGAAAATAAGTCTTATTATGAGAATCTGTATTCGCTATCTATGGCTATGTGACAAATCCCTTCCTCCCTAGTTTAGTGGCTTAAAATAATAAATATTTATTATCTCATAGCTTCTGTGGGCCAGGAATTCAGGAGCAGATTTCCTTGGTGCCCTGGCTCAGGGTTTCTCATGTGGTTGCAGTCAAGACATCAGGTAGCGCTGCAATCATCTGAAGGCAGGACTGGGGCAGGAGGCTCAACTTCCAAGATGGCTCACTGACAAGATTATTGACACAATGCTTCAGAATCCTAACTTGTTATTGCAAGGGGCCTCACTTCCTCACTCTCTGGGTATATCTACCAAGCTGCCTGTGTGTCCTTAAAATACGGCATCTGGCTTCCCCCCAGAGCAAGCAATCCAAGAGAGAGAACAAAGAGGAAGCTGCAGTGCCCTTTTGATCTTGTCTCCTAAGTTGCACGCTATCACTTCTGCTTTATTTTGTTTGTTAAAAGCAAATCCCAGGGGCGCCTGGGTGGCTCAGTCGTTAAGCGTCTGCCTTCGGCCCAGGTCAGATCCCAGGGTCTTGGGATCGAGCCCCGCATCGGGCTCTCTGCTCCGCGGGAAGCCTGCTTCTCCCGCTACCATTCCCTCTGCTTGTGTCCCCTCTCTCGCTGTGTTTCTCGCTGTCAAATAAATAAAATCTTTAAAAAAAAAAAAAGCAAATCCCAAAAGCCCAGCCCACACTCAAGGAGAGGGAGTTTAGACTCCACTTCATGAAGGGAGGCATGTCAAAGAATTTGTAGACATATTCTGAAGGGCCACATAATTCTCTACAGGTGTAAGAGTATATGATTTTTGTATGCAAATATCCATGCTGTTTGTATGTAATATCTAACATTTATAAAATACCTCTCATCATTAGTAATAATTCCAGCAACCCCAAATCAGGCTCTCTCATCTCTTTTGGGAACTGGTCACATTTCTTTAATTTTTCTTCTATCATCCTAATTTTTCTTCTTCAAAGGCAAGTTTTCATGAAGGTTAATGTGCCTCTCCTTACTCAAATTAATGTAAAGATAAGATTTGTCCCCATAGTCACTATGGAGACCATGATTTTTCATACTAAATAATCATCAGTGACCACAGACCTACTTATGTATGAGTAAAAAATAAAATTCTACAATTGTTTCAAGGCAGGAGGCCCCAAGTGTAATTAAAATATAGGTAAATCACTTTTGAAGTGTCAGAGGGATACCTGGTTGGCTCAGTCAGATGAGCATGTGACTCTTGATCTCATGGGTTGTGAGTTTGAGCCCCATGTTAGGTGTAGAGGTTACACCTAAATAAACAAACAAACAAACAAATAAATAAATAAATAAATATACCTTAAAAAATAAATAAATAAAAGTGTCAGGGTAAGGGGATAAGAAGGAATTGAGTTATCTTACCAAATTCATTAAAGAAGTGAATTCAAATATTTATGAATAATTTTAATTCATTACATATTTTTTAAAAGAGCAATGAAATTATTTTTAAGGGAGTCCCACTGAAAAGAAGAAGCCACCCTCATACAACAGTATCATTTAGCAAGATATTTCAGAAGTATTTTGACAATGCAAAAGAGACGTTCCTAATGAAGCTATGGCTATGTCACAAAAATTAAGAAATTGTATTAGCCATTCATATTTGTTTTAATGTCCCAAGCCGTAACTTTGAAATTTAAATATTTTATGTATGTTTATGTATGTATGTTCCCTAAACCCTATCAGTAAAAGTGATAATAACACTTAGCGCAGTGTCCAGCAAGAAGACTAGTTATAGATGTAGAGTTAGCGCCCACCACATTTCCTTGTATTAATTGATGGTTTCATGTAGCTAATGAGTGAGATCCAGTCACCCCAAGAAAAGTAGTATCAGCCTGGCTGGCAATCATTTCAAAGTTCATTAAAAATCTTCCTGCTGAGGGTGCCTGGGTGGCACAGTCGGTTGAGCATCTAACTCTTGGTTTTGGCTCAGGTCTAATCTCAGGGTCATGAGATCAAGCCCCATGTTGAGCCCCGAGTCAGGCTCCACACTCAGCATGGAGTCTATTTGTGTTTCTTTCTCTATATCCCTTTGCCCCTTCCCTCTGCACTCCCTCTCTCTCTAAAATTAATAAAATAAATCTTTTTATTTGAAGATTTTATTTATATATTTGTCAGAGAGAGAGAGCAGCAGGCAGAGGGAAAAGCAGCTTCCCCACTGAGCAGGGAGCCCAATGTGGGACTCAATCCCAGGACCCTGAGGTCATGACCTGAGCCGAAGGCAGACTCTTAACCAACTGAGCCACCCAGGCACCAAAATAAATCTTTAAAAATAAATCTTCCAGCTCATTTCACTTAACTTGACTGGTTTTCTTTTATGTCCCATTTGTTGAACCCATAACAAGCTTCAAGATCAATACGTGGAATACCACAAGACACAGCTCATATCCCCACCCCAACTTGTCAAATGAATGGAAAATACAAGAACATGAAAGATAATAGTGAAAGAAGTAGGGATGCTGAATTCTAAAGATAAATTCCCAGCACAGGTATCATCAAATTCTTATTACCGACTGTCTTTTCAAAGTACTTCATGTTGGTCTGCCTGCACCTAGTTGTCTTATTTGTCAAGCTGTTCTCAATTCCTGTTTACTATAACTACATATATGTAGTTTCCACTTCAAAAGCTAAGATAAATTGGACTATAATGAAAAGCATTGTATGAGATATGAGTGAGTTTGACACGGCTTTAAAGGATAGAACTGACCTCAACAGCTATGTAGGAACAACAGATGGCATCTACTAAAAAGAGTGAGCATAAGCGAATTGATGGAGACTAGAAAGTGCAAAGCATTTTCAGCACTTGAATACCCTTTGATCCCAAGTAAAGAATGTTACCAGTTGTGAAAGGAGGTATATTAAAACACAATATGTAGGTACACACCTGTTAATTTTGGAGAAAGCAATAACCCTGACTTACATAAGCCACCCATCAACCAAGAAAGGGAACACCCAAGGAATGAATCATGGCCTTTTCTTGACTCTTTGGCTGTATTGGTCAAGTATATTGTTTAAGAAACACACACCCACACACACCCCAATAATAAGAAGTAGTCATTTGCTTTTTTGACAAAAGACTATTGTCAGGACATAGATAGGAAATCTGAGGAAATCTCTAGTAATCATACTATGAATACTACTAATACCTGGGGAAGATATGATGACCCACAGTGTTCTTTCCAAATGGCATCTAGAATCTGGTCTTCCCAGTAGGATGAGGCAAAATGATGCACTTAACCCTAACTATAAGGAAGCTTGGAAATAGTCTAGTGTCCAAGAACAGTTGTGACAGAGATTCCTCTTGTACCATTAGGTAATGACTAGTTGCACAGTTCTCTAATTGTATGTATAGTCCTCAGAAAAATGAAAAATATATTTTTAGGTCTGACAAGCTTAATAAAGGATGTCTATAATTCAGATTGGAATGTTTAGCTCACACATAAAACACACATGTTGGTTTATTCGAAAACTAAATTTAAACACCTACTGTTGTGTCAGTTGCTCTGCTAGGTGATAGGGGCAGAAAGTAGAATAAGAAAGAAGTATAAGACTGAATTCCTCCCTGCATAGGAATCTAAAGTTGTATAAGGGAAAAATAAGGGAAGAAGAAAACATGAGAGGAAAGGCTAACATTGTCCTTGTCGCTCTAATATATGTTTTTTATTTTTATCAAACAGGTATACTTGATTCTTTGAACGAGTAGTTCTACAAAGTTTTCCCTACCTCCTTTCACTTTCCATTTGATAAAGGCTGGTGTGTCCTTCTTCCAGAAGACTCATGAAAGAGGCATCACATATTTTTTTTGTTTTTAATTTTAATTCCAGTATAGTTAATATACAATGTTATATTAGTTTCAGGTGTATGATATAGTGAGTCAACAGTTCTATATATTACTCAGTGCTCATAATGATAAGTGTACTCTTAATCCCCCTCACCTATTTCATCCATCCCCCTACCCACCTCCCCTCTGGTAACCATCAGTTTGTTCTCTATAGTTAAGAGTCTGTTTCTTGCAGTCAACAAAATCAAAAGACAACTGACAGAATGGGAGAAGATCTTCACAAATGACATATCAGATAAAGGGCTAGTATCCAAAATCTATAAAGAACTTCTCAAATTCAACACCCAAAGAACAAATACTCCGATCAAGAAATGGACAGAAGATATGAACAGACGTTTCTGCCAAGAGGGCATCCAAATGGCCAACAGACATATGAAAAAGTGCTCAACATCACTCAGCATCAGGGAAATACAAATCAAAACCAGAATGAGATACCACCTCACACCAGTCAGAATGGCTAAAATTAGCAAGTCAGGAAACGACAGATGTTGGTGAGAATGCAGAGAAAGGGGAACCCTCCTACACTGTTGGTGGGAATGCAAGCTGGTGCAACCACTCTGGAAAACAGTATGGAGGTTCCTCAAAAAGTTGAACATAGAGCTACCCTATGACCCAGCAATCGAACTACTAGGTATTTACCTTAAAGATACAAATGTCATAATCTGAAGGGGCACATGCACCCAAATGTTTATAGCAGC
>CM053607.1:22893573-22992111 GCA_028646535.1 Procyon lotor
AGGAGATGCTGGGGGTTTGAAGGTATGCAACTGTTATCTAAGAGACTGGGAAAGTGAATGCACTAAGAGAATACAGGACATTTCTCAGAAATCACTAAAGACCCAATGCAGTTAATGATCATAGATTAGGGACACCTGGGTGGCTCAATCAGTTAAGGGTCTGCCTTCAGCTCAGGTCATGATCCCAGGACCCTGGGATCGAGCCCTGCATCAGGCTCTCTGCTCAGTGGGGAACCTGCTTCTCCCTCTCCCTCTGCTTGCTGCTCTACCTGCTTGTGTGCACTTGCTCTCTCTCTCTCAAATAAATAAATAAAATCTTTTTTTTTTAATGATAATAGACTTAAAATGAAACCAAAAGTAGGCAATAGCTGGGTTAACCAGGTTGTGCTTCTGTTAAGGCAGTATGATGAAGTAAGAGAGGAGGGCAAGGGATTTGCAGATGGATAAAAGTGAGTGATTATTTCTATGGAATCTGCACCGGGTAAGGAGGGAAAAGCAGTCAACAGGAAGAGGGGAGATGGCTAAAAAACGGTAGGGTCAATGGACTGCAGGTTCTGGTTTGACCCAAGCCTTGTTAAGAGTTACAGGATAGAGGGCGGAGTTAGAAAAGTGGTTGTCAGAGAATAGTATGCTGTTGCAATTATTGGTAATGATAAGGTCTAGGATATAATAACAGACATGAGGTGCTAAGGCAGGACAGAAGTCAAGATTATTGGAAGAGAGATGTGAAGGAGCTAAGTAACCAAAGTATCAGAAGGATCACCCATATGTTTCACTTTACCAAGAACTAAATACAAGGAGCATGCAGAGGGTCAGGACATAAAACCCAGAAAGCAAACAGAGTAACCCAGAGAGCCATTAGATAGAAGCAAAATAGAGATAAGTGGGACAGTCTGATGATATGAAACTAACACCTGAGTACTTTTAAAAGATTTTATTTATTTATATGACACAGAGAGAGAGAGTACAAGCAAGGGGAGCAGCAGGCAGAGGGAGAGGAAGAAGCAGGCTTTTGCTGAGCAGGGAGCCTGATGAGCGGCTCGATCCCAGGATCCTGGGATCGTGACCTGAGCTGAAGGCAGCTGCTTAACCAACTGAGCCACCCAGGCGCCCCATACTTGAGTACTTTTTTAGGGAAGAGGGAGTGAGAATACTCTGAAAGAGGTGACAACAGAACAAGGAGGACACATACTCCCACGCCAACCCCCACTGGGGTAACGTCTTACAACTTGATAGTGTAATAGCAGGCTCAGGAGAGAGCCAGGTTTTGATTAGAGCAAGATTAAAGGTATAGAGCAGTTTACTGATGTTGGATCACAAGTTCCAAAGGAAATGATGTTAAAGATTTCAGAAGTAAGGGAAAGGTGGGAGAAAGTAATAAAACAAGTGATATGAACGGTGCAGGGTTTGGAGGGGAAATGAATGAGACTGAGATGTACAGACTGAATTTTAATATGAGGTTAATTTTAGTGGGCTCAAGGCAGATAAGGTGGCAAGCTGTGACCAGGGAGTAGTGGGTTTCCAGGGCATCCTCTTGACCATGCAGATAGAGGCAAAGACACCTAAGAAGGGGCAGTCTTACTGCAAGTACAAGGAGTGCCTTGTTGGCTTCTGAACAGAGTTCACATTTAGTGTCCTTGGAATTGCATTATATCTATAAAGTGGCTTGGAGAGAATACTAGCTGCTCAATAAATGGTCACTGAATGAACAAATAAAATGTGAATGATGGCTTCCTTTCCAGCATCTTAGAGGTATTAGCACATTCACACCATCAGATATTTCAGTAAATTCCCCAAAGCTACTCCTCTGTTCTTAACACCCTTAGGATCTCTTTCTCTCTCCCTGTTGGATTTGGAGATTTGTGGGCCGGTAAACACCCCTTAATTTTACATACAGATGTCCCCTTTAAGTAAAACACAACTCCGGAAGGAAAGGAGGAAGAGGAGGGGAAATTTTGTGACTACCCAGTTCTTCTTCTGAGAAAGTTAGATATTAGTCACCGTTCTTTCTGCTTTATTATTTGTCCACCAGCAGCCCTTGGTCAGAAACTAAGAACCAAGCCATCTGTCAAGTTTTTACTCATCAGGGAAGATGCATTATTTATGCTGCTTTGAGCTCCTGAGTGTGGAGACAAGCCCATTAGCCAGAATTTCCCAGAACCCCGGGCCATAGGCAATCCTTGCAGCAGAACTAGTGACATGCCACCCTCAGGGTGCCATGTGAGTCTTCCCAGTGCTCTCTGAACTTCCTGCCCTGCTCAATCTCCCCTCACAGACACACCCTCTTTCCTGTCCACCTACTCCCAGTCCCTTCCCCATCCACCTCCCTTCATGCTAGCTCAGTCTGTACAAAATGAGTAATGATTCAGATATCCATTTTTGTGATCATATTACTCCTATCGCCTAAAGACCAAGTGGCAAAGTACAATTATGGCTATCATTACATGTATATCAGATGGACTTTGAAACAATGTGATTACAATACTAAGCTTTGAGTATAAGCTGCCCTTGTAATACACCTGACTCAGCCACGTCAAACATTATTAGACAGGAAAGTAGGAAAATGAGGCTGGACAAACTTCTCTTAACAATTATTATCTTTTTCTGTTTCCCAAGTGTTTTTTTTTAATTTCCTTAAAGTATGGCATTGTCAAGGAACTGTAATAGAGGGCTGCTCTTCAGTAGCAGTGATATTACTACCATCGACAATGTTCAAGGTATTTATTCATAACTGTTTGATTCTGAGAATCCGATCTGCAGATAGCTCTGCTGTCCCAATTAACCCATCGTGTTCATTTCCAACAAGTACTTATTGAGCATCTACTAGGTATCAATCCCAGTTGTTTTTTTACCTGAGGTACATTTA
This sequence comes from Procyon lotor, assembly GCA_028646535.1. Taxonomy (NCBI): domain Eukaryota; kingdom Metazoa; phylum Chordata; class Mammalia; order Carnivora; family Procyonidae; genus Procyon; species Procyon lotor. The sequence continues at coordinate 22,896,440 of CM053607.1, forward strand.
CCTGCAAAACATGTTAGATTATGAATTATCCAGTCCTTTTTTCTCCTTTCCAAAATATAACTTCTTATAAAATACCTATAGTCCCATAATAACACTGCTGAGTGAAGTGATAAACATAATGCACATAAAATAAATTTTATAGAAAACAAGTATGTGGTACACTTTTTAGTGCACTTCTATTTCTCATTAATGTTTAACTCTCAGCAGTCAGTGCCTAATCTAATCTTCATTTGTCCACACTTGATTAGAATGCTCTTTTTAAACCCAACCTCTGTAGGGTAACTTTTTTTCTTTTTTTTTTTTAAAGATTTTTTATTTATTTGACAGAGAGAAACACAGCAAGAGAGGGAACACAAGCAGAGGGAATGGTAACGGGAGAAGCAGGCTTCCTGCCGAGCAGAGAGCCCGATTCGGGGCTCGATCCCAGGACTCTGGGATCATGACCTGAGCCGAAGGCAGACGCTTAACGACTGAGCCATGTAGGGTAACTTTTTATGCTGTTTGATTTATGTGTTTGATTTTGCCAATCATGAGCCTAAAAAATTAAAAAAAAATCTTGAATGAATGTTAATTAGATAGTTATTTCAATTAATCCACTTTTCGGTTCTTCAAAATCATTTTAAATGAGTATGACAAGTTTCTCAGATCATACACACATACATACATAGTTGGGGGAAAAAACCCACTACTATAAGTTGAGTTTGTTAAGAAGTCTGTGATGAAGAAAGAATTTGATATTCTAACTATTTTGAATTACTTAAGGTTAAAATTTTAAAGCCATTAACACAGAGGGGATAGTTTTCATTTTTGAAGGAAAAGGAGATTAAAATCTTTACTGTTGTTAAAATGAAAAAAAAATTCAAGTGAATCCCTACTATTGGGCCATTTTCCAACATTTATTTTCTAAAGATAAGGCTTTATTAGTTTGTTTTTTTATAACATTTTTTTCACTGCACTTTCACTGCAGCATTTTCCTCAGTTTGGACAACTATGTCCCTATGAGTGGACACTTGGTAATGCTTTATTGTAAAAAGGCAATATAACACACTGTTGTCTGTTTCTCTCATATTTCAAGAAAGGATGATATTGTTAAAACAGTTACTGAAGTTGAAGAGCATCACATTGCACTGATTATTTTGAAGCAATAGCAATTTCCAATTAAATGAAATTCAACTTCCTCATAAAAGACTAACATATATCTGTTAGGATATTACAATGTCAGGGGCGCCTGGGTGGCTCAGTGGGTAAAGCCTCTGCCTTGGGCTCAGGTCATGATCTCAGGGTTCTGGGATTGAGCCCCGCATTGTGCTCTCTACTCAGCAGGGAGCCTGCTTCCTCCCCTCTCTCTGCCTGCCTCTCTGCCTACTTGTGATCTCTCTTCTGTCAAATAAATAAAATCTTTAAAAAAAAAGAAAAGATATTACAATGTCAGATGAACCAATACCTATTTCTTCATTATTCATGTCAATAGAGGTTTAAATGTTTAAAATGTCAATAGTTATTAAATATAAACTCTACTTCTGAAATAGAAATTCAATTTTTACAAAATAAAAACTTAAATACCATTAAGTGTATTGACATGTATATTAATGTTCAAGTTTATTGTTCTGAAATTCTTACAAAAGAAACATTCCCTTGTTGAAACAAGTCTAATGAGAACAAGTCGAAAGCAAAGACTTCCCAAATACAATAATTTTTTAAAAGATTTATTTATTTACTTGGGGGACATTGGGCAGAGGGAGAGAGAGAGAGACAAAGAATCCCAAGCATACTCCCCACTAAGTGTGGAGCCCGACGGGGGGGCTCCATCTCACAACCTCGAGATCATGACCTGAGCTGAAATCACGAGTCAGGTGCCTAACCAACTGAGCCATGCAGGTGCCCCTACAACAATTTCTATTTTAATTTTGAAATAATAATCCTTGAAAGTTTAACATTAGTCTCAGAAAAGTTTAAGTTCATTCTTATCATTTTGCATTATATATAATTTAAAAACCATAACTTTGTCTTTCTAAGGTGTTAGGCTGACATTTCCACTTAACATTCCCTATTTGTATTAGGCACATTCTTTTAGCCACTTCAGGTATTTTTGGAACAGAGCAAAGCATAGTATAAACAAAAGCATTACACATATGGCTGACGTTGTTTTCCAACATGTCTAAATATCTTGTGTGATCTCCAGAGTTGAAGATAAAAGCAAACACTATGCAGTACTATTTACCATTGTCTTTCATGTGGGTTGCAAGAGGCTAAAATAATACTTTGTTTTATATTTAAATGGAAGGTGGTAAAATACTAGATTATTGCCATAGATAAACTTACGAATAGGTTCTAGAAATAACCAAAGGTTATTAGTTTACAGAATGTTACAAGCTTATAGTCATTTTTATTTTATTACTCCTTGTGGCAACGTAAGCTTTACAAAGACTTCCAGGGGCACCTGGGTGGCTCAGTCGTTAAGCATCTGCCTTCGGCTCAGGTCATGATCCCAGGGTCCTGGGATCGAGCCCCGCATGGGGGCTGTGTTTCTCTCTGTCAAATAAATAAAATCTTTAAAAAAAAAAAAAAAAAAAAAAGACTTCTGGTTCTTACGAAGGCATCCTCACCTAGGGCATGACTGACCAAAATATCAAAAGAGAAAGACAACTCTTTCTCCAGGTCGTCTCCCACATCCCTACGTCTATCCCATCCCATCTACCACCATCCTCAGAAGCAATTCTGACCATAACTTCTCCCTCCCACTCTGCCCTAGCTCACTGCATTTCTAGGATTCTGCAACCACTAAAATCCAACGGATAATTTTAAAACCAAGGAAGATTTGATGGGTTGCCTATCTGTTGTTATTTCCCCATTTTTTATACATTATATATCAATTTAAAGGATCTTGAGTTTTTTTTCTAGCAGCACCATATTCAGAGGAAGTAGACTCTCCCTCCAGATCAGGGCATGAACCATAATTGATATAAATGAGGAATAAAATTTCATTCTCCTTCGTTAATGTTTGGTGGGACCCAGCTCTGGCTAGCTCTGATCAATGAGACAGGAGGGGAAGTCTGGTAGGTACACTGTTGGGAAGGATTTTGCTCAAAATGAGATGATCCCTTCTTTCCCCCTTGAATGTTTGAAGATGCAGCCATCACGTGACAATGACATAAGTCAGGAACAACAAGCCAACATTCTGAGGATGGAAAAGAAGAATGAGCCTGGGTCATTGAACTCCATATGTGGAACCTCTCTATCTGTAAGCTTCTTGTTTGGTCAGATGATCGAATATCTTTATGGGCTATGTAATTCATGTTTGGGTAATCTGTTACTTACAGCAGAAAATCTTCTTAACTGATATTCTAAAAATTAAAAGACACCTTGCCTGCTCCACTTAACTTCAAGCACTGTCTAAAGCCTTTTAATGATACCTCTTTTTTCCCCCAAATATGTTTATTTTATTTTTTCAGTGTTATAAGATTAATTGCTCATGCACCACATCCAGTGCTCCATGCAATACGTGCCCTCCTCAATACCCACTACCAGGCTCGCCCAATGATACCTCTTTTTAAAGAGAAATGTGTTCATCTTCCATTCTTATTCCTCTCTTATGTTGTGCCCCTATTCTCATTTCTGAGATTTTATTCCTATAAAGGAAGCTTTATGAAATCATAAAGAATTAAGTAGCCACAAAGTCCCCATTTTAAGTACCCTTTCCATACCATTGTGATGTGCCAACTTTTAAAGTACTCAATCTCTTCCCAAATCCCACTATCAACATTAGAATGTGTTCTCAGGAGAGGATATTATATATCTTTAGTATGATTTTCAAATCAAGATGCTAGATGCCTTTATGCAGAGATTTTTCAATGGGCATACACAGATCACCTGTATCAGAGTTACTTGCATACACAGATCACCTGTATCAGAATTACCTGCAGGCTTGTTAGACATGCAGACACATCAGCCTCTAATGTGAAACGGCAGTCTCTAATGGTAAGACCCAGTAATACGTAGCGTAACATCATGCCTGTTAAAGACCGAGATCACAGGCTTAAGGTGAATTATTTCGAATGGAGTTGGGTTGAAGTAAAGCAGAGTTTGAGATTGAGATGCGGAAGATCCTTCTACAATCCTGAAGAAGTGAGCCAGCTGGGGACTTTCTTGGCCATTTGCCATGCTACAATGTTTCCTTTCCAGTGAACACTTGAACTTCTTTATTTTCATCAGGAGAGTATGGCCCAGTAAGAAGAAGAAGAGGGAACTCTTCTAATGAAATTATTTACATATATAGCACAGAAATAACATAGTTCATGGACTACTAATTTTTTTGGCTTGCACTGAGTCATTTCTGATAGAATATCTCTGATAGAAGCTACCTTCCAATGCTCCACACAAGGAAAACACAACTATTAAGTTGATGACATTATAGTGGATTAAAGAAAAAATGAATCATACACAAGTCACATTTCTTCACATTAACACATTTTAGGACAATGTCACATAATAAAAAAGGAAACAAAAATATGAGTTCAATAAAGTCCAAGTTATTAAGCCAAATACAAGAGTGTTTATTTTGCCTAGCTAACTACAAGGGTTCTAAAGCTAATTGCAAAGATACAAATTTCATTTAGAACCACTTTATTTAGTTACATTTATTTATATCTTATCTCATTCCACAAATATTATTTAAGGCAGAAATGTGCTTTAGATTTTAAAAGTCTGCCAATGGGAGAGAAAACTGTTGTATTTATGAGTTAGTGTTTCTACAGATAAGGAAGACATTTGTAAGGGCTTTCTTTTACCAAAAAATCATGGTGTAAATAATTATTCATGAAATACTAAATCCTTTATTACTTAGTATTTCTCATCAACAGAACAGTAGAAAAAAGTATGTTCTCTTCCAGGTAAACAGGAAAGAAATTTACTACACTTTACACATATATAGCATATGCCTTTGAAATGGTTATACCTGTGTTTGCGTGACTCAGTCTGTTGAGCATCCAGCTCTTGATTTCAGCGCGCAAGTCATGATCTTGGGGTCATGGGATAGAGCCCCAGACTCTGCTGAATGTGGTGCCTACTTGGGATTCTTTCTCTCCCTCTGCCCCTTCCCCCATCTTGCAACTGTGCACTTGCTCACCCTCTCTTTTTATCTCCAAAAAAAAAAAAAAAAAGGTTATACTTGTGTGGCAATTCTATCCTGCAGATAGTCTCATAGAGAAGCTGTCCTGTGCTTTCAAGGGCCCGAGAACAGGTGAGCCACAGGGATGAACATCTCCGTGCATTTTTAAAGTGCTCTCTGTTGCCACCAGTGCTCATAGCTGCTTCTCACCATTTCTGTGATTTCTAACCTCTGCTACTTCTGCAGTTACTGCCTTCACTTTCCAGTCTCCTTATTCTGTTTTCTTCTCTTCCAGCTCTTTTCACTAAGCCCCTGCCTCATGAATTTAAGAAACAAAAGTTAGCATGATGGCTTTAATAGGCAGAATTAATCAATTGGACCACTGGTGGTTTTTGCTTTGCCTGTTGGTTGGTTGGTGTGGTCAACCCAATTGTCACGATGCAGAAGGCTTGAGCTTTGACTTGACACCTTTCTCTGCAATGTCCCTTTTGTTGAGTTACAGGTTCAGAGTTGTTCTTGAAGATTCAGAGTTGTTGAATGATGGATGTTGGATAAGGCAAGGCCTTATAGGAATTTTATCAGGGTTACAAAATAATTCCAGGTAAATTATTTTGCCTAAAAAAAAAGAATTACACAAGTCCTAATGAAAAAGTTAATGATTTGAACACCTCCCCCCATATTAATTGACCCTAAAATATATATAAAAATAATGCACAAAATAATCAGAAGCATGAAAAAAAAATAATCAGAAGCATGATAGGCATACATTATAAGCCTAAATCCATCTTTTTCTCCCTGAATTGGTATCAGAAAACAATTCTTCATTGATAAGTACAGACCAATGGCAAGAATAAAAGACAGGGTTTTTTTTTTTAAGATTTTATTTATTTGTTTGTTTGTTTATTTATTTATTTGTGAGAGAGAACACAAGCAGGAGGGAGGGGTAGAGGGAAAGGGAGAAGCAGACTCTCCGCTGAGCAGGAACCCCCCCTGCTCCCCAAGACACGGTACTCTGAACCCAGGACCCTGGGATGGTTACCCCAGATGAAGGCAGACGCTTAACAGACTGAGTCACCCAGGCGCCCTGATAGTTTTTTAAAATCAATTCATTAAAAATATAGGTTATCTCTGTAATTTGGTAAAATAAGCCAAAATTGGACCTGAATTTACCATAACAATTAGCTAAGTGGCACTAACAGAAACATTCACTTAGGTATCATACAATTCTTAGAAAAAGAGAGCCAGTAATGATATTTTAGACAGGATAAAAAGAATGAAACTGAGGAAATATTTCTTTAAAAATACTGTAATATCATCATAAAGAGTTATAGTCTGAAAAGGTAGTAAAACATTTACTAGATGAATTAAGAATGTTTCCAAAATAATCATAAAAATTCTGGCTTAATAATAATGATACAAGTGATATAATAATGGATTCTTCAAATAGTTTTCCTCTGGTCATTGAAGAAAATCAAGCATCATTAAATTCAATCAAATGTACATAAAAACTCCTTTGTCATATGGTTCATTATTACCTTACATGGATTTTAAATCAAACTCCATTCCAAGAAAATTAAAACAGTTTACAAATTAAGGCCACAATCACAAAATCAACCTAGACCTAGTCCCCAAAATCAATATTATAATAGGGAACATCTTTATTTTTTAAAAGTACACTATGATATTATATAATATTATGTCACAGACACTAGCATGGATATTAATGATATTAATGTCAGAGTATCTACCTGAAAATAGTAATTTTGAAGATTAAATATGAATTCAGATCAGCACCTTATTGATCATGCGTCCTTAAATCTTGGTATAGGGCCAAGCTTAACAAATATTTGGTGAATTTGTTGCCAAGTGGTTGAATTATGAGTGTTGTTTATATGGACCAGATGCTAAACAAAAAGCAAAACAAGAGAATTATTTCTCACATTTCAATCAAACTTTCGTATTCAAAGGAACTTAGTTGAATGGATTGACCAAATCTGTATTTGTATGATTAACAGTATCTTTGAATAATTAAAATGTAAGTCTTTCGAATTGAATTACACTTATAAATATATAATTTCGCCTGGATTTTTGCAAGTGCTGTCCAGCTGGTACTTATTCTCTTACACCCCATAGCTAATCATTCTTCGATCCTATCAGCTCTACTTTTAAAATATATCCAGACTCTGACCCCTTTCCACCACCTCCTCTAATCCAAACACCTTTGCCTCTCACCTAGATTACCCAGATAACTTCCTAGTTGGTCTCCCTGCTTCTACCCTTGTCCCCAAACAAAGCAGACAGACTGATCCTTCTAAAATGCAAATCATCCCATGCTACTACCCCTCTGCTCAAAACCATCCACTGGCACCCCATCTCTCTGAAGCTAAATCTGAAGACCTCCAAGCTCCAACCAATTCTGCACCTAGCTACAAATCCAACCTCACCTCCTACCATTTTTCCTTCTCGGGAAACTTTCCCCCACACTCTTTGCTTTTCTCTACACAACGCAGGGCTTTTGCAATCACTGTTCTCCTGTCTGTCAGTCTTCCTTGGATATCTGTGTGGTTCACTTCCCCTCTTCAGTGAAGGTTCTGCTCAAATGTTATCTCCTCTCAGGAGCCTTTTCTCACCATCACCACCCCCATCTAAAACGGCACTTGTTTCTTTCTCCTCCCCCTTCTGATATGTTCTTCCCTTCACAGCACTTATCACCACTCAACATACACTTAGGTGATAGTTGATTCATTTTGTCTCTCTCCCTCTGGTATGACATAAGTTCCAAGGAGAACAAGGGTTTGTCCTTTGGTTCACTCTTTCAGAAACTCTACTCTTCCAGAAACAAAATAGACTTCTTGCTGTTCCTGGAACATGCCAAGCTCTTACTCATCTTGTACATCTTACTCATCTTGACTCTTATTCTCCTCTCCTTGGAAAACTGTTGCCCAGACACTCACGTGGCTCACCTCTCATTTCATTCACATCTCTCCTCCAATGCTATCTCCACAGACAGGCCTTGCCCTGAACATCTGCCACCATTCTCCACCCTCTTTGTTTTTCTTCACATTTATCACTTATCACACGTGTATATTCAATATTTATTTGTTCTTCTATTGATTGATTTTTACCCACTAGAATACAAATTTTCTTGTTTACCACTGCATCCTTAGCATTTAAAATGGTTCCTCAGTAAATAATTGTTAGGTGTTCAATTAAGTATTTGCTAACTAAATGGATGAATAACTATGAGAAATACTTTGAAAATTATATTTTAAATTATAGGCATAATGTATATTTAAATATTTATAAATTCTCAAGATGAGTATTATAGATTTGTTTTATTTTTTATTTGTTTTATTTTGAACTACAAAAAATTAGAATAAACTTTCATTTGCATATAACTAAAGCATTTGAAAAGTAAAATAATAAAAGTATTTCAGAACAGTATAGAAAAATGATGCTCATCATTATGCCTGTTAGTCTCAGGCTAGTCCAAAGACAAGCTGCAAAGTAGATGGAGTTTGTCTTCATCCTCATCTCTTTCTCTTCAAGAGACTGTCTTCTTGCCCTCTGCTCAGATCACTGTCCCTGGGCCCCTTCTTCTCTATCACTTATCAGCTGAATCTCTTTTTACAAGTACATGTTGTACTGAAAATCTAACAACTAACCAATAACTGTCAATGACCAGAAAATCAGTCGCACCGACACATCTCATATTGAATCATTTAACTGCTTTTCTTGGAGGATGCCACAGGCCCATCAAAATGTGTGGGGTTTTTCTTAAAGATTTTAATTATTTGAGAGAGAGAGAATGAGAGAGAGTGCACGAGAAAGGGGGAGAGTCAGGGGGAGAAGTAAAGGGAGAAGCAGACTGCCCCCCTGAGCTGGGATTCCCAATGCAGGACTCGATCCCGGGACTCCAGGATCATGACCTGAGCCAAAGGCAGTTGTTTAACCAACTGAGCCACCCAGGTGCCCCTCAAAATACGTGTTTTTAAGTGCATCTCCTCGCCTGGGGGTGCCTGACTGGCTCAGTCTGTAGAGCATGCAACTCTTGATCTCTGAGTTGTGAGATCAAGCCCCACATTGGGCATAGAGACTACTTAAAAAAAAATAAGGAAATAAAATGAAATAAAATAAATGCAACTAGTAGCCTTAAGGAAAAATATATTAATTCAAGCAAAATGTATTGCTGTGGCTGATTTGTGCACAATATAGACAGGCTAACATCCCCTGAAGAGTAGTGTAGCTCATAAATTCAGTGAACAAATGATTAGATCCATTTGTCAACCATTCATTAAGATTAAACCTTTATTGTTATTGTTCCTATAAAAAGAAAGAGGATAACCACTGTGTTCTGCTTTAAGCTTCAATTTCTTTCCAGATAATGTTCTCTTTTTTGATTGTCATGACCCTATAATAGAAATAAGGCAGTTATTATACCCAGAGTTGGATTTACTGAGAAATTTAAAATTCAGGATGCCTCATTTGCATGAAGTTTCTTGCGAGAGAAGCTCTAGCTACGTGTTTCTGTATTATTTTTCTTAACATGATCTCTGTGTAATTGTCATTTTTTAGGAATCCTCCCTTGACCACCTGCACCAAACTACACAACGTTCCAAGAGTCCCTTGAGGAATGAAGATACATTGGTGAAGAGAGTGCAGGAAAAGCTTTTAGGCTGAAGGAACAGTGTACTGGGTACTAAGGACAAGAGGTTTCTTGAACTCATATAATAGACAGCCAATATTGAGAGTGAGGGTCACATGCTGAAATTGGAAGAGTGGACAGAGGTTGGATCATGGAGAAGTTGAGAAGCAATGTTCCACATTGGGGACTTTTATTTAAGTGGGTTAAAGCCTGTATTTCTACAAGATAATTCTATCTGCAGTGTGGAAATACATTTTAGGCCCAATTCTAAATTTGATTACACATGTGAAATGACTTCAAAGATTAGAGGAAAGTGGATCCAGGGTTTAAGGATAGAATGTATTGTTTTGTATTTTTATTTCTTTTCCTGCTCAAAAAAGTATATTTTCTTCCCTTTTAAAATGGAATTATTCCAGTTTTTCCTACCTATTTTAAATCTCTAGATAAGGACAAATTTATTCATGCTTTTTAAAAATTAATACAGGGGCACCTCAGTGGGTCAATCAGTTAAGTGTCTGCCTTGGGCTCAGGTCATGACCTCAGGGGGTCCTGGGATTGAGCCCTGCATGGAGCTCCCTCCCTGCTCAGCAGTAAGTCTGCTTCTCCTCCTTCCTCTCCCTCTGTGCCCTCTCTCACTATATCTCAAACAAATAAATAAAATCTTTAAAAAGAAATACATACATAAATAAAAATTAATACAAAAGAAAATGGAAATCTAAGGCATGTGGAAAAATCAAAGAAATATGAATCAAAACTACAATGTACTTCTCTTATGCTTAGAAACTAACAAAAATAATTGTTAATAATACTCAAAACTATTGAAGTTGAAAAAAACACTAATACTTTTAGAGGTATTGTCCACTTGATAGAAATATAATATTAGGTGACTAGAGCTACATAAATGTTTATGTCCTTTGATCCAATAATCCCACTTCTGTAATTTTTTTCAAGGACAACTTAAAAGAAGAAAAAGCTTTTCATAAAACAATATTCATGAAGGTATTATCTAAAATAACAGCAGTTGATAGTGACTATTAACATCCTGAGAAAATGAGGCATAGACTTCATGATATTTATTAGGATATAAAAGGTTGACAGGGTCTAGAATTTGGTCTAGACTTTGGTATGTCTTTCTGGGGCTGGGGCTTCGGAAGTGGGATGCTTTCCTTGGGCTGACTAGAGTCTGTGTGAATGCTATTCACATAGGTACCTGGGAAAGATTGAGTAATGTGAAAATGAATTGTCTCCTATTGTATGTGAGCTACCCCTAGATTAGGGTTGCTTTCTGGTTACAGTATTGATTAGGTTGTGACACTGTAATGAAATTCTTATGGATAGACTTTTGTAAAACGACTTTTGGGAGGGCAGAGGATAAATCAAGCAATGCATCACCCTGATATACCTCAGAAATTGGAGGACAACCTGAGGAAGAGTATCTACTTTATAATTTTTTGTATCCTTACACTTTAAAGTTCTATAATCAAGTAGTAAGGGTAATAAAAATATAGATTTGACAACTTTAAATAAACATATGTCCAAAATACATGTAGGTAAATTACAAGATAAATAACTCAGAAAGACACGTTTATATTTGTTAATATAAACAAGAGGTTAATATTAATATATGAAGTTCTTAGAAATAATTGAGATAGATGGTTGCCACAGTAGAGTAATATGTAAGTAACATGAAAAATGTCAGCAGGTGAAATGCAAACAAATGAACAGCAAACATAAGAAAAGATATTAGCTTAATAATAAAATGCAAAAAAAGTAAAGAAAAATATTCTGGATTATCAAAGTTTAAAAGGGCTTATAAAACTTGCTGATGTTGGGAGTGTTGAGCAATGGGCATTCTCTTATACTGTTTGGGCCTGTAAATTGATCTGTTTGACCAAATTTTTAAATGGATGTAATATTTTTTGCTCCAGCTATTCCACCTTGAGAAGTTTATTCTAAGGAGATTACCCAAAAAGAACCCAAAGATTATATATAAGGACATTCTCTATAGTATTACATGCTATAAAAAATATTGAAAACAATTTCATTGTCCTTCAACAGAAGTAAACAACCTATTGTTCAATCATACCAACCAGTCATAAAATGACATAAGGTGTACACAACATTGTATTTTATTAGAAAGCAGCGTACAAGGCAGCATGCATATAGAATGTCCAGTTACATAAGATTATAGTAAATTTGTATATATGTGTGTCTGTGTGTGTATACATAAGATGACTAGAAAATTGTTTAATGAAATTTGAGTAGTGCTTACCTGAATGGTGAGATTTCAGGTAACTTTGCTTTCTTCTCGTGTGACTTTGTGCATTGTTTTGCCTTTTAAAACAATGATCACGTATTAAAATGAAAGTCAGAAAAATATAAAGCTGTTCTCATTTGAAAAAATAGACTTCATATTTCTGTTTTCACAAGCTTAAAACTATATTTAATGCTTTATATTTAGAAAAGTAGTCAAAGAAACCCACTTAATTTATATCATTGTCAAGTATGTAAAAAGTAAAAATAAAACTCGTTCATTTGTAGTTTTAAGGATCGTAATGTCTCTGCAATTCTTTAAAAATATTTTCCTTCTTTTTTTCACTATATGTTTTTTAAAATCTCTATTAAATAAGAAAGTTGTCTTCTCTGTGCTATAATTTACAGCCCCTTGCTCTCCTCCCCAATACACACACACAGACATCCACACGGCCAAATACGGAACCACACGGAGACGGTGAGGCACACGCGGAGCCACTAGCTGAGCCGAGTGTGGACCACTTGGACAGCCAGTGGACGCTTCCATTTTCCCGGAGCAGTGGGGGGAAGATTTTCTTACAAATATTACTTCTTTAGTCCCATACTGAATAAGAGAACTTCACTCTCATCGATGAAATCAATAGAATAAGTTACAATCAACAAACTTGTGCAATAAAATAAGTAAAGCTGAGGTGAGAATTTGAAGTCGGTATCCTCCTTCTTTCCCAAATAGGAACTCACTGGGAAAAATGGTTTAATCCGAGGCTTCCCGCTCAGGTGAGTGGCTTCACAGCTTTCCTCCTTCTTACTAATTAGATAATTCTTAACACCAAGGCCATGTCACTGTGTCTCCTTCCACAAATACAAGCACTCATCTGACCCTCTTCATGGATTCTCCAAAACTACCAACAGCTAATAGAAGTCCTTAGTTCTGGACCTCTTCCCCCAGGTGCGTAAGAGATCAGGGCGGGAAAGGCAAGTGGGATGTGCTCAAATACTATGAATAGAATCAGCTGTTAAACTTAACACCGAAATAGTTTAGACTCCTGAGAAGCTGGCTGTGTACAGTAAGAAAGTACAGAAAACTGTACGTCTTGGATTTACCAGGACAGCTCTGGTTTCCTGCAAATGCATTATTTTCAATGAAGGTTACTGATGACATGTGTGATTACATTAAATGTCATTTGATTTTTGTGACTTTTAATGCTTAAAATAAATAAAGATACCCACGTGCCCAGATATTTGGTTACCGGCTGAATTCAGTCCAAAGGAAAAAAACAAGATTCTACAAAGAACAAGGGAAGTGTAGATTTGACGGAGAGATAGTAACTTGTATTCAGCACCTACCTGGGACTTTACATGATTTACCTCATTTACTTTTCACTGAATAAAACGAATGAGCTCTCGTTTTGGGAAGTAATTTTCTGAAAGATACAAACTAGTAGGAATTACTATAGTGTAAGGATAGGAGCTGAGATCTGCCTTCTAAATCCACGCTTTAGCCACAGGCGTCCCCCCTTTAAGTAAAGGAAGAGCAATTCCTTAAGTTATCTTATTAAGCTGAAAACAGTTTAGCCGCAAAGATTCATTTAAAGTCACATTACTAGTTCCTGGTAGAGCCAAATAAAAAATGTAGACATGGGATTCAGGCTGCTCTCCCACAATAGTATACAGATGTAGTGATTACATCACTTTTTCTTTGGCTTTTAACCAAAGCAGGATTGAAGATGTGGAAGGTGTCTTTTGTTTTGTTATTTTGGTTTTTACTTAAATTTGACTTAGTTAACATACAATACAAAGTGGTTTCTGGAGTAGAATTCAGTGATTCATCACTTACATACAATACCCAGTGCTCTTCACTGGTCCCCTCTTTAATACCCACCGCCCATCTAGCCCATCTTCCACCCACCTCCCTTCATCAACCCCCGGTTTTTTCCCTGCCGTTAAAAGTCTAAGATGTGTGAAGTATTGCTTAATCATTTCTTTTAAACCAATTAAAGTCTTAGGAATATTAATAATTTTTTCCTGGAGCATATAAGCAATAATTAATAATGTTGTAGTACATACACAATTTCTGTAATAACTTGAGTATAAGTAGCTTTATTATAGCCTGGGCTTTTTTTTTTTTTTAAAGATTTTATTTATTGATTTGACACAGAGAGAGAGATCACGAGTAGGCAGAGAGGCAGGCAGAGAGAGAGGGGGAAGCAGGCTCCCCACTGAGCAGAGAGCCCGATATGGGGCTCGATCCCAGGACGCCGGGATCATGACCTGAGCCGAAGGCAGAGGCTTAACCCTCTGAGCCACTCAGGTGCCCTAGCCTGGGCTTTTATTACATGTGGTGATGAACTGAGTATTAGGACTTGCACAGCTCACTTTTGCCTTTTCCATAAATTCTCTGTGAGTTGAGCCAATCGTTTTCAAATAGTTTATTTATTAATGAAATTGATACAATCTTCTATTATCATAGTCATAGCATATTCATTTCTTAGTAAAGACAAGGATGTTTCCTGGTTTATAATTTTAGTAATATAGAAAGTTTCAGAAAAGTCTGAAAATTTAACTGGTAATTTTTATTTTTTGGTAGAGGAGAGAAACTAAAGAGGGAAAGCGTTTTTAAATTCTCAAGTGGAATTAGGGGATTTTTTAATAAAAAATATTGTTTTTTCATTGCAAAATATTTACATGAGTTCTATGAGCCAGATAGTAATTTTAAAAATTATAATTACAATGTAATATATTTTATAATATATAATATATATTATATAATAAATTGTATGAATAATATAAAAATACTATAAAAATAAAAATATTTGCGATAATTTGCCTAATATCAGAGTTAGAATTAAAATTTGAGAGAGTACAATAATCTCATTTATTTAAAATTGATTATATGCTACGCATAGTGCTGAAACATTATAAGTGTATCTCCTTTAATTCTTATCCTTAGCCATATTATTTGGCCACAATAAGGTCTAGTTTATAGATAAGGGAACAAGGGTTTAGAGAGTTAAGTGACTTATTAGTAAGAGTTAAGTGATTATCCCAAGCCCTATCGATTATTTAAATCTAAATGTTTAAGGTGTATGCTTGATGAAATTATCTATTTCATATAAAAATGAAATTTCAACTTAACAACAAAGGTTAGACATAAAAATATAACATTTTTGGATGTAATATTTGCTTCTATTTTATGAAAATAGGCTAAAATTTGACCCACTCTTGCTAAACTGCATTACTTCCTCCATGTAAATCCTGATCCTTTAAATTTTTTTTTAAATCTTACTGATTTGACCTGAATAAATTACTTTATATTTTCGTAAGTTACTTTTAAAACCTGGTTCAAATTGTTAAAAGTATCAGAAAGATAAATGTAAATGTGAATATGTGTTGACTTGCATAACAAACTTATTTTCTAACAAAAACCCAGAGGCTCTAAGAATATGTAATTAAGGGACTGGCCCTGTTTTGTTTTGTTTTGTTTTTTTAAAGATTTTATTTATTTATTTGACAGAGAGGAGAGAGATCACAAGTAGGCAGAGAAGCAGGCAGAGAGAGAAGAGGGAATCAGGCTCTCTGCTTAGCAGAGAACCTGATGCAGGGCTTGATCCCAGGACCCTGAGATCATGACCTGAGCCAAAGGCAGAGGCTTTAACCACTGAGCCACCCAGCTGCCCCAGGACTGGCCCTATTTTAACTATGTGGGCCTATTTGGTGTAGTTAGGAAACAAACTTTGGACAATGTCCATTCATTCCATTTCCAAAATGTTTGCATAATTGTCACTTCAATTTGGAATGAGGTAATGTGCTTTTTACAGAAAAGTACTTTAATACTAAAGAGAGTAATAGAGGTTTATGATAAAAAGGTTTCATAATCAAAAACATTGAATTAAACATAACTTAGCAGGTTTCTTTACTGAGGAACTTTTCAGAACATTCAGTATGTTGACATGCATGATAAATTGTTAAGAGGGAGATATGGCCAAAGAATCTTTATTTCTGGATCATTTTGCAGAACTAATGTTCTGTGAAATATTTGGGTAATAGTGGTATAGTGACTCAGTGTAATTAATTAATGTTAAAAATAGATTTGGTACAGACAATAACATATTGTCAACCTGTTCACAAAAAAAGTTAATGACTTGATAAAATGTGTAATATAATAAGTCCTATCTCAATTTACAGTCCATGGAGTGTCTCCCTAGATTTTATTCCAAGCTATAGGATATTCCTTGCCCTGATAATGTATCAGAAGAGGAGGAAAACCCAGAAAAATTTAATTTTTAATTAAAATTTGATCATTTGTGGGTCATTCATTCAATAAATATGTACAACATACTAGCCAAGCAGTGTGTTGCTGCTGTTAACTGCAAGAATAGTTGGAGGGAAAGATACATTTTTAAAAAGAATAGATTTTGTTAAGACTATATTTATATGTGTGTGTTAAGTCCTGCGCAAACTAAGGAACAAATGGAGAAAGTCTCTGACTTATCACTTATTATAAAAGTCTTATACGACTTATACCACTAGGTATATACCACTAAGTATGTACTTATACCACTAGGATGAATTTTCTATTTAAAATTTAGATTGGATTTAGATTTAGATTTAAAATTTAGATTGATCATTAATCCAAGAAATGTTGGATTGTTTGGCCTATAATTGTGAATATTATAACTTAAAAGTTTTTTCTTTTTAAAAGTTTTTTAATACTTTCTTTAGCTTTGAAATCCTCAATCAAAAATTTGGTAGAAATCACTTAAGTACTGCTTGATTTTTAATTCTACCTGTTTCAAGTACATAGAATTATGAATGAGTCACTGAATAAATTTTTGCAAATGTACAGTTTTCACACACTATTTATTGAATAATTTCCCATCCCCACTGTTTTGCTTTCTAAGAGAGTTTACATATGATGGATGTTGAATACCTTTTATGCATCTATTAAGATGATCGTATGTATTTTCTGACTTAACTGATTGATATGATGTATTATATGTTATATTGATAGGTTCACATCTTTGCAGTCCTGTTATCAACATAATTATGGTGGATTCTTTAAATTACTGTTGAATTAATATTTTTCTTATTTAATTGAGATTTTCTTTAGTTTCTGTTTCAAGATTTTTTTGGTTATATTTTAGCTTCAGGATCCTATTAGTCTAATAAAGATAAACTGGATAATTTTCACTTTTAAGTTCTGAATAGATTATAAATAGCATGGAAGTTCTCCATTCCATGAAAGTTTAATAAAATAATCTATCTATACTCAGCAATATTCAGAGTAATTCTTTAATAATGTTGTTTAGTTGTTTTTGGTCCATAATAAAAAGTTTGGATTAAGGGAAGGTAAGTATGGAAAAGAAAATTAATTACTTTTAAATCCACCTTTCAGAGATAACTTTTTGGTATACTTTCCAACCAATTTTTAAATTACAGAATTGGGATTATAATATATATATATTTATATATATATACACACACACACTCTGATTCTTATGCTCTATTATGTGTTTATTTTCCTATAATCCAATAGTCTCTTAAAAAATGAGATATATAGATATATGTATATATTTTAAAAACATTCAATTGGAAGACATTTAAGTTTTTCTTTGATATTATAAGCAATGTTGTTTCTTCCAAAATATTTATTTAAAAAAATTTGTTCACATCCTTTACCAAGTAATCTTGTATTTACTAAGTAATCTATAATTTTTCAAAATTAATTAATTTTGTTTTAGCATATAAAATTTATAATTTCATCTGTAATTTATTTTAGTGAATATAATATGGGAATCTAGTTTATTTTTCATTCATTTGTTTATTCAGTTATACAATCAATGAATATTTATCACCCGTGTATTCTGTTAGGTGCTAGAAAACCAAACATGGTCTCTACTCTAGTGGAACTTACAGTTTAGATGGTAAAGACAGACATAAATCAAACAATCACACCAATGAATGTATAAATGCAAAGTGATATAAAAGCCCTAAAGGAAAGGAATTGCAGAGTCCTTGGCAGCAGTATGCATGGTACCATTCTAAGCACTGGGAAGAGAGCCAGTGTCTGGAACATGAACTGCAAGGTAGAGATGAATGTGAGCTGAGACTAGAGAGGTGGGCAGGGACACACTATGCAAAGCCTTGCACAATGTTAAGAATTTTAATCTTTATCTTAAGAGTAATGAAAACCAGTTAAGAGTTTTAAGAGGAGGTTTATGTGATCAAATTTATGTTTTCAAAAGATCACTGTGGCTGCAGGAGAAAGAACTAGAGGGAGACTTTGTGGATGCCAGAAACCCAGTGAGTAGGCTGTTGTAGTTAATAGGCGGGAAATGATGGCAGCCAATTCTGGTTGCCAGTGATGACTGATGACCAAGTTGTCCCTGGAGACAAACAGGGGAACAGATTCAATAGATATTTTGAAGACAGCACGAACAGGATTTGGTGACTGATTGAATTGACTAGGTACAGGGGACATGAAGGAGGGAGATGTTAAGGAGGATTTCTAGGTTTCTGGCTTGAACAAAACTGGATTTACAAAAAGCAATTTCCTAGCATCAGTCATTAAATAGTCTATCCTTCCCCTTGGTGTTATGACATACTGGAACTTCTTCCAACTATCTCTAAATTCTATGACAATTATGTTGCAGTTATTTTAGCTTTATAATGTGTTTTAATATTTAGAGAGATGAGTTTTCTCCACCAATAACAATTTTTTTTCAAGTAAACTCTATGCCCGGTGTGGGGCTTGACCATATAAGCCCATGATCAAGAGTTGCTTGCTCTTGATCATGGGCTTGACCATATAAGCCCATGATCAAGAGCCATATGCCCCAGTAACTCTTCTTTTTAAAAATGTCTTTGTCCATTTTTCATCATTATTCCATGCAAATTTTAGAATCATTTTTTCAAGTTCTAAAAAAACCCTATAGTTAAGGACAATTCTCTTCTTCCAAATTTTTATAGTTTTGGATATAAAATTTTATACATTTTTTTTCTTTAGATGTTACCTATTTCTTGTTCAGATTATTCTAAGTATCTTGTTATTACAGTTGTCATTATGCTGTTCTACATGCAGTGGATTTGTTTTAATGCAATAAAATGGCTAGATTGTAGAAACTTGTTGAAGAGAGTTATACTAATGCTCCTTCAGATCTAAAAATTTTTGTAATAAAAGGGACCCAACTTTATATGAGGCTGTCTTAGCCACCTTGGGCTATTGTAACAAAATACCATAGGCTGGGTGGGTTAAAGAACAAACACTTATTTCTCAGAGTTCTGGAGGCCGGGAAGTCCAAGACATGGTGCTAGGAATTCGGTTCTTGGTAAGGGCTCTCTTCCTGGCTTGCAGAAGGCTGCCTTCTTGCTGTATCCTCACATGGAGAACAAAAGAGTCTTTGGTATCCCTTCCTCTTCTTATAAGGGCACTAATCCTATCAGGGGGCTGTACCCTCATGACCTCATCTAAAGCTACTTATCTTTCACAGGCCCTTTCTCCAAATGGCATCATATTGGGAGGTAGTGCTTCAACATAGGAATTTTAGTGGAGGACACAAATGTTTAGCCCACAACAGAGCCAAAATAGCTTACGTGATTATAACTCCTGTTTGGTGTTACAAGCAAGACATTTGACTAAACTGAACTTGAGACTGCAGAGAAAAGAAAAAAGAACTGATGAGTCAGCGAAGGAACTATAATTATTAATATTGAAGCCAGAACATGGGGGAATGGGTAGTTGTTACATGGAGTGTGCATTCATTTCCCATATCAGAACTGCCTTGTGCTAAATGGTATCACAGAATTTGAAGAACTGCCAAGCTATTTGGTAGAAATAAAGTCAGGATTTCTAATGAAATTCACAAATTTTCATAAGCATGAATTATACTTTAAGTTTCTGCAGCTGACTTTAGAATGATGTATTTGAATATTTTAAGCATCTGCCTTGTCAAAATGGCTCTACTTAAGAGGAACTGATTGAGCTGAAGGCAAACTACACCTACCAAGAACCTATGGTATCCCTAGTATGTTGAAGATGAATATGTACATCACACATTACTATTCTGGAATTTCTGGCTCTGTGGCCAAAATCTTGCAATATGAGTTTTCCAACTCTATGTTATATTCTCTTTCCTATAACCATGGAAATTGAATTGGAGGGCCACTTTCAGTAATATATAAATCTGGAGTGACAATTGAAATGTGCCCTGCCTAGACAGAGTCTTTGTTTTGTTTTATTTAACAGCTTTACTGAGATAGAATTCATATATACCACACAATTCACTCATTTAGAGTGTACATTCAGATGGTTTTTAGTCTATTATTTACAGATGCATTCAAACATTACCACAGTCAATTTTAGCACATTTTCATTACCACAGAAAGAAAACTGGTACCCTTTAGCTATCGCCCTTCCCATCCACTCATCCCCACACATTCCCAGCTTTAAGCAACTGCTGATTTACTTTATATCTCCTGGCTTTCCCTATTCTGGAATTCAAATGAATAGAATCATATAGTATGAGATCTATGGTGATTGGCTTGGGATAAGAATTTCAAGATTCATTCATGTTGCAGCATGTATCTGTACTTCATTCCTTTTTATGTATGAATAATGTACCATTGTATGAATGTACCACATTTTGTTTACGCATTTCTCAGTTGGTGGACATTTAGGTAGTTTCCACTTTTTGGTGATTCCGAATAATGCCACTGTAAATATTTGTGTGCAAATTTCTGTGTGGAAATGTTTTCATTTTTCTTGGTTATATACCCAGGAGTAGAGTTGTTGCGTAATATGACAACTAGATGTTTAGTCATTTTGGGAACTGCTGGACTGTTTCCGAAAGTGGCTGCACTATTTTATATTCCTACCAGAAGAGTATTAGGGTTCTAATATTTTTTACATCTTTGCCAATATTTGTTGTTATCTGACTTTTTTGTTGTAGCCGTCCCAGTGGGTATGAGTGGTATCTCATTGTGATTGTGATTTGCATTTTTCCGGTGACTAATGATGCTGAACATATTTTCAAATGCTTAGTGGCCATTTGTATTTCTTCTTTGGAGAAATATCTATTTAGATCTTTTGTCCATTTTTTCTTTAAAGATTTTATTTATTTACTTGACAAGAGAGAGATCGCAAGTAGGCAGGGGGGGGGGCAGCAGGCTCCCTGCTGAGCAGAGAGCTGGATGCAGGGCTGGATCCCAGGACTCTGAGATCATGACCTGAGCCGAAGGCAGAGGCTTTAACCCACTTAGCCACCCAGGTGCCCCTCTTTTGTCCATTTTTAAATTGGGTTATTATTTTACTTATTGATTTATAAGTTTTCTTCATATATTCTAGATATAGATCCCTAGATAAGGTTGGAAACGTGATTTGCAAATTTTCTTCCCATTCTGTAGGGTTTTTTTTTTCATTTTCTTTTTTGTGTCCTTTGAAGCACAAAAATTTATTTATTTATTTATTTATTTATTTATTTATTTATTTATTTATTTATTATTTATTTTGGTTGCTCGAGCTTTTGGTGTCATATCTAAGTATCCTTTCCCCCTATGTTTTCTTTCTAATAGCTTTATAGTTTTTGCTTTTACATTTAGGTCGTTTATCCATTTTGAATTAACTTTTGCATATGGTATGAAAAGTTAGAGTTCATGTGGCCATCCAGATGTCCCAGTACCATTTGTTGAACAGCCCTTCATTCTTCAGCAAAGTTGATCTGTTGTATAACAATATCCTCTTCGATTTTTTAAATTGGTTATAAATTATACACCTTTTTATGAATAAAGCTGATTAAGCTATTTGGATACTATGAAACAATAGTTTTGAATAGTTTATAGACTATAATCCCATTATTGTTATTTTTTAAAAGATTCTACTTATTTGAGAGAGTGAGAGTGAGTATGAGTGTGGGAGGGGCAGAGGGAGAGGGGGAAGCAGACTCCCCACTGAGCAGGGAGCTGGAGGCAGAGTTGGATCCCAGGATCCTGAGATCATGACCTGAGCTAAAGGCAGATGTTTAACTGACAGAGCCACCCAGGCACCCTATAATTCTCTTATTGTTATGATTTAAACTGTATGTGGCCCACATAGATTTCTAACTGTTGTGGTTCACTATTGAAAAATATGGATATCTCAGAATATGTTATGTTTTGCATAATTTTCATTTCCATGCTATGTCAGTTTCTGTCTTACTTCTAGGTGACAGAACAATGAAGACTGATAATCACCCTTGACTTTTAAAGGAATCAGAATGTGTCGGGACACTGGAAACCAATGGTGACTGGATAGATATTATTAGAGGGTTAGTAGTAAGAGAAATGGGGGTTAAGAAGGAATGATTTAAGTGAAGCAGCAAGAACAATCAGGTAGAAGTGTGGATTGGATTGGAATGGCATGTGGACTAGTACAGACAGAAATTACTTGGAAAATTTAAACACTGTAACTAAACTTTCTAGATCTGGGTTGTAAGTATTATGTGATGTTAAGAAGAATTTGATGCTTTGGGGTGCCTGGCTGGCTCAACCAGATGAGCATATGACTCTTGATTTTGGGGCTGTGAGTTCAAGCTCCATGTTGGGTGTAGAGATTACTTTAAAAAAATGAAATCTTAAAAATGAATTTGCTGCTTAGAAGTAAAATGTCATTAACCTTTTCCATTATTCACTTAGGAAATCCACCTCTGTTATTACTCTTCCATTTTTGAGTAAAAGGTGAGAGAGACAGTAATCGAATAACTTCCAAAATTAGGTAAAGTAACATTTTTATAGGCTATTGATTTTAGAGCCAAGTATTTGTTATAATATTTAACTAAAGGTCTTGTATATAAAAAGGGTCCTCAGATATTTTAGGGGGAAAGTGGTGGATAATTAAACCATAGCAGACTTGGGTAGTTCGCTTTTTCCTAAGTGGTCCTTATAATTCTTTGGCTCCTTTTCGTTTCATAGACTCTCCCTGATCTCTACCCTGTGGCTTCAACTATCATTTATATGAAGATGACTCTCATATCTTTATCTCTAGCTCTGTCTCCTAAGTATCCATACATATTTTCAGCTGCCTGCTTCGTATCTCTAACTAGGAGTTTAATAGGCAACCCAAATTTAATTGATCCCAAACTGATTTATTTGTACTTCTCTCTGCTTTCAGCCTACACTTTCTCCTGTATGTCTATCTCATTTAATGACAACAGAGTCCATTTAGAGAACTAAACCTGAATTGCCAGAGTCCTCCCCACTCCACTTTCTCTTACCTTACATCTTCATTGATTCAAGAAGTCCTAGATTCTATTTTATCTTTTAAGTCTTCTTCCCCCCTCTCCAGCCATGTTGCCAAAGCCCAGCCCTCATGTCTCACTTGAACAACTACAATAGCTTTCTTTTTCATGTAACTCCAGCCCAATTCACATTCCATCCGTCATTCAGTTGCCTAAGCTTCTTCCTATTTCGACTGAAATTATAAAAGTAATACAGCTAGGGGCGCCTGGGTGGCTCAGTGGGTTAAAGCCTCTGCCTTCGGCTCAGGTCATGATCTCAGGGTCCTGGGATCGAGCCCCGCATCGGGCTCTCTGCTCGACAG
Source organism: Procyon lotor (assembly GCA_028646535.1). NCBI lineage: Eukaryota > Metazoa > Chordata > Mammalia > Carnivora > Procyonidae > Procyon > Procyon lotor. The sequence goes on from CM053607.1 coordinate 22,920,017, forward strand.
GGAGCCTGCTTCCCCCTCTCTCTCTGCCTGCCTCTCTGCCTGCTTGTGATCTCTTTCTCTGTCAAATAAATAAATAAAATCTTTAAAAAAAATAAATAAAAGTAATACAAGTACATCAGGAGTGCAGATGAGAAAGTATTGTGTCAGAGTATGAATACTCAGCTGGATACGCATTTCTAAATTGCATGAAACTTCCGGGTTAACCACACTTTCAATAAGTATTATTTTTTGTTTTTTCCTCATGTAATAGGTACTTCTTTTTAATGTGAATTTGCAGTTATTCTAAAATGCAAATTTTATCTTGCATTTTATCTCGGATGTATCTATTATCTTGGATGTAAAATTATTTAATGCTTACCTGTTGAGTGTGAGGTAATATCCAAATGCTTTATGCTAGAGTACCAGATCCCATCCTCCTTACATAATCTGCACACTAACCAAACCCAATTTCCAGATTATGAAATACAAGGAACTTTCTCATGCACCTGTATATTTTTATGTGTTCCTTCCTTCCTTTCTTTTTCTGCCTGGAAAATTGTTTTTCCTTCACTAATGTTCAAATCTCACCTCTTCTGTGAAGCTTTTCTCAAGCCCTCCAAGTATCTCTGGTACTTTCTTTTCTTTTCCTTTTAAGATTTTATTTATTTAATTGATAGAGAGAGCGAGAGAGGGAACACAAGCAGGCAGAAGTGGGAGAAGCAGGCTTCCCACTGAGCAGGGAGCTCAATGTGGGACTCAATCCCAGGTCCTGGGATCATGACCAGAGCCACCCAGGGACCCCCTCTCTGGTACTTTCATAGCACTTTTGATACAACTCTTGGTCATTTATCTCACTGTTTTAAATGTACTTGATTTAGTCTTCCTCTGGGCCGAGTTACAAGAGGAAAGAAACTGGTTATTCATTTGTATTCACTGTTTCTACTACACAGGTGCTGGGCAAATGCTTGTTGAATGATCTATAGTTTATAATAATAAAAATGTTGTGCATTCATTAGTAAAGAAAACTTATCCCCCAACTTTGGGTATACAGATGCAGTATTTCTTTAAGACATTGTGTAATCAACTATACCTCAGTTTAAAAAAAAAAAAAGAAGAAGTAAAATCTCCATTTAGATGGTGAGACTGATAGACACTACCCTGTATGAAAACTGGGCTCCTGAGCAGAGCTGAGAGTCAGGGAGGGTTAACACAGGGTGGTGTAAAGGGAGGACTAAAGACCCATCACAGCACTGTGTGACCTTGCTTGCTTGCCCTAACTATCCCAGTAGCTCTATAAGCATCCATACAGTCACAGCTCTGGACTTGCCCAGGACCTTATTAACACCTGCCAATCCAGGGCTCTGGAAATGCCTCCTGGTAGTCTCACTATTTCATGTTAATTAAAACTAAATCTGGAAAAAAGCAGCACGTTGTCTTCTGATACTCTTAGAAAACAATAGTATTCTAAAAATACAGAGAATTAAGAGACTCATTTATTCAGAGATCATAATTTTATTATTTATATTAAATATAGTAGTTTCATCATAGAATAGTTTCAAACCAGTTTTCTGGTGAGCATTTCTTAAAAAGCCAGATTTCACAGCTATAATGTTTTTACAGCAATATTGTAGGTACGATTAAAGCCCACAAAATTTAATGTAAGCACAAGACTACATGTTCGTTATCAATTCTAAGCTCCTAGTACAACATAGATATTGCACATTTTTTACAGAAAGGCTATAAGATGTAAGTTCTTCAAATTAAAAATACTTTTGTATATCTGAAGTATTATCAAGTATGACTAGCTCTTTAAAAATCATAATGTAAGTTGTTTCCCCTTGTATCAGGCAAAAGTTACATAGTTTGGACATGATCATGAGGAATCATCTGCATATATATGAGAAAGCTACTGTATTTTAATGATAGAATTAGGAAGGCAGCACTGAAAAAGCGCTATCAGAGTTGCCTCAGGAGAGTGACAGAATTCAACAGTGTAAGACAGAAAGAAACTAATAAATGAGAAACTAGACTACTAAACCATTTTGGGTTTTGATGCGGTTTTTTTCAAAGAGAAAATAAAATATTTCAAAAGTCCAAAAAGCAGTGTTAAGAATACAGTATTCACAGTGGGTATAAATTCCTAAAATTTTGTATTTAATTTTTTAGGGAGAGCGACATCTTTTACTCAACCCTTTTGTTCACTGGAAGTTGCTTTCTTGCTTTTACTCATCTGTCATCCTTCCCTACTCTGAGATAAGACAAGGAATGAGCTGTTTTCTTTTCCTTCCTTTGTTTGGTTTTATAATTACAGTCAGAGGCTTAGATTATTAAATAAAAATTAGATAAAAAAGAACAACTTATCTTACATATATATTTTTTAAGCTTTTACTTATTAATTTAACAGAGAGAGAGCACAAGTAGGCGGAGCTGCAAAGGAGAAGTGAGCTCCCTGCTGAGCAAGGAGCCGGATGCAGGCTTGATTCCAGGCTCCAGCCTAGGACCCTGGGATCATGACCTAAGCTGAAGGCAGCGGCTTAACCAATTGAGCCACCCAGGTGCCCCTTAGCTTACATGTTTTAGATTCTACAATGTTGACTTTGGTGACATCGTTCATAGTTTTTATTGGAATTTGATATGAGTTAACCCATTATTATGCTTGTCAATAAAGAAATGGTTCAAGGCAAAGCCATTGCCTCTTATTAATATAATTTAAAAAAATAGTATTCCATGGATGGAACATTAACAGAATTTAAAATGTAATTAGAAAGTCAGGCTTGGGGTGCCTAGGTGGCTGTCGGTAAAAGCATTTGCCTTCATCTCAGGTCATGATCCCAAGGTCCTGGGATTGAACCCTGCATTGGGCTCCCTGCTCAGTGGAGTCTGCTTGTCCCTCTCCCTCCACCCCTTCACCCACACCCAACTACCCTCCCCCCCAGCTTGTGCTCTGTCTCTCAAATAAATAAAATCTTTAAAGAAAAAAGTAATACTGATTAAATTGCTTTTTTGGCATTAAAATGTTTTTAAGCTGACATCAGATGAATCTTATTTCTTGGATATCATTGCCATGATTAACTGATTTGGTACCAGATGCCAATACATAGATCAGTATATTACACTGACCTAACCTATAAAGAACTGACCTACAGAGGTTTACAATCTACCTTCTAGTACTCAATATTAAATTTTTTTTTTTTTTAAGATTTTATTTATTTGACAGCGAGAAACACAGCGAGAGAGGGAACACAAGCAGAGGGAATGGTAGCGGGAGAAGCAGGCCCCCTGCCGCGCAGAGAGCCCGATGCGGGGCTCGATCCCAGAACGCTGGGATCTGACCTGGGCCGAAGGCAGACGCTTAACGACTGAGCCACCCAGGCGCCCTAAATTATTTTCTTCTACATACTGTCTCCTTGGATTCAATGGGTTACATATTGAATTTGATTGTTCACATATTTTAATGAAATTAAATCTTTCAACAAGAATTTTGTCCAGTTCATAATGAAGGTAAGGTCTATGTCTTCTGGAAATTTTAAGTGTTTAAGAAGTATATTTTTGGAATGAATAAACACATCAATAAGTGTACCTACAGCTAAAATTTGCCTAAATCCACTGTCCTTCTGTGCTTCAGACAGTAAGTTTCCACAAACATGCAATTAGTAAGTGGATAGGCTAGCATTATTTAATTATTTGACTAAAATTGCTTGGGTCTTTAAGTTTTTAATTTTGATAGTTAGCTAACACTCAGCTTTTACAGTTTTTCTTAAAATAATCATTGTACCAGGCACTTTGAGGTTTTTAGAAAATATTAAACAAGCTGACAGTACAATTATCACTTAGCAACTATATTCCTCCATACCTGTCACAAAAGATACTGCTTTTATTGGATTTATAAACGGTAGTGGAAACAATTCTGTTTTCTAAAGTGAAAAACCATCTCATATTATTTTGCTGCAATTATTTTTAATCAAAATTTATCTCTTCATCAAAGTGAATATAAATTTAAGGTCAATCTCCTTATCTGCACCAACTTTATAATTTTAAAATGTGTCTATTTAGAGCCTGATTTCGGCTTTTGATAAAAGTGTTATTAAAAAATGGTCCACTGTTTTATCTGACTTGTAATTCATCATTGTCCTAAGGTAATGTTTTCTATGGTTTGCCATCTTAGGTGATAATACCGAGAAATTTCCACTTTTATATTTCTATTCGAATTTCCTCTGCTTAATTGCTTTGTTCTGATCCACATTAATTTCATCACCTGTATTAGAAGGAAAATTAGTATCTTACTATTTGCATATTTTACTTATTGAACTTTTAATATTTGGTTTTTAAAGAGTTCTCTTTCATGCTGCAAATTCTTCCCTGGGTTGTCCTTAATCTAAGCATAAGTATGTTTTCTTTCAGTTTGCTTCATACAAGGCAATTTTGACAGTTAAACTGTCACCCTGTCCATATCTGATACACTGGTAGCCTTTCTGTCCTTTTACTCGTCTTTCGGTAGACTAAACTCAAAAAGAGAACAGCTGCCAGTCAAACAAACAAACAGGAAGTCATGTGGTCTTCTTTTGTAATTCTATCCTTTCAGGACTGATTTGGCTCCCTCTGCTGGTTAGTAAAATAATTGCTTTCTTAGTTCCATAGAGTATGTATTGCGTTGGTGAAATACTTGGGGTATGTTAAGTTTTGGTTCAATAACTGAATTAGAGATTCTTATGCTCTCTAACTTTTGTGTTAAGGTTTTAACCACACTAGGTCGTGAATATATATAATCGAAAGGAAACTGGCAGCATATGCCTGAAAAGAAACTTTTATTAATGCTCTTAGACCTGTCAACATTACAGTACTAAAATCTATACTGAAATTAGGCAAAACAGTAAGTAATGTTTAAATTTTATTGAAATGTCTGAATCCTAATAAGACATTCCAGTATAACATAATCCTTATTTTCTGTTTGATATTTTTCATTTCATTTATACAGCATATTGCCTCCCTTTAAAATTCTATACAAAATACTCTTCCTTTTAAAATTTCCCCCTTTTGGGGCGCCTGGGTGGCTCAGTGGGTTAAAGCCTCTGCCTTCAGCTCAGGTCATGATCTCAGGGTCCTGGGATCGAGCCCCACATCGGGCTCTCCGCTCAGCAGGGAGCCTGCTTCCCCCTCTCTCTCTGCCTGACTCTCTGCCTACTTGTGATCTCTCTCTGTCAAATAAACAAATAAAATCTTAAAAAAAAAAAAATTTCCCCCTTTTAAATTCTGTACACAATTTTAAGTACATTTAAATATATAGAGTGAGCTGGATGGCAAATGAAGGTTAACTATTTAAGAAATTATTTACTTGGTCTAGAGGGAAAGCCTTCTTGACAATTTGTTATTTTTTAGGGGAAAGAGGAGTTTCTATCATTTTCAGAGAATAACTTGTTTTTATAATTTCTCATGAAGGTAACATTTTCTTTGCATTCCTATCACTAGTTAATAAACACTTGTTTTAAGATTGAAGAGAAAGTGGGAAGAAATAGAAACAAACCTATCTTTTGCCTTATATTTATTATTTTGCTGTCTTCATTTGAAATTAGAAAATGTACTACAAAAAATAAGAAGAAAATAGTCATAGATCTAAACACACCAAATTTAGCTCTTCTAGGAAATTCTTTCTTACAACTTCAACTATATTTAACATTTCTGCATAGTTTATTACCTTTTACTTTAAGATCACCTTTCTGAAATCACTGTCTAAAATACCCTAGTGTTTCCTCTAAAATTCCTCACGACATAGGCAATCAGAACTTTTTAGCACTCTTCTTCATTTTCTGAGGGGAAGTAAAGGTAGGTTTTTTTAAAAAGTACTTTTTTGGGCCTGTAACCCATAGTAAGAAATAGATTGTATGTGTTAATTCAGCACATGCACACACAAAAACAGAATGAATGTTTACTTAAAAATACACTTTACCATGTGTGATATACTTTTTATTATAGAATCCTGATTCTATTCTTTTCTCTGTTTTAAATAAAAAATGCTAGTCACAACCCACCAAATCTCATGACCCATAATGGTATATGACCCAGTTTTAAAGCACTGGTCTAGTGGAGATGCTTTTAAAAGCATAAATAAGCACTCCTTTCATATTTTAGAAGTTAAGTTTTAGATGTTAAAAACTTTTTAGTTTTAGATGTTAAGTTTTTATTGGATTTTGTATTCTTCCTTCACAGATAAAGTCATTAATCTGTTATTCCAGATTGGATTAGGATTAAAATACATGTATAGTTTAATTATCTGGTTCACATTCAGCATATGTGTAGGTTCCATTAAGATTAGGCTTTAATGAAGATGACCCTAAATAATTATATTGAAATATTTCAGAAATGCCTTTTTTATGGGCCTTACCCTATGTAATGCAGTGAAATCTGTAAAGTACTATAATTAGTTGCTTTTCTTTAGTAGTATACAGATACACAAAAGTGTAAATATAGGAAAGTCATAGGATTATAAGTGGATGGCATGAAAAATAAAATCTATGAATTTAGAGAAAATGAAGGATTAATACAAGGACAAAACTTGTTCTTAAAGGCCAAGATGAAGAAAGTCCTTGAGCAGGGAAAACCCATTAATTTCTATCATCTTAAAATACACTGAAAAACCTTATAGATACTATCACAAATTTGACTAGGTATTCACTTTGAAAACTTGAAACAGGAACATATTTACACAGTTTGATATTTTTGTAGCTCACCCTCAAATCAACATCTATAATGGACTCTTCATCAAAGTTTCTTAAGATCAAAATCATCCTAAAAGTAACTTAATTTCCTACATATGAAATTTTAGTAGAGTATGAAATAGTCTACAAAACATATACACATGTTCTTTACTTTTCTTCTGTAAGAGTTAATTTTATCACTAACAAAGGATAGAACTGGTGGGCATAAAATAGTGTGGAAGTGATTTTCTAAAATTTTTCATTTCTATCATTTTATGGCAAACTGTATTTATCTTGAAGATAAACATTTTCCAAAAAAAATTCGTAATTTGTGAATTATACCAATTCCTGCTGACATTCAATATTTAATCCTCGAAATCCATTTAAAAATATTTTATTAAATCTTATTCAATTTATTGATCAAGAATACATATGGGAATATCCAGGAATATAAAATAAATAAAATTAGTGCAACTCAGTACTTAAAGCAAGGGGGCAATATTAAGTCAGAGTAAGGGCTATCAACAAATTATTGACAAATCAAGGATATAACAATGAAATATAAAGCCACCATAAATCAACTGATTTGGGACATAAAGATTTAAAAATGTAAAAGCAAAATAAATGGATGATGATGATCAAAATAAGCAATCCCCTTAAACTCCCCTAAAAAAAAAACCAAGAAACAAGACAAATCAAGAAAATACTAAGATTAGATTAAGAGATTCTACACAAGATCTCAATTTGGATACTTAAATGTAGGCAAGCAAAACCCTAATTGATTTAATAGAAAAATATTCTGGGGGCGCCTGGGTGGCTCAGTCGTTAAGTGTCTGCCTTCGGCCCAGGTCAGATCCCAGGGGCCTGGGATCGAGCCCCGCATCGGGCTTTCTGCTCTGCGGGAAGCCTGCTTCTCCCGCTACCATTCCCTCTGCTTCCTCTGCTTGTGTTCCCTCTCTCGCTGTGTTTCTCTCTGTCAAATAAATAAAAAATCTTTAAAAAAAAAAAAGAAAAAGAAAAATATTCTGTATGCACTGAAACAACTCCTTTAATTCTGTGATCTGGAAAAAAGTTGATATAAACTATATACAAATTAAAAACCTTAAAGTAGAGAGAGACCTTGTCTATTTTCCTTCACGAATGTATATAAGAAATGCTTATCATAAAACTAATTAGCATTTAGTCTTTAATAAATGAGGGAAGTGAAAAATAACATCTCTAAAATTTTAAATTAAATGCTACAATAATGCCAAGACTTTTGTTACCTAGACATGCAAAATTACTAGTTTACCAGTAACATTTAAGAAAGTATATAGGAAGATAATTGTGTTTCCTTAAGCAAACTGAAATAATACTATTTTGAAACTGAGTGAAAAACATATTCTGAGGGGGCGCCTGGGTGGCTCAGTCGTTACGCGTCTGCCTTCGGCTCAGGTCATGATCCCAAGGTCCTGGGATCGAGCTCCACATCGGGCTCTCTGCTCAGCAGGAAGCCTGCTTCTCCCGCTACCACTCCCTCTGCTTGTGTTCCCTCTCTCACTGTGTTTCTCTGTCAAATAAATAAAACCTTTAAAAAAAAAAAAACATATTCTGAGCCATCTGTATATTACTTAAAGCTGTTCTTAAGATTAATGGGTAAACTTACAATGTACAGACTGTTGGATTTACTAAAGATCTAACTATTTGTATTAATGGTTTTTAAAACTGTCTTTTCTTCTCCAAAAAATTCAATACATGAAATATGATGTGAAGTATCATGGTCAAAAGTTTATTGCATAGTTTCTATTTTACTGGTATACATCCTCATTTTAAAAGGCCTATTTTCTCAGGCAATAATAGGAAATAAAAATTCTCATTTTGTTTTGAAAAATCATTGTAAATTAACTTATTGGTATATCCAGTGCTATCAAAAGGTAAGTAAATGTAATAAACAGCAAACTAAAAGGTGAATTAAAATAACCACTCTGCATGATCTAAACTTTCACGGAGTCTTTTCTTCTGGAGGAAACTGTAAGAATAAATCTCACTAGTATTTGCTTTGCTTGACAGCATAACTGAATCGTAACCAAAGTGGCCATATGTGGCCCTTTATATAAAGCCTCAGAAACATGCACCTTTTGAATAATTGTGCTTGGCACACATTTTTTTGCTCAATAAATGCTGAATGAACTTTTCCAATAGTGCTGGATTTGGGCTAGGCCCACCAAATTCTCACAGGCTTTAATTTAACCTGTATTTTGCAAGAAAGAGGGAGGACAGGATAAAGAATGTAGTTTGTGCTTCAGGAAGAGAGGAAAGCTAATTCGCCCAGTATGAATACGATCAACTGTCCTCTAGCAAGCCCATTTACAGAAACCTAAAAACAATTATCACTAATCTGTGGACTTCTGGTATTGTGGAGGGTGAATGTCTAGAAGTAGTGCCCTTTTCTAGAACTCTGTAACAAACTCGGTTTTTCCCTAGATTTTTTTTTTCAGGTTTCACAAATCTTTCATAAGGTTCTCTGTAGCATGTAAGTGCATCTATTAACGGCTAGAGTTCAGAAATTGCTGTGGCGGGGGTGGAGGGGGATATCAGCGCCCTTATAATTGTCATTTATTCATTAACCAAATATTAAGCATCCACTGTGTATGTCAGGCATTAGTCTAGACATTATTTTCTCCACGAAATACCAGTGGAGAAAAAGAAAACTTCTTGCCCTCCCGGAGCTTAACATTCTACAGGAGGGAAAACATAATAAGATCAACATGTAAGATATATAAAATGCCTAAAGGATAAAATGGGAAAGGGGGACAGGGAACATGCAGTTTCAAGAGGGAGCCATGGAAGTCCCGAGGTGACATCAGAGCAAAATCCTGAAGGTGAGGAAGCAAGCCCTATGGATTCTTGGGGGAAAGAGGCTGGCGCGGGGAGTAGCATGGGCAGAGGTCCTGCTCGCAAGAATGTCAGGGGAAGAAGGTTCTCCCCCAACCGCGCAGTATCTAGGCCGCGGTCAAGACTTTGGCGGCCTTTCCTCTCGGCTAGATGCAATGCTATTGCAGGGTCTAGAGTAAAGGAGTTAACAAGATCAGATTTAGTCTCTCCAGGGATTTTTGAGGCAAAGGGAATAACCTGAGTGCAAATTTTCCCATTTACTTTAGCGTATTGGAAAACATACACGAATACGTAAACAATACAATCAACGTATAATCTAAATTCATGAAACTAGAACACAAATTGCGTCCCGCTTGAATAAAATTAGTTTACCTACTGCACTTTTTACCTGAACAAAAGCCCCCCCCTTAATTTACACTAACTTAACCGAGAACTGAGGCAAGATAAAAGTGTTACAAGAGGAGACCACAAGAAGCATGGCACTGTGCACACAATCCCATCTGTGCTCCAGCCTCGTGCAGTACCTCACTGTTTCAAATGGAAAGAGGAAAACGGCGTTGGAGACAGACCGGCCCCCCGCCCCGGTAGCCCGCGGTCGGCCGGCGGCCCGAGTCGCGGCGCGCGGCTCTCCCCTCGCGCCCGGCTCCACCCACACCCAGAGGGGGGCGCGGACCCGCGCGCTCCGGGCCCGCCGCCGGCCTGCTCCTCGTTCGCACAGCGTCGCCTACAGGCCTTCATCCCGACAGTTAGGGAAGAACCAAAGCCACCGCCAACAAAAAGACCAGAAAGACCGCATATTTCCAGAGACCAAAGCGTCACAAACACGATTCCAATTCAATCCAGCTGGACATCTTCTTCACCTCCAAGGGTTGCGTTCTCACTCCGCAGAAATAATGCAGACACGGGCGTAGAGTCCAGCCTCTCCAGGGGAGAGAAGGCGTACGATACATCCATCCACCAGACTGCAGAGACACCATTTAAAAAAATGCACCGTCGCCGTCGAATCGCGGGCGTCCTCTACGCGGCAGCCCCGAGCTCGGCTCCCTAAGCTAATGACCACCAGCCGGGTCAGCGAGCCGGGCCTGCGAGCCGGGCCGGGCCTGAGCGCTCCTCACGCCCACGACCACCACGGAACTCGGGCCCCGCTCTGGTCGGCCTCCAGGAAAATAAGGACCGCGGAGAGCCGGCCCGCCCGTGCCGCAGCGAAAACGCCGCTCCCCAGGATCGACAATAAAAGGCAACATCCGCAGCCGCTCTGAGGAGGAGAAGGGCACAAAGGCGAGCCGCCGCCACCCGCTGCCGGCCCCGGCCCGCCCGGGCGCGGAGTGGTGCGGCGCGGCTGAGGACGCGAGCCCAAGTGGCGGCGGCAGCGGCGGTGGCGGAAGTGGAGTGGGGAAGAGGGGGTGGTTGTTAGTGTTTGGCGCCGGCGGAGGGAGTCATTCCTGCAGCTGCACTTCCGGTCGGCATTTTGTTCTGAGAGGGAGAGACGGAACGAGAGAGAGACACACACAGGGCTCCTTCCCCCCCCGCCCTCCCCCCCCTCCCTCCGTCGGTACCGACTCACCCGACACCACCAAGCCGCAGGGAGGGACGCCCCCGCCGACAGGAGGATTGGTTCCCGGGCCGGCGGCGATGCCCCCCCGGTAGCTCGGGCCCCCGGTCGGGTGTTTGTGAGTGTTTCTATGTGGGAGAAGGAGGAGGAGGAGGAAGAAGAAGCAGCGATTTGTCTTCTCGGCTGGTCTCCCCCCGGCTCTACATGTTCCCCGCACTGAGGAGACGGAAGAGGAGCCGTAGCCACCCCCCCTCCCGGCCCGGATTATAGTCTCTCGCCACAGCGGCCTCGGCCTCCCCTTGGATTCAGACGCCGATTCGCCCAGGTAAATTCCTGCTCTTTATTTCGGCGGCGGCGGCGGCGGCGGCGCCAGGTCCTCAGCGTCTCTCCTCCTCGCTCCCCTCCCCGCCGTTTCCTTAGCGGCCCCAGGTCTCCTCCGCGGGCGAGTCTAGAGTTCGCTCCTCTCTGGTGGCAGCCGCCCTGGGTGGCGGTGGTTTTGTACTCTCTCCGGGCCAGCTCCGGTGGCGGGGACTGGGCTCCTGCCGGGCGGCCGGGGAGGCGTAGGCCCGGCGGAGAGTGCAGGCCGCGGGCCAGCGGAATCTACTTGAGCTCGGGGATTAGGAGAGCTCCGGGCTGAGCGGAGCTACTGCTGGTCGGTGACAGGCCTCGCCCGGGAGAAGAGCCGTAGCTAGTGAGGAGGCGGAAACAATACAACTAACAGCAAATGTGCCCTGATCGTCCCCATATTTACAACTTTCCTGGTCCGGGAGTGGGGAACGTCCCAGTGAAACAAACAACCCCCCTTCTTCCCCCTGTGACCCCATGAAGGGAGGAAGTAGTTTCAGTTAGTGAGACAAATGTAAATACTCAGACACGGATCCAGTGCTAATTCTTGCCCTGTGTAAAACTTGTTTGGACATTAGAAAGTTAATGAAGACTCATTTTCTTTTTTTAAAGAATTAAATTGCCTACATGAATATTTAATATAGAAAACCATAGTGTGGTAGACACTGCATATGCCCCCCCTTTCACCAAGAGCTTTTATGTTGTTATTTGACAGTGTGTGTTGCACATGGACTTTTTATTCAGAGGCGAGTGTAAAGTACTTGACAGGTTTACCCTGCCACTTTAGATTTGTGTGCGTTATATAAGGACAATTTTAAACGAGTATACATAAAATACTCAGGTACTTCCTGAACTAAGCGTGTAGAAACATGAAAAGAATATTAAATGTTTCGAGAATTGTACCGAGGTACAGGTAAAACTGATTTTCTCTAAAAGTATAGAAATGAAGTTATGCTTAAAATCCCAGAGAAGTTAAAAAAAAAAAAAAATGTAGAAGGTGCCATCCTTTCATGTCAGGGCAGATCTTCTTGAGGTCCCAGGATTGTCATTGGCTGTTTGTGCCCATGATGTTTGACTGTGTAATGAGAGAGGTGTCATTTTAATAGGTCAAATGTATCTGTAAATGCTAGAGAAAAATATCAGTTCTGCCTTAACAAATTCTAGTTCACCAGTAAGTAAAGTGTTCAGAGGTTGTTTATTGAGGTGTTGGTAAGGTAGGGTGGTAAAAGGGAAAAGCAATCAATTTAAAAGTCCTCAGCCATCCAAATTGCATAGAAAAAAATAAATGTACCTGGCGTTAGACTGTTTTGATACTTTGTCTCATATTCACTGAAGGAAAACTTTCAGTGGTTAAAATGAAGCAACACTGATCAACAAAGTCCCTTGTTTTACTAATGGGTGTTACATTAGTTCGGGGATTTTTTGTGTCTCATCAAATTATTGTTGTCATTGTAGAAGAAGTAACTTTTCTGAAGGTTATTTTTGAGTTTAGCCCTTTGCTTAAAATAAATTGTTCCACGTTTCCAGCAAACGTATGGATAAATGTTAAAAAGAGTGAAGTTAATATAGCTGTCACGTACTAGGCATGTTTTTAATGCTATAAATCCGTGTAGTAGTCAGTAGCGTGTCCGTGATTTGTATTGGTCAGGGAGCAGTTTGAATTTTAAAAAGCCTGAAGCTCCTGCTGAGCCCCAATCCCGGCCTCCCTCCCTCCCACTAATCTCCCATTCCTGTCTTTGTGCTGCCTGCTCCTGTTAGACACTGTTTGCTACAGGGCCTCAGGCCTACACTGGGTGGGGGGCAGGCAAATGGGGGCTTATTGGGGGGAGGGAATACAGAAGGGAGGAACACTTCACATCTTAAGCAGAGGGTTTGGGATTTGAGGGAGCGGGTGGGTAAGGGTTTCAGTATAAATGTTTGAAAGGCCCTTAAATGAACCTGTGATGCCTTTACAACTTTTATTTAAATAAAATACGGAGATGTATGTCAAAGGGTGAACGTGTTTCTACTAAAGGTAATGGAGAAGAGGAGTTCTCCATGCTTAGTTTTCAACAACAGAAGCAACTTACTTTTAGAGTTTTATAGTTAAAGGGAGCTTTCTTACACAGATGTTTGAATCAATGTGTTAGATAATCTGTTTATGTGATTGATTTTTTTTTTCTTGTGACTTTGGAATTAAAGTGAATTAGTTCTTGCCAGATCTTATTTTCCCAATTCTACATATTTAGTGTTTTGTAAGTAATACAGGTTGTGCGATAGCTTTCATTAAGATAGTATAAACATTTTAAAGTAAATTGAAAATATTTTTTGTTTGATCCAAATCAATTGTATGGATTATTTTTAAAGGAGGAAACACTATAAAGCTCAAAAAAAAACCCTAAACTTGAACTTTAAAATTTTGACAACTTAGTTGGAAGGAATAATTTGTATTTCTCTAGAGATTATAAATACTCTGCTCTACCTTCCCTGTATTGGTTGTATGGGTAGTCACCAGTGGCTATTTTTGTATTTCTGGCTTTTTTGGTTTTTTTTTTTTGTTGTTTTTTTTGTTTTTTAATTTAGTGAAAGAAGATCCTGTAAGTGTTCAGTAATCTTATAATGTTAGTTATATTATTTGGAGAAATAATTCCTAGTGTTATTCAACAGTGTGGTTTATTGTTTCTCTCGAGTCTGCAGAGATACCGATAACTTATAATAATTACTTGAAAAGAAAGCAGAATTAAAGTAGTAAAAGTCTAATAAATCAAATTAAAATTGATTATTAAATACTTAATTATTTTCAGTGTTTTGTGAAGAGTATATAGGCTGCTTCCTCTTGGAACCATTCAAGAATTTGTTTACTGAAGTTATTGGAAAGCATTTTGAACCTGTGCTAGGGATCATTATGATACTGCCCCCCCTTAAGAAGAAAAAGGTTATATTTGAAGAAAGACTGTCTATTTCAGATTATCTTTGGGGATGAAAAGTTAAGTTTTTAGTAAGGTAGTAAACCAGGTTTTGTTTTTTTGCATAGCAATCATTATTAAATTTCAGAAATATTATGAACAAAGCTATACCAATTCAGGTATGAAATCATTTTTATTTGGAGCCAGACTAACCAACTCAAACATGTATTTTCTAAAACTACTATATTAATTTCATATTTAATTTTTTGGTAGTAATCCATCATCAAACTACTATAGAAACATTTGAACCGACCTAGTTCATATTTTGGCATACCCTATATTTATGTGAAAATCAATAGAAGAGTAGATAAGTACTAAAGTTTTATTTTTATATAATTTCATTTAACTTTCCCCACCCATTGCTTATTAGGAAAAGGATAATTTGTGAGTAATTCTGGAATTTTAAAATAAGGATTTTAGTTTTATGTGAAGTGTTCGGGAAGACTGAGGTAAATAAAAATTCCTTTTAGAGAAATGTAACTTCAGTGCTGTTGGTTACATTTATTTGCTATAAAATGAATAGGAAATTACTGACTAGGAACTTTATAGAAACCTGGTAATGAACTGTTTAGTTGAAGATACTTATTTTAATATCCTGAGCATATTAAGTTGGCTTTGCTGGTAATTTATGATACTACATAGTCTTTAAAAATGATTTCAAAATATACATTTTAAGCACAGCTTTTCTATTTTTAGCAGTTGTCATTTATAATTATTCTTTGAGTTTTTAAAAATGGTTCTTTTTCAAGGTGACCTGAGTTCATTTTAAAATACTCCCCTTTCCCTGTGAGAGAAGTGACCGGCATGATTTCCATTTCTGATGAAAAACTTGATACTCAGAGGCCACATGAGTGGTGTCAATTCATGTAGTGAATGACAATAAGATTTTTTGCTCTTACTAGTTTTATTATTAAATTATGTTACTTTAAGGAAAGTATCAGCCCTGGTCATGAAGCTAGGTACTGCTGTTGCTCAGTGCTGACACTGACACCTTATGTGACTTCTTCTGTGATCAGAGTCCAAGGTGCTTTTTCCTCTTCTTTTAGGGAGATATAATACCTGTCTCTTGATTGTATTTTCCTGGTATGAAGGTAGTACTTGTACATTAGAAATCCTGACCTTGTGTGTATGTTTGGTGTTTGAATGATTGAATTTTACATTTTGTTCCTCTTTAAGAATGTAAATCAATTAACTATATTGGTAATAAATATATAGTGACTCCTGCAAGCGTTTTTATGGAGTGGAATTTTAGTGTTTCTAATTGATTTAAAAGCAATTTTAAAAATACCATGTCTCGGGGCACCTGGGTAGCTCAGTTTGTTAAGCATCTGCCTTAGGCTCAGGTCATGATCCCAGGGTTCTGAGATCAAGTTCCACATCTGGCTCCTTGATCTGCAGGGAGTCTGCTTTTCCCTCTGCCTGCCACTCCCCCTGCTTGTGTGCTTGCGCGCGCGCGCACACGCTCTCTCTCTCTCTCTGACAAATAAATAAAATCTTTAAAAATAAATAATTTAAAAATAAAATACCATGAGAGACTGTGGAATCTGATAAACAGGGTTTTGGAGGGGAAGGGTTGAGGGGGTTGGGTGAACTTAGTGGTGGGTATTGAGGAGGGCACATATTGCGTGGAGCACTGGGTGTGGTGCATGAACAATGAATCCTGGAACACTGAAAAAATTAAATAAAAGTTAAAAATACCGTTTCTCTACTTAGTCATCATCGTAACTTTAAAAAGTATTTTATGTGTTCAGAATTTTTTACCCAAGTAAGTAATAAAAATGATTTTAGATACTTGTCTTAATCTATTATTTTGTTTGGCGTAAATCTAGGGTCAGTTTTAATGAATTGAGTTTTGTCAGAATGCATTGTTTTAAGGCATATTTTTATTTCCAAAGAGATACTATTAGGAGAGATTATTTCTTAATATAGCATTGCCAGCTAGATAAGATTTTGAAGGCTTATTATGTGCCAGGAATTGTGTTAAGTATGCCCCCCATAATATTATTTCATTTAAAATATAAGCTCAGGAAATAGAAACAGTAATCCACAATTTACAGATGAAGAAACTGAGGCTGGTAAGGTTAGAAAATTGCCGGTTGTCTCATAATTAGTAAATGATAAGAGTGATTTATATTTTTTCTTAAGGATTTAGGATTCCACATTTGGAGTTTTGATAAAATCTTCATTTTTTTTGGTTGTTCAGTTAATTCAGTACTTACAAGTCATTTGGTCAAGGAACTTGTGTACTTTGGGCAATGAACTAAAACAGAATTCAGAGTGTATATCCTATATATAGTATTTTTATAACCAGATCTTTACTACCTTATATTTTAGTGTTAAGCAATTTTACTTCTTTTAAGTTTTTTATTTTTATTGGGTTGAAATTGTCAAAGCATTTATTTCTAGGAAAAGAAAATTCAGGTTCAGAGAGTGATTTCATTCATAGAAAAATGTATGTGACCAATTGTAATATAGTAGATGAATCTATAAATTGCATAATTTAAAAAAAATTCTAGTGTTTCTATAGCCAAAGAATGTTAATCCTTTCAAAATCATCAACATGGGAAGTTGTGCTCTTATTCTAGAACTTTTGCCATGCAATCTTATGGGGATTCCTTTAGTGAATACCTTTAAAGCCTTTGAAGTAGTCTTTTTTTTTTTGGTCCTTAATGGCAAATCTTTATCTTCAGGGGTGATTTTGAGTTTTAGGGACAGTAAAAAGCAATTTAGAACTTAGTTTAGGAAAACTGAGCTTTAGTAAGATCTTTTTTTTGTGTGTCAGACACTAACTGTATTGAGTGGTTTACGTTTGTAATAATGTAATTTTTTTAAAAAAGATTTTATTTATTTATTTGACACAGAGAGAGCACAAGCAGCAGGAGCTGCAAACAGAGGGAGAGGGAGAAGGAGGAGCAGGGAGCCCAATGTGGGGCTGCAATCCCAGGACCCTGGGATCGTGACCTGAGCCGAAGGCAGACCCTTAACCAACTGAGCCACCCAGGCACCCCTGTAAAATGTAATGTTACTGAGTGATTTCTATCTACCATGAATCTTCAGGGTATATATTATGAGTCTGATTGTGTTTATTATTCTGAGATATTTGAAAAAACTGAAGTATAGAATGATTAAACGACTAGCCAAAGGTCCCATAGCTTAACAAGTGGAAGAAAGTAGAGGAAGGACTCCAGAGTTGATGCTTTACCTATCAACCTTTAACCACTACACTGTATATCATGATTTGAACGTCTTAGCTACCCAGTGAGGTTAGTAATGTGTTCTTGTTTTACAGACAAGGAAATTGAGGCTTATCATGTTTAAGAACCTAGTCCTGAGTGGCAAATCTAGCAACTGTTAGAAGTAGGACTGCACCCTAATATATCTAATTCTAAAACATCTTTCCATTTTATCACCTTGCCTCTTCAAGATTTAGAAAACACTTTTTGATGAAAAGTATAGGCTTTGTTATAAAGCAGCGAAACTTTTTATGTGTTATAAAGAGGAATTCTAAAATATTTTGGTTATAAATGATTATTTGATTACAGTCTTTTATGTAAAATACCTTTGTTCGTTTGTACCTCATATAATATACAAAATGTATACACAACTATGCATTTAAGTAGGATATTTATTTTTAAATATATGCATGCTGTATTTATGGAAATTGGCAAAATGTGGAAATCATAATAGTGCAATTCAGTTATAAAAATGTCAAGTACTAAGAAATATTCCAAAGAATACATTAAACTTCCAACATAGTTTATGTAGGTAAATTGTTTTGCCATCTTACATGTGTGTAACATCAGTTAACACGAATGTAACGAACTTTTAAAATGTTCTTTTATATATGTTTGCCTTTGGGCAGAAAGGAAAAACATTTTCAGTGTACAGAAACATGGAACTAGCATTAAATAATTTACTAAAATAATTTTTTATATCTGGTCTATGAGTCGATGTTTTGAGAAGTAACACAGGTAAGATTTTTACATCTCCTGAAAACTTCAGAAGCTGTGACAGAATTTTGAAATACTCAATTCCTTTTTGTTGCATTTATTTGGGTCATTTGTACTTCTCAGTCCTTTGGTCTTATGCTGATGAAATGTATACTTGTTTTAATAGGAGTACTGTTTTTTAACAAGTTATTGATCTAGGTACCTTAAAAACTTACAATGCTTGAAACACTAATGAATTATTAAAACTTAAAATATAATTTACTCTAAAAATATTAATCTTTGATTTTATATTTAATTTTTTAATTTGTAAAACGAAAATGTCCTTGAAATTAATCCTAATAGGAAAATAGATCATTGACTTTTCTGAACACCTCTACTTGGCAACCTTTTCAAGAATTTTAAACTGGCTTTTAGTTGTCTTTATTTGATAGGATTGTGGCATGCCAATTTTCACCTAAAGAAATTGATCATCTGAGTTAGGCTGTATGTAATTTAGTTTTTCCTTGGTAAAGATCAAGTTGAAATTTTATGAGTTTAAATTGGGCATAGCTCCCCCCCCTTTTTAAAATATCATTCTTAAAAAAATGATGCACATGGCAGGTTCCCCCCTCCGCAAGGTTCTATGTCTCAGAAAACTCTAAAGTTGAAAGTTGACATGTAATGCTCTAAAAGCTACTGTTATCATTCTTTCCCCTTTGAGAAAAGAATTAAGAAACCAGTGTTTGTGCCATAACCTATCTTCAGACATACATGACATATGCTTTTAATTTAACTCTATTACTCATTTTATTCTTTTCTCTTTCCTTTTTCCTATGTGTTTCTTCCTATCTCTGTGACCATCCTAAGCAAAAAAAAAATTTTTTTTAAAGATTTTATTTATTTATTTAATTGAGATAGAGGAAGAGAGAGTGTGTGCAAGCGAGAGAGGGAACAGAAGCAAAGGGAGTGGGAGGGGAGACACAGGCTTCCCACTGAGCAGGGAACCCAACTTGGGGGCTCTGGGGGCTTGATCCCAAGACCCTGGGATCACGACCTGAGCTGAAGGCAGATGCTTAACGACTGAACCACCCAGTCACCCCCCTGGGCAAAAAATTTTTATAGCATAGTAAATACAGGTAGTGGTGTTAATGTGGATGGTTCTGTAATGTATTATTTTCCTTGATGAAACATTAAGCAGTTTGAAAGTCCTCAAATTCTGAGATCTTTGTAAGTTCAAGATGCTAGTGAAATACTATTGATATTAACTGTGAAAACGTATTTTTTTGTAGCAGTCCTGCTTTCTTACGTAGACACGTATTACTTCTCAAAACGTCTACTCACAGACCAGAAATTTCTTTTAAGGAGAAAGAGAAAGCATGGCCTTTTTTTGTGAAAGTTTCTCTGATTATTCCATGTCATAACATTTGTCAGTTTGTTACTTGTATCTCTTTGATAAAATAATTTGTTTCTGTGTCTGTAAGCCATACTAAGCCACCAGCTATCTGAGAGCAAGGAGACTTGCTTTATTTTCATCTTTATGTCTGTAATATCATCACAGTGCTTTTCCTGTTTTGCAAGTATTTAGCACATTTTTATTGAACTGATTGATTAGAATTGAGCTATATGATATTTCCTAAAAATACATTTCTAAACCTAATATTGGGTAAGTGGCAAGTATATGTGCTAATTTTGAAATATAATTGTCTTAGATATATATGTGTTCTTAAGGCTTCTTGCGTCTTGGGTAAGACCATTTTATTTACATACATCCCAACACTGCACACATAACAACTTGTGTGTAAAAATAAATTAAAAAGAAAAACTCAAAACAGAAATCCTTTTTTCATTGTTAGTAAGGACTGTAAAGTATACAAAGGGTTTTTGTTGTTGTTGTTGTTTTGTCCCTTGGGCAATAGAATTGGGAATAAGATACTGAGGGAAGGTATCCAAATACTCTCTTGTTTTAAGCTCAAGATTGATTTATTATAGTTTTAATTTTCTTTGCTAATTTATGTACTGTGTATAATAACAATGTGGATAAGTTAACTATGATGAAACATACATTACAGTACATTAAAAGTGCTATTTATGGCTGCCTGGGATGCTCAGTAAGCATCTGCCTCAGGCTCAGGTCATGATCCCAGGGTCCTGGGGTAGAGCCCTGCATTGGGCTCCCTGTTTAGTGGGGAGTCTGCTTCTCCCTTTCCTTCTGCCTCTCCTCCTGACTTGTGCGCTCCCTCTCTCTCTCTCTCTCATTCGCTCTTTCTCAAATAAATAAAATCTTTTTTAAAAATGCTATTCATATGAAACAGTGCTATTCATAGAAAATTTTAGATGACTAAAATTTTTTAAAAATTTAAGTAAAGCTTATTGAAGTATACTTTACACAGTAAAAGTCATTGTTATACAGTAAGATAAGTTTTGACAAACATGTTCAGTCTCGCAACCTCCACCACAATCAAAACATAGAATGTTTTCATCACCCCAAAAAGTTGCCTTATGTCCTTTTGTAATCAGTTTCCTACCTCTGTTCCAGCCCCTGGCAACCACATGTAATTTCTGACTTTTCTACAATGTCATGTAAATGGAATCATACAGTATGTAGGCTTCTGTGATAAGTTTTCTTTTGCTTAGCATAAGGATTTTGAGATACATCCATGTTGTTGCATGTATTAGTAGTTTGTTGGTGACTGCATTTTGAAATTGAAATAGATTACCTTTTAACTTTGGTACTACTGTTGAAAAAGACTGAACAGCTTTGGATATTTCTCTCAGATCTTGCAGCTGCTTTACTATTGGACATAATGTTACTTGCCCATTTTTACCCTTCACCTCCAAAAAATTTGTAATTGACATTATTAGTAAGTGGCATTTATTTATATTAGTTAATTCTGTCAAGTTAGATGCTCCACCAACGAGGTAAAATAGACATTGTCCTCTTTTTCATCACAATTAAGATAGCGTTAGTAGCATCACGTATTTTGAACATCTAGTACATAGAAACTGGAATAAGAAATGACGGATGGTATAAGAATAACTCATCAAAAATTGAGTTCATGTTTTAAGTTTAATGTTTGTTACTTATACTAAAAATAGAGCATCGATTATAGTGAAGAGCAGTTAGTGCCTCTCATTTAAGGCTTAAAGTTAGAGAAGGAGTGCTGTCTACTGAAAGTTGGGGCAGATGATGAGTAAGGGACCGTTTTCTGGTCATTTTATTTGACCACCTTTTTTGTTTTTTCGCCACTCCCTTTTGAAACCCCTTTCTCTCTTGGGTTCAGGGATACCTGTCTCCTATTTTTCCTCCTCTGTGTATTTGACATGTTATTTGTAGACTCTTGCTAGTTCTTCCTCCTCTCCTCACCCCTTAAATATTAGTATCCATTCCCCAGGTGGTTCTTAAGCCTTCATTATGTTCTCCCTTCTTGTTGATCTCATTTATTCATACGACTTTTTATGTGTTTGTTACCTATATGCTGATGACTCAGATTTATCTCCAAAATGATATATTTCTCCTTGAGAGAGATCCATCTGTCTACCAGGCACCTCCTGATGTCCTATAAATATTGTAAATTCAAAAGTATATAAATCTGAACTCATCCCTCAGTTGTTCCCTACTCTTACCACTATCCCCCCCAAAAAGAAAGAAATCTATTCTTAAAACCATGCGAAGTAGGTAAATGTTTCCACTGCCACCTCAGCTCCCTAAACTGAAAACTTGGTGATAATGCTTGACCCTTTTCCTTTACTGTACCTTTAACCCAGTACACCCAGTGCTGATGTTTGTTAACACCTCTGAATATCACTTCAATCCATCCCTCCTCTGCTGTTTTTGATT
The DNA here is from genome assembly GCA_028646535.1 of Procyon lotor. NCBI lineage: Eukaryota > Metazoa > Chordata > Mammalia > Carnivora > Procyonidae > Procyon > Procyon lotor. The sequence continues at coordinate 22,942,171 of CM053607.1, forward strand.
TGTAGAGTGGGTGTATATATATAGCTTGTCAGTTGAAATAACTTTTAGCATTCTAAGAAGACGGCAATTGTGAAAGATGTGTTTAGTGTTAGGATATTTTTTACATGCTTGGGCTCTGGCATTTAAAATTATTGTATATAGAAGGTGCCTGGGTGTCTCGGTTGGAAGACTGTGTGACTCGAGCCCCACATTTGTATAGAAGTTCCTAAAAATTTTTTTTAAATAAAATTAACATGTAATCTTTATTAACATTCATGCTTTCTAGCCTAAATGAGACTGTGTTCTGTACACATTTCCACTAAATCAAAAATCTAGGGCTTCTGATGTACAGCCCAGTGTATCAACTAGAGCAGTTTGCTGCCTCTATCCTTGTAGAGTATTATAATTCATAAATGTGTACATTCATTTCAATACTGTGTTCATGTGTTAAGGAACAAAGTCTGAGAGGAAAATGGGAATGTAGGAGGAAAGGGTAAAGGAAGGGCTTTTAAATTAACTTTCCTATACTATGGAAACAAGTTCACTTGAATAACTTTCACTTTTACTGCAGATAACAGAAAACTAAAGAAACAAATGCAGTGAGATATGATACCGTTCAGTTGCTAGGCATTCAAACATTTTTAATGGCAAGAATCAGATATATTATAACTATTACTTGTTTTTGAAGTTATTGCTGGTGGTTTTGTATAACCTTACAATGTTTCTTCCTTAGAACAAGAAGTTATTCTCTTCACTCCCTGTTTGAACAAAAGGGTCTGCTTAGAGTTATTGGTTTAAATGATCCTGAATATCTTTTGTAAAGACATATTACAGTGTGATGCTATCTTGAAAAACAAAGTAAACTTGTCTTCACTCTATCTAGAGTTTATAACTTAAACTTAAATAATAGGTGTATATTTTGCTCCATGCTAATTAACATGCCTTTGAGAAAATGGGATCAATCTAAAGGCAGTTTACAAAAGCTGATGGGAGAACCTTGTCTTTATTGAGTCTTTGGTACCTCGTATATAGCAACCACTCAACAAACAATTATTGAATAAATGAATTTAAATTATATTTCAGTTTTGGGACTTAGGACTGATTGGAGTGACAGAAGATAGGTGGGGCATGTTAAACATTGAGTAAGCTTAATGGAAGAAAGAAAGCAGGCACAAAGCCTGGAAAAGGTCGGACAACATTTAAAGCAAAGAACTAGTATAATTTAGTTAATTGCTTGTATTTGGACAATTGCATTTGCTTACCTGGATAAGAGAAAAATCTGTATACAAGTGTTTTGGATTCTTTCTATTCTTTTATTCCTGCTTCAACTTTGCTTCTGGTTTCAAGTATTGTCTCTGTACTTTCTTTTTTTTTTTTTTTTTTTTTTTAAAGATTTTTTTATTTATTTGACAGAGAGAAACACAGCGAGAGATGGAGCACAAGCAGAGGGAATGGTAGCGGGAGAAGCAGGCTTCCCGCGGAGCAGGGAGCCCGATGCGGGGCTCGATCCCAGACCCTTGGGATCTGACCTGGGCCGAAGGCAGACGCTTAACGACTGAGCCACCCAGGCGCCCCTGTCTCTGTACTTTCATCTTCACTGCTAAGGGACAGATTTGTAGGTTTAAGGCTAAAATGACCTGCAAAATCCAGGTATGCGTATTCAGAATTGAGAATTGGGAAGGGAGAGAAGTGTAGTTTTTCAGTCTTTTCCAGTTACTCAAAGTTTGTAGTGTACGTCAGAGTGTCATTGCAGGTCTTCAGTATTCAGATGAAGAGGCCTTAAAACTAGAATTTAAAATGACTTACAATTTGCAACAGGTTTGTTTGTGACTGTCCTAGGATGCAGTTCAGTATCTGAATCTCTAATATGCTGTATATCTGTTGAGCCATGCTGCTGCCTACATGAGTTATCATATGATTTTCTTGATTCTGATTGTTTTCAACTAGAAGATGGCCACCAGAATTTTAGTGTTCTTTATAAAGACTTCATAGTACATCAGTTCTCTATTTCCTTAGTTTTTTTGGAAAGTAAAACTACTTATAGTTTTCTAGTATGCTAAGTAAGGCTGAATTGTGGAATTTAGAACTTAGAATCTTCTAAGAACTTCACAGTTAAAGACTTTTTTCTTTTAATAGAAGCAGTGCAGAAAAAACTACATGCTATTTGGAAAATAGGAAAAATATCTATAATCTCATATTTTAGGTTTTTCCTTCTAAGCTTTTAATAAAAATATCTTGTATATGAATGTAATTTTAGTTAAGTATGTATTCATGGTATAAATTATACATACATAGTCCTGTTTTCTCAAGGTTGTCTCATGAAGGTTTTCTTCATTTCCTCTGTAGTGTTCATAATTATTTAAAATTTATCCCAGGACACCTGTCTGGCTCAGTCAGAGGACATGTGACTTTTTTTTTTTTTTTTTTTTTTTTAAGATTTTACTTATTTGAGAGAGAGAATGAGAGAAAGAGAACATGAGAGAGGGGAGAGTCAGTGGGAGAAGCGGACTCCATGCTGAGCAGGGAGCACCATGCAGGACTGATCATGGGATTCCATGATCGTGACCTGAGCCACCCAGACACCCAGAGGACATGTGACTCTTGATCTTGGGGTTGTGAGTTTGAGCTCCATGTGGGGTGAAGAGTTTACTTAAATAATTTTTTAAAAACTTAAAAAAGTTTACCAATAGTTTTGTCAGAAGATGAACCATAATTTCTTTAGTCATTCTGTTGGACATTTTATTTGTTCTCACTTTTTTCTGTATAAAAATAAGGCATTGAAACATATTTATATGTACTGTTTCCCCCTTTGGAGGTTTTATTAACTTAGAGAGTTAGAATCCCATAAGTGGAAGTTGGAACAAAAGTTTGAACATTTTTATGGCTCTTAATGTGTATTTCCAAAAATAGTAATAATATGTATTTCCATAATCTATACTTTTATTTATGTTTTAATTCATTCAGTAAATGCATTTTTTTTTATATAGATGCAGCTTCCCTGTTAAGATTTTTTTTTTTAGATTGTTTAAACTGTTCCTCTTTCCCATTGTTGTGGGTGTAATCTCTTTTCAATATATTTTTGAACTTCTTGATGGTGAAAATCATAGGCTTTTTCAAACTGGGTGTATCATTTCGAGGTATGTAGTGAAATTAGCATTGAATCTAAGCTAGCTGCTACCCAGGTAATATTTAGGCCAGTTAAGCTCATTTCTTCAACTGTAAACTGAAGGGATTCTCTGGTGCTCTCAGGTCTTAGGATTTTTATGAACAAAGCAAAAGAAAAAAAAGGAATTTAGATAAATCAAAGAGGGGAGTAGTTCCTAGAAGTAAAGTTGCAGTTGAAGGATCGTCAGTTCTTTTATTAGCAGAAAACAATACAAAACAAAATGATAAGGAGATTTCTAGAATGGAAAATACTAAAAAGAAAGGTAAATTTTTAGGTAGGTATCTAGTATTTATTCCTAATATCTGCGGCATGAAATATCTAGTGTGGTGTGGACATGGTCATGATCTCATACTCATTCCCTTATTCATCAAACATTGAATGTTCCCTGTGTCTCAGGACGTGTAAGATATTAGAGATGGTGAACTAAAAGACTCCAGCCTTGCCTTCAAGGATCTTTTTTTTTTTTTTTTAAAGATTATTTATTTGGAGCACCTGGGTGGCTCAGTGGGTTAAGCCTCTGCTTTCGGCTAATGGTCATGATCTCAGGGTCTTGGGATTGAACCCTGCATGGGCTCTTTGCTCAGCAGGGAGCCTGCTTCTCTGCCTACTTGTGATCTCTCCCTCTGTTAAATAAAGAAAATCTTTTAAAAAAATGTTATTTATTTATTTGACAGAGAGAGATGTAGTGAGAGAGGGAATACAAGCAGGGGGAATGGGAGAGGGAGAGGCAGGCTTCCCGCTGAGCATGGAACCCAGTGCAGGGCTGGATCCCAGGACCCTGGGATCATGAAATGAGCCAAAGGCAGGCGCTTAATGACTGAGCCACCCCAAGGATCTTTTTTTTTTTTTTTTAAAGAGAGAGAGCACAAGGTGATGATGCAGGACTCTGAGATCATGACCTGAGCCAAAAATCAAGAATCAGATGCCTAACCAACTGAGCCACCGAGCTGCCCGCTAGGATCTTATAGTCTAATATAGACAGATAAAGATTATATTACAATATTAAGGTTGACTAAGAGGAGCGCTGAGAGGAATCACCTAATTTGGACTAGAGATGAGGTGTAAACTAAGTTTTGAAAGCCATTAGTTAGACTTGGGAGCCTAGGGGGCTGGAGCAACAGTTTGATTTTGGAAACTGCAGATTTTAGATTATTAAAACACAAGGCTAGAAAAAGAGCATGCCATAATATTTGAAGCTACAAAGAGGGATAGAGTTCACATTATGAAGGAATGTGTATGCCTTTACAAACTCTTTAAAAGCATGGGGAACCAAGAAATTATTTAGTAATGAAATATGTTTTGTATTTGAAAAGTATTTTTTTGGGCAGCAATGCAAAGATTAGATAGTAGGCAAAGAAAAGAAGGCTAGGGAAGCTAATTACGAATTGATGAGGTCCTCAGTTAAGACAGTGAGAATATGGAGGAGGATACTAGGGAAATAGCCTGGATGCAGTTTGGTAATTTTATGTAGATAGATTGGGTAATGGAGAATGAAAAGAGGATGCTTCCTTGATTCTCAAGTTTCATACTTGTGGGGCTTGGAATGTGGAAGTTCCATTCACTAATATCAGGAATATAGGAGAAAGTTGTTGTTGTTGTTGTTTTAAATATTTTATTTATTTATTTGACACAGAGAGAGAGATCACAAGTAGGCAGAGAGGCAGGCAGAGAGAGAGGGGGGAAGCAGGCTCCCTGCTGGGCAGAGAGCCCGATGTGGGGCTCCATCCCGGGACCCTGAGATCTTGACCTGAGCCAAAGGCAGAGGCTTAACCCACTGAGCCACCCAGGCGCCCCTAAAGTTTTAAGAATTGTATAGTGGTAATGTGGAAGAAGGGAGGGAGGTGATACTATAATTTTAGGCATGTCAAGTTTAACCAGCCTATGGGACATTCACAAGTAAGGTGGATATGGAAGTCTTAAATACTTCAGGTCTTTAGAGCTCAGAAGACACTAGGCTTTTCTTTGGCAAAGTACATAATTGTGAATTGGTCTATTAGAGGATTATTTTCTTGAGGAAGACATTTCTAAATCTATGTAGACTCTTTAAAAGGACATGTAAAATTTAACTTTAAAACCATGTTGAAATCCTAGGATTCCTTTGTTTTCTCATCTGAGAATATCTAGTATAATAATCATTTTGTTATTATAGTTCCGGTATAGATACACAAATTAGAATTAGCATGTAGCTTTTAAAGCCAACATAAGTTAAATGACATTTGAGTGCCTATGAATAAGAATACAGTCTACCCAGAGAAAGACAAATACTGTATAATTTCACTTTTACTTGGAATCTAAAAAACAAATGAATAAACAAAAAAGCAGGAACAAACCCACAAATAAGGAGAACAAACTTACGGTTGCGGGAGGGGAGTTGGGGGGGATGGATAAAATGAGTGAAAGTGAGTGGGAAATACAAGCTTCTGGTTATGGAATGAATAAGTCACGGGAATAAAAGGTAGAGCATAGGGAATACAGTCAGTGGTATTATATTAGTGTTGCATGGTGACAGATGGTAGCTATGCTTGGGGTCAGCATAGCATAATATATAAACTTGTCGAATATGTTGTATATCTAGAACTAATGTAACATTGTATGTCAGCTATACTTCCATAAAAAACAATTTTTAATTTAAAAAGATACAAAAAAGAATACAGCCTATGAAACACTATCACATTTCATATTTTAGACAGAATGGATAGTGAAAAATTTAGTGGCTTGGTCAAATTGTTGTAGACACTAATGGTTATTTGAAAATGACTTTCAAGGCTGAACTAGAAGATCTCTCTAGGTCAGGGTTAAAAGTAGAATGAGTGATACCATGCGTTTTTGTTTTTTCTTAAATCTTACTTGGTTTAAATTACCAGAAGACAATAATAATACCATTTCTTCTTGAGGTTTTGCTTTTCATTGTATAGATCATTTATTACTATGAACTGAGAATAACAAAATGAATGTTCTTGTATGACTGTTTTCTATTGTACAAGGCTCTTCCTAGGGTCTTCCAGCTTATTCAGAAGACTGCTTCTTTGGTTAGTTTTATACTGAATCTATACACATAATGAGATCTTTTAGTGAGAACTATGTTTCTTTCTCATGGAGGGATTATCTTGACAAATATAATTAAGGGTCTACTTTTAGCATAATTAAATGGCAGTGGCTTTTTAAAAGTATCATATGCAGGAATTATATATATAGGAATCAAACTGATTTATCAAAAATAATTGACCATGTGTTGTAATGTCAAAATAGAAATTCGTGCTTCCTAGAACCTAAGTACATTTACGCAAATGTACTTTTTTGTACTTTTTTTTGTTTTGTTTGATTTGGTTAAAGAGGTGGCATTCCAGAATCATCTAGGGAATTTTTTCAAACTATAATCCTATTCTGGAGATGTAAAATAAGATTGTAAGTTTCTCTTTTAGTTCTTCCCTTAAGGTTTTTAATCATTCCACAAGAATTAATTGAACACTATATGCTTAGTAATGAATTCTAGGCATTTGATATTAAGATTTTTTTTTCAGCCTCCCTCCCAAATTTTACGTGGCTGCCTAAAAGAGCTCTTTTTTGTTCTGTTCTGTAAAAACATTGTTTATGGAGCATAAAGGAGCAAGAAACTGGTGAGTGGAATTGTTAGTAAGTTAGAATGAAAAATAGAATGGAGAGATGTGTTGAGTCCTAAAGAATGGAGGGGAGTTGCTGGATATTAGAGAGGACATAGAATTGAGGAAAGAAGTTAGCTAGCAAACACTATAAATGAATTTGGCAGAAGAATTGTTAAGAAAATTAAAGTAAAAATTTTAAGATTGTATTTATTTGAAAGACCAAGAAAGTGCATGTGCACATATGTGAGCACAAGTGGGAAGAAGGGTAGAGGGAGGAGCAGACTCTCAGGTGAGTGCAGGATCCCAGGACCCCAGAGATCATGATCCCTGTGGAAGTCGGGTGCCCAACCTACTGAGCTACCCAGGTACCCCTGAAGTAAAAGTTTTAAAATATATATTTGTAACAGTACTTAAAATACAGTAAAAAAAATTATGAACTGACTGGTCTGTTCCTAAAGGTGGCTTATATTTAAAAAGTTTTCCGAAAAGTCAAATGTTGGATACATACTGCTTCAGAGTAACATGTAAAATGCTTAGAAGTAGTTAAGTCCTCAGCAAATATTTATTTTTATTAGTTGACAGCTACCTTTCTCATTGTGATTTGATGAAAAATATATCCATGTCAAGTATATTTCTAAATGAAAATCAACTAATATGTGACATGTATAATTATTAGGAAGGAAGATTTTTTTTTTTTAAGATTTTATTTATTTATTTGACAGAGAGAGGTCACAAGTAGGCAGAGAGGCAGGCAGGGGGATAGGGGGGAGCAGGCTCCCTGATGAGCAGAGAGCCAGATGCGGGGCTTGATCCCAGGACCCCGAGATCATGACCTGAGCTGAAGGCAGAGACTTTAACCCACTGAGCCACCCAGGCGCCCCAGGAAGGAAGATATTTGATAAGCAAAGAAAAAGTAATTAAATTGGCTTAAGTTCATATGGTATTGACATATGAATACTCCTTCCTAATATAACTTTGCTGTGTACCCCAGATCAAGTGAAGTATCCCAGATAATAACTGCCTATACAAGGAACTTGATTTAACTCATCTCTAATATCTAAAGTTAATTATGCCTCCAAAGGTGTGTTATACTATTATGCATGACAGTATACATATATATAATATATACATATATATCCACTATATTTTGATAACTCATCTTGTATTTTCTTGCTTTATACCTTTTAATCAGAACATTTATCTCCTTTTTTCTCCATCTTTCCAAATCCTGCCTTCTTTCTGTTGAGATCTTACAGGTTTTTTGGTGGTGATAGAGGGTAGCATAACAGAATTACCTAGGTTTTTTCCCTCCCCAAGCTTATAATACTTCCCCCCCTTTCTCCTGCCCCCCAATTCATGTGATCTCTTTCTTTTCTAATACATACTTGTGTGGCAGAGTTAGTTATTTAAGTTTGTTGACTTCTTACATTTTCTTATTATATATCAAGCCACAGTTTATTTTGTTTCATTTTACAGTATGTGTATTATCTTCTCAATTAGATTGTAAACTTTTTTAGGGCAGGATCTGCCTTTGGTACCTGGTAAAGTGTTGTGCTTGAAGCAGCCCTTAACAAGTGTTTGCTGATAATGTATGTGGCTCATCTGAACTGGATTTAAAAGATTTGGAAAATATCTCACATTCTCACAAACCATAAAATTCACTCTTTTAAATTGTGCAGTGGTAAAAATTTAGTGTTTGTTTGTTTGTTTGTTTTTAAAGATTTTATTTATTTGACAGAAACACAGCAATAGAGGGAACACAAGTAGAGGGAATGGTAGCGGGAGAAGCAGGCTTCCTGCTGAGCAGGGAGCCCGATGCGGGTCTCGATCCTAGGACCTCAGGATCATGACCCAAGCCGAAGGCAGACGCTTAATGACTGAGCCACCCAGGCGCCCCCAATCTCAAAATGAGTTATGAGTTATCAAAATATAGTGGATATATATGTATATATTATACATATATGTATACTGTCATGCATAATAGTATAACACAACAGTATAACACAGTGGTTTTTAATTTATTCATAAAGTTGTGTAACCATCATCACTGTCTAGTTTCCAGAATATTTCATCACCCAAAAAAGAAATCCCATACCCATTAGCAGTCACTCCCTGTTCTTCCCTTTTACAGCCTTTGGCTACCAGTATTTTACCTTCTGTTGCTATAAATTTCCTTATTCATAAGTGGAATCACACAGTTTGGCCTGTTTGTATCTGACTTCTTTCACTTGGTCTTCTATATATAAGAGCATGTATCAGTATTTCAGTTTTTATAGTCAAATAGTATTGCACTGTATGGATATATAACATTCTACTTAACCACCTTTTTTAGTTGATGGACATTTGAGTTGTTTTCACCTTTTGGTTATTAGGAATAATGCTGCTGTAAACATTCATATGCAAGTTTCTCTATGGGCATATGTTTTCACTTCCCCCGTGTTAAGAAAATTAAAGTAAAAAAAAATTTTTTTTTTTCCGGGAATACACATTCAATCTCTTATAAATACATGTTAGAGCATCTGATAACATAAGCAAAGGGCTCTGAAATTAATTTAAAATTAAACCAAGACTGGATTTCCTGCACTTCTGGCAGGAAATTTATCTAAAACACCTGAATACCCAAATTTCTAGGGCATGTGCTAATCCTATAACTCTTTGTGCAGAACTGCCAGACTGTTTTCCAAAGAGGCTACATGATGTTAACAGTTCCGTTTTCAGTGTTTGAGATTTACACTTTTTCTACATCCTCACCAATACTTGTTATTCTGTTTTTGAGTTAGCTATCCTAGTGGGTGTGCAGTGGTATCTCATTGTGGCTTTGATATGCATTTCCCTAATGACTAATGATATTGAACATCTTTTTATTTGCATATTGGTCATTTTTTTTTTCAAAGATTTTATTTACTTATTTGACAGAGAGAGACAGAGCCAGAGAGGGAATACAAGCAAGAGAGTGGGAGAGGAAGAAGCAGACTTCCTGCCGAGCAGGGAGCCTGATGTGGGCCTTGATCCCAGGACCCTGGGATCATGACCTGAGCCAAAGGCAGACGCTTAATGACTGAGCCACCCAGGCGCCCTTGTATTGGTCATTTCTATATCTTCTTTGGAGGAGTGTTTCTTCTCATCTTTTGCACATTTTTAAATTGGATTTTCTATGTTTTTATCCTTCAAATATAAGTTTTTAATATATTCTGGCCCCAGGTCCCTTATTAGATATATGATTTATAAATATTTTCTTTAATTCTTTGGGTTATTTTGTCACTTTCTTGATAGTGTCCTTTGAATCACAAAAGTTTTTTATTTTGATGATGTCCGATTTATCTGGGGGTTTTTTGTTGGTTTTTGTTTTTTGGTTTTTTTGGTTGTGCTTTTGATGTCCTATTTAAGAAGCTGCTGTCTAACCCAGGGTCATGAAGATTTATGTCTATGTTTAGTTTCAGGTCTTACATTTAAGTCTCTGACCATTCAAGTTAATTTTTTGCATGTGGTATCAGGTAGGGTTATAACATCCTTCGTCTACATGTGACTGTCCAGTTGTGCCATCACTGTTGAAAAGATTGTTCTTTTCCCTTCAAATGGTCTTGGCATCCTTTGTCAAAAATCAGTTGAATGTAAATATAAGAGTTCATTTCTGGACTGTCAATTTTATTCCATCTCATCCACTCTAAGGGGTCTAACCTTATGCCACTATCACAGTGTCTTAGTTCTTGTAGCTTTGTAGTAAGGTTTGAAGATAGGAAGTATGAATCCTCTGTTCTTTTTCAAAATTTTTTTGATATTTTGGATCTCTTGCATTTTCATATGAATTTTAGCATCAGCTCGTTCATTTCTGCAAAATAGGCAGCTGCAATTTTATAAAGGATTATCAGTCTATAAATCAATTTGGGGAATATTGCCATCTTAATTATATTAAGTCTTCTCATCTATAAGTTTGGGGTGCCTTGTCATTTTTTTAGGCCTTGATTATTTTACCGAAAATGTTTTGTAGTTTTCAGTGTACAAGTGTTGCGCTTCTTTTGTTAAATTTATTCCTAGATATTTTTTCTTTCTGATGCTATTATAAATGGATTTTTTTTAAGAATTTCATTTTGAGATTGTTTATTGGTAGTATATGGCAGTACAATCGATTTTTTATATAATGATCTTTCATCCTATAAGAACTCCTTTATTCTAATTCATGCTCCTTTTTCTAAGGAACTCCTTTATTCTAATTCATGCTCCTTTTTCTAAGGAATTCTAAGAATTTATGCTTGTTCTTCAGTATTGTTCATTCTGCCCTCTTCCAGCCTTCCAAATACTACATGTTACAAGTAGCTAAAAGGTAGAATTTTTACTGTTTGTCCAAACTGATGCCTTTGTGACTTGGAAGAACTTGTATACATATGAAGAGTAAGATAAGATAGCTCAGAGGAAAATTTGTGGTCATATTTTGTCAGAATTTTCATTAAGTGGTATCTGGTTGTAGCATAGGATTAAAAATTGAGGAATTGTGGTGTAGTTTTTGAAAGAGTTTGTTTCATCTGTAGTAAGGGCCAGCTCAAATGTTTGTTGCAGAATAAATGCCTGTCTTAGCAATACGTATATATGGATGCAAAATAAATTTTCTTGGTCAGTAATTTCTAAAGTCTTCATCTTCTGCTAGTCAGTAAGTGATTTTCAGTAGTGTGTCTGGAAAGTTTAAATTGTACAGGAAAAAAAAGAGTGAGTGGGCAAAGAGGGTAATGTGATTAGGGAAATGGGAGAGAGGCAAGGAGGCAAGATTAATAACTTGAGTTTTGTTAATACAATATTAGGATTTAAATAGATATCTGCTGATTGGAAACAAAAGAGGAAACAGCGATAATGAATTATTCCTCAAATTCAAACTTCTGTTTTTTAATCTGAGTCAGAGTTGAACCTAAATGGTAAATATATACATAAAAAGATGTTCAACCTCGCTAGCAGTTAGAAAAATGAAGAGGATGTGCACTAGTTCACTTAATGATGTGTTCTTTTGATAGAAAAAGATTAAATAAGTGCAGAAGTACCCTAAAAGTGTGCTTCTTTAATAAGTTTTAGCTCCCTTTCTCATTAATGTTAGTCTTATCACTAAAGTTTAGGTGTTATAATAGATATAAAGATGGGTAATTCTTTCTCTCTGTTTTTTAAAATAAACATTATCAAGAGCTTTCTATATATTATCATATACTCCCAGAAAAAACGTCTTGGGATAGATGTTATTTGCGTTTCACAGGTGAGGAAATTGAGGCTTAGGAAGTCAAAGTTACACAGCTTGAAACAGGAAGAAAAAAAATTTTAACCCAAATTTTTTGATTCTAAAACCTAGGCTTGAATTTTTTTTTTTTTTAAGATTTTATTTATTTATTTGACGGAGGAGAGAGATCACAAGTAGGCAGAGAGAGAAGGGGAAGCAGGCTCCCCGCAGAGCAGAGAGCCCGATGTGGGGCTCAATCCCAGGACCCTGAGATCATGACCTGAGCCGAGGGCAGAGGCTTTAACCCACTGAGCCACCCAGGTGCCCAAGGCTTGAACTCTTAATTGCTCTACTAATACTTCTTGTCTACTCCCTTTGGGAGCTTACACCCAGGTTAATAATATTATACATAATACTAACTTGATCCTTAAACTGTTAATAACTATTACCTAATTTTAAAAGCAAATTTTTATTTTACTTCAGAAAATCTCAAGTCTTTGCTTTTGGAAATCAAATCAAGTATTTGCCTATTCTTTTAATGTTGTATTAACCAGTTGTCATGGTTTCAAAAATTTCCTTGGTGTCTTTGCTTTGAAAAGTTGGTTCTTGAAACTTGTGGAGTAGGACTTTGAGTCCAGAAGGTAACTGACAGATTCAGTAAAAGAGAAAACTCTGGTAGAGCTCCTTGAATAATTTTAGGACAAAAAGTTACAGCTTAGGGGCACCTGGTTGGCTCAGTTGATTAACCGTCAGACTCTTAATTTGGCTCAGGTCATGATCTCCAGCACCAGAGTAGAGCTCTGCACTCCCCCCACCCCCCCGCCCAGACGGAGTCTGCTTGGTATTCTGTCTCCCCCTCTCTCTGCACTTCCCCCTGTCTTGCTCTCTCTCTCCCTCCTTCTTTAAATTAATTTTAAAAATCTAAAAAAAAAAAAAAGTATAGCTTAAAGAGAGGGTGGGCAAAAGTTGAGAAGAGTAAAATAAGTCCAAGTTGTTTTCTCTGTGTTGAAGATTTCTGTTTTATCCTTGATCTTATCAGCACAGAAAAATAACAGGTGTAATGTGATTGCCTTATGGGTACTTAAAAATGAATGTACAGGGGTGCCCGGGTGGCTCAGTCGTTAAGCGTCTGCCTTCAGCTCAGGTCATGATGCCAGGGTCCTGGGATCGAGCCCCGCATCGGGGCTCCCTGCTTGGCAGGAAGCCTGCTTCTCCCGCTACCATTCCCTCTGCTTGTGTTCCCTCTCTCGCTGTGTTTCTCTCTGCCAAATAAATAAAATCTTTAAAAAAAAAAATGTACATTGTATTTCTTCTTGATTGAGCCTATATAGAAGTTTTATATCATTTTTTTTTTTATGTGTGTTTTACCTTTCTTGGGGAATCTTGTATTCAGTGCAAACCTTTTATATTGAGTTTGTTTTGTTGAATTTTGAACAGTAGGGTTTTATAGAAGGAAATTCAGTTTTTAAAAAATCAGCTAAAACTTTGGATGGTGTTGTGCCTTTTTAAAAACAAATTTTTAAATAGGTTTAAAATAACCAATAATAGACTATTTGCAAAGGATTGCTTCTGATGTCTTGAGTCAGAGACATGTTTAGCTCCTAGTTTTGTGACCTTTTTCAATTTTAAACCTCAGTCACCCTTCCTATGATCGTCTGTATATTCATTTCAGACCACCTCTTTTTTCCTTTCTTCTTACAACAATAACTGCAAATCTATTTCTTCATGCCCTTCAGAACATCCCTTTCTGTGTATATCAGCTTATTATTTTTAGTTCTTATTTTTCATATTTTAGACCCAAAGTGAATTAAGGCTTCCTGCCTGAGTTACTGAATGTACACATATACAACACAGAGTTTAAAATCCTGCTACTACTCCAGATCAATCCTAGATTGTATCATCAGAGACCGTCTGCTTATAGATCACATTTTCAGTATCCTTTTTTGGGAAGGGCATTATGGCAGACTAGGGTACTTGATGCCTTACTTGATAATAAAATCATTTATACTGTATTTATGGAATCTAAAAGGAGCTAAACAGAAAGGAGAAAGGAGTCCTTTATGGTTTAGAAAACAGAATTGGTCACTAAAACCTCTAATTGCCTTATTCTTATCAATGATGATGATGATAGTAATAGCAACAGCTAATATTTATTGAGCCCACTGTTTTGAATATTTTGATTGGTGTTATTTAATCCTCACTACAATCCTTTAAGGTCTACATATAATATTATCCCCACTCTACAAAGTAGGAAACTGATATTTACAAAGAATGTGACTCACCCATGGGCTAATCTAGGGAAATCCCATAAGCAGTTCAAAGTTGGCATAATTAAAATGAATGTGTGCTTCCCCTAATTTCAATTAAACTATAAGCTCCCTGAGGCCAGAAATTTAATATAATGTTTATTGCTTTATTTCTATTATTTAATAAAGGATTTGAATATTGCAAAAGTGCCAGGCATATGGTATATGCTTAATTTTTTTAAATGAACAATTGAGGTTGGAGAGGCTGATTCATTAGCCTTAGCCATGAATCTTCTGGAGGGAATCCATACCAATCTCATTTGCATTGCATGACTTATTAATACTTTTTCCTTGGACTACCATTTTTACTATCTCTGGCAAGAGATAGTACCTGGCATATCTCTGCCAGATAGCACCTGGCAAGTTACTATTCATTTTTCAAGTTCCAGCATAATTTCATCTTTTCTGTGATGCCTTCATTTCTCCTTTAGATAGGATTTGTTCTCTTTTCTACGCTCCCACTTTTCTTTCTTTAAAGTTTATTGTAATATCTATTATATCATATTATAATTATCTTCTTCCCCTAGCCTGGGAATCTTTGATAGGTCAGGAGAGGCGGTGGTGGTGGACTGTGTCTTACTCATCTCAAATTCAACATTAAGTCCAGTTTTTGGCACTTTAAGTGCTCACTAAATATTGGACTGAATAAATTCATACAAACAAGCTAAAAATAGACTTTTAGGTGAGTGTCGAGGCATTTTATTTCAGTGTTGTCTTCTGAATTACAGTCATTTGCTTTTTAGGATACTCCTTAGATTATGAAGGACCATTCCTCTAGGCTGCTGTCTTTCAGAAATATTAATAATTGAGGAGATCCGGGACGCCTGGGTGGCTCAGTCGTTAAGCATCTGTCTTTGGCTCAGGTCATGATCCCATCCCAGGTACTGAGATCCAGCCCTAGGTCCGGCTCTTGCTCAGCAGGAGGCCTGCTTCTCCCTCTTCCACTCCCCCTACTTGCGCTGCTCTCTCTCTCTGTGTCAAATAAATAAATAAATAATGTTTAAAAAATAATTGAGGCGACCCTACAGCATTTCATATTTGCTGGTAGGGTTTTCTATGGAGTTCTCGGACATCCTTATCCTTCAGGGAAAAATTTTTAAAAAAGGAAGAAAAACCTTAATAAAAGATGTGATCATAGATAAGCCAAATGTCTAAGAATAAATCTATTCTTTAAGAATTTGAGTATAGAAAGAAGCATATTAGATTAAATTCTAGGATCCTAAGGTGCCTGCCTGGCTCAATTGAAAGAGCATGTGACTCTTGATCTTGGGATCAAAAGTTTGAGCCCCACATTGAGTGTAGAGATTACTAAAAAAAAATTAACTTTCAAAACAAAATTCTAGGATCCTTAAATACAGAATATAAGTCAGAATTGTATGTGCTCTTATATATATATCACATAACTCTATAGGATTGTTCATGAGGTACAGTAGAGGTGATATGAATAGACGTGCTTATAAATAGGATGATAGTGCATATGTTAGTTTCTGCAAAAGGAATTTTGTTAAACCATTAGCATACTGTGATTTAAATGATTCTTTTTTTTTTTAATTTATTTATTTGACAGAGAGGAGAGAGATCACAAGTAGGCAGAGGGGCAGGCAGAGAGAGGGGGAAGCAGGCTCCCCACTGAGCAGAGAACCCGACACAAGGCTCGATCCCAGGACCCTGAGATCATGACCTGAGCCAAAGGCAGAGGCTTTAACCCACTGAGCCACCCAGGTGCCCCAAATTAAGTGATTCTTAAGAATCTTTTCAAATAATGTGTTATCTATTGTTATATAACAAGTTACCCGAAATTCAGCAACTTAGAATAGTGAACATTGATTATCTCATTATTCTTGTGGGCCAAGAATCTTGGTGGAACATAGCTAGGTGCCCTTTAAACTTGTCTCTCAAGGCTACTGTCTTCCTTTAGTCAGGTTATCATTCAGGGCTACAGTCAGCACACTGGAGTTTGAATAAGGATTTGAGTATTGCAGAAGTAAAAAAGTTCAGCAAAAGTAAGAGGATACAAGTTGAGTTTTGTGAGTTTTTGTTGTTGTTTTTTTTTACATTTAATACTTAAAGGGTTAAGTTGTATAAAAATTATTAGTCAAGAATAGAAGTATGTAGTTTCTCAGGACTTAGTTGGGAAAGTGTGAATTTGAATATGAAAAGACAGTTTTACTACAAAATGTGTCTTCATGGGATAAGGTCACCTCTTGGTACGTATTTCTCATTTGTATATTGATTCTGATTTGGAAGTCTTTTCCTGTTTGAGGGAGATCTAATGGAGGATACTATTTGAAAATTTAAGACTTAATAGTGGGAGATTGAACAGAAAAACTGACAGTTGTGCTTATAAGGTCAGGATTAGACTTGAATGTGGAAGGACTTCTTTAAATTTAGTTTTTCATGTATATAAAGGGCAGTTCCCCTTTGCTCTTCTCTGTCCTGAATCAGGCGACACCCCCCCCCGCCCCCCGCCATGGTGGTGGCAGAGGGAGAAAGAGAGAATCTCAAGCAGCAAGCAGGCTCCATACTGCATGGAGCCCAGTGCGGAACTCAGATCTATGACCCTGAGATCAGGACAGCTGAAATTAAGAGTCATATGTTTAACCCACTGAGCCCGGAGGTACCCCTTTCCTGAGTCAGTCGTGGTTTTTGTTTGTTTGTTGTTTTTAAGTTTTATTTGTATGACTGAGAGAGAGCAAGCATGAAAGGGGGAAAGAGTAGAGGGAGAAGGGGAGGCAGACTCCCCACTGAGCAGGGAGCCTGACATGGGCTCAGTTCCAGGACCCTGGGATCATGACCTAAGCCCAAGGCAGACATTTAACCAACTGAGCCACTCACTCTTATCTCCTGAATCAATCTTAATGAAGAACAAATATGACATATAAAGAAAATTTCAAAACTTTTAGGCAAATAGAGAAAATATTTTGAAGAGTCCATTCCTAAATTATTTATTGATATAGTATATGTTAATCAAAATTTCAGTGAGATATGGGGAAACTTCATGTTTCTGTAATTTATTAAAAAAATAAATAAGAAGTTTCTGAAAAAATATGAGTTAATGGGGAGGGAAAAACAGACATGCCTTACCATATGTTAAAATACACTATTAAGCTATAGTAGCTAAAACATCACCATACAATCTATTGTGATAAATAAGTCAGTGAAACAGAGCCTTCCTAAAATAAATCCTACTTCCAAACTGTCTCTGCGAATTAAAAATATACTCAATATCATATAATATGTAATGAATAATATATATAAAAAGTATAAAGAAATTGTGCATTTTTAGACATCCCAAAATAATTTTGAATAGTGACCATGATGCTAGTAATATATTTTGGGACTCTCTGTTATAAGATTAATTTTAACAGGAGTGTGTTTTACATTAAGTAGTCTTGTGACCTGCTTACATACTTCTTCATCTTGTTAAAATCATTGTGTTGCTTTTATTAGTCTTTTCTTTAAAAATGACTTTTTTCTGTCAAACTACTAATACAGTGGCTTTTAAAAAATTATTTCTGCCTGTGCCCTTTGAGTAAATCAATGAAAATAATTAGTCTTGGTGTTCTGAAGTCTTTGGTGTACTGTTCGCTGTGATTCCATCTCCACTAACTTAAGTTATCCAGTAAATGATTTCTTTGGCAAAATGAGATATTAAAGAACCAAGGTTCTACCTAATACTACTCCATTCAACTCCAGGTTCTGCTTCAGTGGGAAATCTGTCTATAATAGTAAAGTGATTCAGAGCTTAAGTCTTTAAAGTCTCCCCTCTGGCTCACAGCACAAAAGGATGCCCAGTACACACTATAAGGTGATATAGATTCGTCAGTGGTCTTAAAATGATTAGGGGGCTCAGTCTGTTAAGTGTCCAGCTCTTGATTTCAGCTCCAGTTGTGATTTCAGGGTTGTCAGATCCAGCCCTGGCTTGGGCTCTGCGTTCAGTGCATAGATGGCCTGTCCCTCTCCCTCTGCTCCCTCTCTCTCAGATAAATAAATAAAATCTTAAAAAAATAAAACAAGATGATCTTAGAAGCTGAAGCTAATAGCCCTCTTAGTTAATCTTTCTTTTAATATAATCTCAGACTCAAGGTTTTCTCCTTTCTTAAAAAAAATTATTTGTTACCTGAACAGATTTTGTTTTGCTTGTTGATAGCTTAAAATTGGTGATTTTCAGAAGAAAGTGAGGTGAAATTTGATCACAATCTATGGACTTTCCTCTCCACCTAATAATTTTCTTTAAAAGTAGCCACCTACATCAGTCAAATAAAACAGCTGACTTTTTGTTGCATCCTGAGCTTTTATTTTGTCAAAATGCCAGTGTTCTCATTAAGTCTTCAGTAGAAAGTATAATTAATACTTAATGATTTCTAAGTCTGTTTGTTGGAGAAAAGGGCACGAAATTCAAAAGTACTAGATTTTGAATATTTTCTAGAAGTTTAACCTTTATGTTCTTTGAGGAAATGATAGCTTCTTAAGGATGATCTTGGTGTGGGAAAATTGATTCACAAGAAATATGAATGAGTTTCAAAGTAGTGCTGAAAATGCTGTGGTATTATTTCTTTGCACAGGTAGTGACAAGTAAGATGTGGATTTCATGTATTTTATTTTGTCACTTTAGGTGTTTGTATTCTGAAACAGCAGTTTTAAAACTTGCTGCATATTAAAATCATCTGGAGGATGACTTGATTCCTAGCTCTTATTCTTGACATTGAGATCAGTATTTCCATGGATAACACCCAGAGCATAAGTAAAGTTTTCAGAAGAGACCAGAAGAAAAGACCAGAAGAAAATATGCTAAAACATCCTGTAGTTGCATTAGAGTGACAGGATTACAGACATTTTCTGCTTTTATCTATATCCTAAAAATATTTATAATGTGCATATATTACCTTTAGAATAAAAAGGAAAAAAGCCTTGGACTTCTCAAAAATACTCTGAACAAAGGCCTGAAAGGGAATGACTAAAATAAATACTTGACAAATCATATGAAAATCAAGATTTCAGTAGAAAGATGAGCAAAGAACAATTCACACAATTGAAAGTGCGAATTATAAATGAACCGTTGGAAAATACTTTTTAAAATCTAAAAGTTTGATAAGACATTTTTCATGTGGTCAGATAGGTACCTACCTACCTTCCCCAAAAAGACGTACTTTAGAGTTAATACCCAGTGCTGGCTGACATGGCACAGCAAAACCCATATATTCTGGTGGCATTATGCAACCTTTTGAAAGGCAGTATAGTTAACACAAAGAAAGATTATGTTTAATAGTAGTAAAATAGAAAATTGTTATACACCCTCCAACTGCTAGTATGTAAAACGTGTACATGCTGAAAGACAATAAAAGTCCTTATTTGAATGTAAAGGAGATGAGATCACAGAATGCTATAGTATTTGCTTAGAAGTTCTTTAATTTTGCAAACTGTCTTTTCAACCAAAAAAAAAAAAAAAAAATCCAGTATGTCTAAGTTAACTTTACATATGATAGCTCTCTGACTATGGGGAGAACAAACCATATTTTATGTATTATGGATGTTTAGGCTTTATTCGTTTTCATGTTTTTGGCCCTCTTCAGATGATGTCCTATAGAAGATTCTTAAATCAGAAACCATTCTTCATTGAGACTTGTTTTTAAAATTTCCTAGTATCAGGGCGCCTGGGTGGCTCAGTGAGTTAAAGCTTCAGCCTTCAGCTCAGGTCATGATCTCGGGGTCCTGAGATCCTCCTCTCTCTCTGCCTGCCTCTCTGCCTGCTTGTGATCTCTCTCTCTCTCTGTCAAATAAATAAATAAATCTTTAAAAAAAAATAGTCTGTAAATTCTATCCCCAGTTTCCTCTTTTCAGGGTCCAAAGTTGCATCCACAATAGCACAGCGATTGCCAAACTTGTGTATTTAATCTTGGAGAGCAAAAAAGAAACAATGTCTACCAGTAAGCCACAATATTAAAAAATTTAAGCACTGAATTTCAGAAGCAGTCAGATACAGGCTCTTAAGAAACCTGAAGTTTTACCTAAGAAATGAAGTAAAGGAAAATAAATTTGTAATATTCTAAATACTTCACAGAGCTATTACTTTATGTATATCCCATCCTGAAATTGTTACCATGTCCCCACGTCAGTCTTGTTGAGTGTCTTTCCATACTTTTACAATCAAAACTTGAGCAGCATACCCTGATTGTCTAGTTCTGTATTTCCCAACCAGAGGTGGATGAGTGCTGTTGGCATTTTGGGCAAAACATTTATTGTGCTGGAATGTGCTTAAGTGTCCCACTCACTACTGCCAGTTACATCTCTCAGGTATTATGAATACCAAAAATGCTCTCAAAGTTTTCTGCAGTTGATGAGTAAGTACCACCACCCATTGAGAATTCGTTGGTCTACTCTAGAAGAATGCCAGTTAGCTCTTTTAAAAATAGGTTAATTTCATGTTGTAGTGTTTAGATTGAAACTTCACATTGGACATGAGTGAAGAGGATTAGGGTTCAGTGTTATTAGGGAAACAAATGGGAAGGATTTGGGTCTTTTTCATTCCAACAATTGATGGCTTGTAAATGCACGAGAGGACTTGCTACAAATCTTTTTGAAGGGTAATTTTGCACTACTGTGTCGATCAAGATTTAAAATGCTCATGCCTATTCCTCATTAACCTCACTTCAAGTAATCTAGCCAATAGAAATCTTGGAAGGTATACAGGTTCATCTTTTAGGATGTATATTTGCAGTGTTATTAGTAGTAGCCAAATGTAAATAAATAGAAGTAAAACAACCAAGAACAAAAACTTCAACCACCTAAGTGGTTATAAATGGTGGTTAAATAGTTTATAATATATACCATATACATATTTTTTAAAGGAAAGAACTTTGTTTACTGGGTAAATTGTTAACAAACAATATATCATTAAAGAAAACAATTTAGTATTATTATGATCCTAGTTTTGCAATAAAAATATGTGTGTACTTGCTTGTGTGTGTGTGTAAGTGAAGCCTGGAACATGGTATTTTAAATGAATAAATTAGAAAGTAGAAGCAAGACTTACAAAGGTTGAGAAAGAAATACTTTCTTTGTTCCTCTAGCACATAGTTGGTTCCCTCATCATTTATCTTTATTTCTTCCTCTAGACAACCCAATTGCACTTAATAGAAAGCCTGCCTCTTGAATCTCTACCCAGAAAGACTTTTGAAAAGACCTGGTAATTAATGGGGCAATAAGCCATACTATCTTCATGGGTACCCTAGTCTCAAATGTTTTGACTGTTTCTCTTTTCTCCTGTTTTGTTTTTTTGGCTTTGTTTTTGTTTTTTTCACTTCAGTGGTAGGACCCAACCTGCAAAACATCTTTCCCATATATACCTTTGTTGTTCTTACGCTTTACCATAGTTCATATCCTCATTACTTTATGCTCAGATTTTTACAGTAGCCTGTGAAACTGGTCTCCTTTTGTCAGCTTCAGCCCATTCCATTTCCGTGCTAAACAATGTCTTCTGAGCATATGATAGTATTAATGCTGTTATCTTAAATGTGCTCACAGGAGCAGTTTTGTGTTTATAGATTTCCACCTGTAGACAGTATACTCCAATAATTTGCACTTTGTACCTCTTCACTCTGTAAAGAAATAAACTTTTATTTTAACTCTTTTTAAAGAAAAGGGAGATACAGGAGCTAGTGTTTTGATACTGTGGCTAGCCCTGAAAAATTATTATATCAGCGCTGTACACTGACTCAACTCTTCCAGGAGGGAGGATGTTATTATAGCCATTATTTAAAATGGATTTATGGGATGAATTTGTGTGGTGAGTTGTGTTTTAGGATAGGAATTCTATAATGAATAAACATGTCTGCTCTTTTAATATCTGTAAATTCTTGGTTTGTTTATTCTTTTTTTGCCACTCATCTTCCCTTTGAGAAATTCTTAGCTGAACCTAGGAGGAAAAAAGATTTTGTTATTTTTATCTATATCTAGACTAGCACTGTATGAAGACTCTAGGAATCTGGAGAAATGTGCTAGAATTTGGACAGGTGTCCTCTTAAGGGTAGAGATTCCTCATTTAGAGGAAGTAGCTTGGAGGGCAAAGCACCATGTGAGCTTTTTCCCAGAGGGTATTCATGATATTCTGAGAACCTATCCACTTATTACTGCTCTCCCTTTGAGAATCAGTTATTTTCTTAAGATTTTATTTTAAGTACTCTCTACACCCAACGCGGGGCTCAAACTTAAAACTCAAGATTAAGAGCCACATGCACTACTGACTGAGCCAGCCAGGCACCCCAAGAATTGGTTTTAATGTGCCTTTACTACTAAAGGAAAGTGTCATATTCCTTATGTGTGTAGGGGCAGAAAACTAATTTAGAATAGTTGCTTTATAAAAAGTGAGTTGGCAGTAGCTATGATTATTTTGTTCACACTCATACCCAAACCTTTGAAAATCTTCAAGGCACCAGCTGCCACCTCCTCTAGGAAATCTTCCCTGATTTCCTTCTGGCTTTTCCTACTCAAATAATTTCTCCTTTCTTTGAACGTACTTGGATCTTGTTATGACCTTTGTGCTTTTCCACTTACCTATAATTATATACGTATCTTTTAAGAAAAATCTATATTCTGTACTGAAAACTTTCTAGAACAGGGTACATGCCTAACTTTTCTTGTATCTCTCAGTACTTCATGCAACCCTAGTATAGAGGCAAAGCAAATATTTCCTGATCAAACTATTTTTGTGATATTTACATAGGAAAAAGTTAATGAACTTTAAATGTTATTATTCTTCTGCTCCCATGAAATATCTTTTGCTCCAGAGGAAAATTGGCAAAAATTATAAAAATGATATCCAGTGACTACAGTTAGGAAAGCAATGTAACTGAATAAAAGCACCAAGGGTATGTCAAGAAGTAACTGGAGCTATAGATGGGCAATCAGTTTTATAAAGCTTTGTAGGTTGTGCTGAGTTTGAACTTTATTCTGTTCCTGAGAGGGGAGCCACTGAAAGATTTTAAGAGGTGAGTTATTTGATTAAATTGTGTGTATTTTTTTTTTTTTTTTTAAGATTTTATTTATTTATTTGACACAAGAGAGATCACAAGTAGGCAGAGAGGGGGAAGCAGGCTCCTTGCCGAGCAGAGAGCCTGATGTAGGGCTCGATCCCAGGACCCTGAGATCATGACCTGAGCCGAAGGCAGAGGCTTTAACCCACTGAGCCACCCAGGCACCCTGATTAAATTGTGTTTTAAATGTTAGTCTGGTATAATGAGAAAGCTACATTTAAAGATTGTAAGACTGGAAGATGGGATACAGTTAGGCTATTGCAAGAGTCTGGGAAACAAACAAAATCCTAAAATACTAGAACAGAGGCAGTATAGTAGGATAGAAGAGAATGGTTTTAAGAAATACAGATTAAATTCATAGGTCTTTTTGGTGTCTTATTTCATACTGTGTAAGGCGGAGGAAGTGTTTTGACTAGGCTTCAGAGATTGGTTGAAGTGCTGATACTTAATTTAGAAAAGGAATATGGGAGGAAGGAGAGTAACATTAAGTTTTGTGGCTGAGATGAGTTTTGAACATCTTCAATTTGTATTGTCAGTAGGACAGCCAGTTGAAGATGTCCAGCAGTCAGTTGAGTATGTAAGTCTCAGGTTTAGGGAGAGGCAGGTTCTAAGAGTGGTTAAATGTTTGCTCTGAAGAATATGTCTTACTCAAAAGACTTCTAGTGATGTCCCCACTAGCCAAGATTTGTTGTGATTTACTTTCTATAATTTTTTTTTAAATTATAAAAGCAATTTCTTTTAATCTGAATCTAATCATGAGGGGAAAAAGTCAAAACAATTAAAATTGAGGAAGACTCTGTAAAACAATTGGCAGTAACTCTTCAAAAATATCAGTGCCTAAAAGATTAAAAATATAGGTATTGGGGGGCACCTGGGTAGCTCAGTCAGTTAGGGTCTAACTCTTGATTCTGTCTCCATTCATGATATCAGGGTTGTGAGCTTGGCTTCTAGTTACATGTGTGCTGGGTATGAGGCCTACTTGAGATTTTCTTCCTCTCTCTCTCTCTCTCTGCCTCTCCCTGTTTGTACATGCACACTCTTTCTCTCTCTAAATACAATTTTAAAATAAAATTAAAAGGGAAACATAGGTTGGGGACCTGTTCTAAAAGAGACATGATAATCAAATACAGTGCAATCCTTGATTAATTGATTGCGTGATCCTGTATTGCCCCTTTTGTGGATGTTATTGCGATAATTGCATATGGACTGTATGTTAGATAATTCTATCCAAGTTAAATTTAAGTGTGACAGTTTATTGTGGAGGAGAATGTCTTTTGTCTTAGTCTGTGTGTTAAAATGCAATTAACTCAAATGGTTTAGCACACAAAGTGAGTATATGTAAAGAGAGAAAAGAATAAAACAAATGTGAATTTGTAATAAGAGTTTTTCAGTTATGTGAAAATGTATTTATTTTTTAGTATGGTTGCATATTAGAAGTTGGATAAGATGGTATTTATTATATGTTTGTGTTTTATCCATTGATTATGGGAAATAGTTGACATTAAAGCAACTGGCTTATCTGGGGCTCTTCTCTTTGAAGCCAGGCCTACTAAATAAGTGAACCAGATGATCTATTATTAATAAACCCTGTAGTATTTGGAATAGCATAGGTTTATACTACAGTCCATAACCAAGGTTTATTTTTGCTTATATTACTTAGCCAACACAATTTATCAGCAGGAAGAGACCTGCTCCACCCAGTAGCTCAAGAAGCCAGACTTAGGTAGTTTCTGACAATGTGTAATGGCACATCTGGAACATTAGACCCTGCAGTGACAACCACAGGGAAAGAAAGAGCTGGAGGGTTCTCCCATTGAATCTTCAGTATTTTGGCCGTGAAATGACAGACAGGTCATTTCTATTCATGGTGTATTAGCCAGAACCAATTACTTGGCTCTGCGCTTATTGGTAAAGGTCTGGGATATGTGGAGAGCACATGGTATTTGGTGAGCATTAAATGTCTGTCATATTTTGTAGTTCATCTCAAGAAATAGTGTCGATAGTCTTAAAATGTATGAGTATTGACTATTGTTGCCATAATTCTGCTTATTAAACTGTAGGAAAAATTTTTGATCACTTTTAGTGCCAGGAAGTGGCTTATTGCTTTTATATTGACTATTTCTCATATAACCCATATTTATTTATTACCTTCAAAACTGTATAGTAAATGTAAACTGAATTTGAGGAAAGTTTAGTAATTTGGTTATAGAGTACTGTCTTTTGGAGAATTTATGTGGTTTTGAGATTTTGTTTTGCTATTTTAATTTTAACGATAGCTCCTTTTTTTTTTTTTAAGGTTTCATATATTTATTTGATAGAGAGATAGATGAGAGTGGGAGCACAATCAGGGGGAGTGTGAGAGGAAGAAGCAGGCTTCCCACTGAGCAGGAAGCCCCATGCAGTGTGAGATCCCAGGACCCTGGGATCATGACCTGAGCCAAAGGCAGATGCTTAACAAGTGAGCCACACAGGTGCCCCTTATGATAGCTACTTTTATTTATTTATTTATTTATTCATTTATTTTTATTTTATTTTATTTTATTATTTTATTTTATTTTATTTATTTGACAGAGAGAGAGAGAGATCACAAGTAGGCAGAGAGGCAGGCAGAAAGTGAGGGGGAAGCAGTCTCCCTGCTGAGCAGAGAGCCCGATGCAGGGCTCAATCCCAGGACCTGAGATCATGACCTGAGCCGAAGGCAGAGGCTTTAACCCACTGAGCCACCCAGGTGCCCCAATTGCTACTTTTAAATAGTATTTTAAACTCAAAATTTTTTTGAGATTTTTAAAAAGGAGTTTCCTCAGAAAGTATTTTACTTTCTAAAATTTACATTAATTACCTTTAAAGTATCATTAGGTAGTATTTTTCAGAGTGTAATCTATCAAATACTTGTATGTGTAATCATTTCCTTATTTGGGGGCATTTATTTTGATAGTTTTCAGGGGTATAAATTCTAATGTATTTCTAAACAAATATTCAAAAAGTTTTGTTTATCTTAAACACACTTGAAATATACACAGGTGACTCAGTCGATTAAGCATCTGCCTTCTGCTTTCATCTCAGGTCATGATCCTGTGGTCCTGGAATTAAGCCTATTCAGTGGGGAGTCTGCTTTTCCCTCTCCTCCTACTCCTGCTCTTTTTTACTTGTCTCTGTTGCTTTCTCTGTCTTTCTCTTTCAAATAAATAAAATCTTAAAATCTATATAGATTAATAAAACTTACATAAACTATAGTATCATTTATATTTCTAAGGTATGGCTCAAAATTAGTTTCTAATAAAATTTGGGTAGAACTACAAATAATAGCTTCATTTTGAATATTTAATCTTAGGATGAAATCTATTAGACAAAATCAACCAAATTCCTCAACTTGATTTGATTCCTATACAGACCCTTCCTACATACTTCTTTTTATCAAATTTGGTAAATTATAGCCTAAAAGCTCTTATTAGATGAACTTCTGAGGTCAGTACAGACAAGTTCAGTATAATTTTTTTGCTCCAATAATTCTTGATGGGAATTTTCTCAAAAAAAAAAAAATACCCTTATGAAGAAAACATTGAAGTTATATCCTCACTATAGAATCGAAGGAAGAGGATTACATTTTTCTTTTTTCTTTTTTTTTTTAATTTTTAATTCCAGTGTGGTTAGCATACAGTGTTATATTTTCAGCTGTACAATCTATTGATTCAGTACTTTTATATATTACTTAGTGCTCATCAAGATAAGTGTAGTCTTAATAACCTTCACTTATTTCACCCATCCCCCTACCCACCTCCCGTCTGGTAACCATCAGTTTGTTCTCTATGGTCAAGAGTCTGGTTTTTGCAGTTTGGAGGTTCCTCAAAAAGTTAAAAATAGAACTATCCTACAATGGAGCAATTGTACTACTAGGTATTTATCCAAAGGATACTAAAATAGTAATTCAAAGGGATACATGCACCACAATGTTTATACTAGTAATGTCCACAATAGCCAAAATATGGAAAGAGGCCAGATGTGTACCTATGGATGAATGGATAAAGAAGATGTGTATATAAACAATGGAATATTACTCAGCCATCAAAAAGAATGAAATCTTGGATTTGCAGTGACATGGATTGGAATTAGAGCATGTTATTGCTAAGCAAGTAAAGTCAGAGAAAGACAAATGCTATATAATTTCACTTATGTGGAATTTAAGAAATAAAACGTATGAACATAGGGAAGGGAGGAAAAAAATAAGATAAAAACAGAGAGGGAGACATAGCATAAAATGCCTTTTTTTTTTTTTTAAGATTTCATTCATTTGGGGCGCCTGGGTGGCTCAGTGGGTTAAAGCCTCTGCCTTCAGCTCGGATCGTGATCTCAGGGTCCTGGGATCGAGCTCCACTTCGGGCTCTCAGCTCAGTGGGGAGCCTGCTTCCCCCCCCCCCCCCTGCCTACTTATGATCTCTCCTCTCTGTCGAATAAATAAATAAAAAGAAATTTAAAAAAAGATTTCATTCATTTATTTGACAGAGACACAGCAAGAGAAAGAACACAAGCAGGGGGAGTGGGAGAAGCAGGCTTTCCGCTGAACAGGAAGCCCAATACGGGGCTTCGTCCTAGGACCCTGGGATCATGACCTGAGCCAAAGGCAGACACTTGACTGAGCTATCCAGGCGCTGCAAAAGACTAACTATAGGGAACAAACTGAAGGTTGCTAGTGGAGAGGTGGATGGGGGGATGGGATAATTCAGTAATAGGCATTAAGGAGGGCACTAGTTGTTATATGCAACTGATGAATTGCTAAATTCTGCCCCTGAAACTTAGAGATTAGTAAATTGAGTTTAAATTAAAAATTTTTTTTAAAAGTCTGGTTTTTGGTTTTTTTTGTTTTTTTTTTTTTTTCTTAAAATCCACATATGACTGAAGTAATGGTATCTGTCTTTCTGACTGGCTTATTTCACTTAGCATTATATTCTCTAGATCCATCCATGTTGTTGCAAATGGCAAGATTTCATTCTTTTTATGGCTGAATAATATTCCGCAGTGTATATATACCACATCTTCTTTATGATTCATCTGTTGATAACACTTAGGTTGCTTCCATAACTTGGATATTGTGAATAATGCTGCAATAAACATAAGGGTGCATATATCCCTTCAAATTAGTGTTTTTGTATTCTTTGGGTAAGGCCCAGTGGTGCAATTCCTAAATTGTAGGGTAGTTTTATTTTTAATTTTTTGAAGAACTTCCATATTTTTTTGTATAGTAGCTTTATTAGTTTACATCCCCACCAGCAGTGCACGAGGGTTCTTTTCTCCTCATCCTCACCAACACTGTAGTTCCTTGAGTTCAGCTATTCTGACAGATATGAGGTGATATCTTATTGCACTTTTGATCTTTTCACACATCTGTCAGCCTTCTATCTGTGAAAAGCATCTTTTCATGCCTCTGTCAGCCTTTTATCTGTATATCTTTGGAGAAGTGTCTGTTCATGCCTTTGCCCATTTTTTTTCCCCCTAATATGTTTATTTTTTTAGTGTTACAAGATTAATTGTTCATGCATCACACCCAGTGCTCCATGCAACATGTGCCCTCCTCAATATCCACCACCAGGCTCGCCCAACCCCCCACCCCCCACCTCCAAAACCCTCAGTTTGTTTCTCAGAGTCCACAGTCTCTCATGGTTCATCTCCCCCTCTGATTTCCCCCCCATTCCCCTTTCTCTTCCTTTTGCCCATTTTTGATTGGTTTATTTCATATTTAGGTGTTAAGTTGTAGGGTTTTTTTGTTTTTTTAAGGTTTATTTATTTGAGAGGGAGAGCACACACATGAGCAGGGAGGAGGGGCAGAGGGCAAAGAAGAGGTAGAGAATCTCCACCTAACTCCCCTTTGAGCAGGGTGCCACACAGGGGTCTTGATCCCATGACCCTGAGATTGTGACCGGAGCTGAAACCAAAAATCAGACGATCAACTGACTGAGCCACCCACACACCCCAAGTTGTATAAGTTCTTTATGTATTTTGGATACCAATCCTTTATTGGATATGTCTTTTGCAAATATCTTCTCCCATGTGGTAAGTTGTCTTTTAGTTTCGATGGTTGTTTCCTTTGCTGTACAGCTTTGTACTTTGATGTAGTTCCAGTAGTTTATTTTTGCATTTGTTTCACTTGCCTTAGGAGACATGTGAAAAAAAAAGATGTTGCTGTGACCGATGTGAGAGAAATTACTGTTTGTGCTCTCTTCTACGGTTTTTATGTTTTTAGGTCTCACCTCTAGGCCCTTAATTCATTTTGAGGGTTTTTTTGTGTATGGTATAAAAAATAGTCCAGTTTCATTCTTTTGCTTGTAGCCTCCCAGTTTTCCCAACACCCATTTATTGAAGAGACCGTCTTTTTCCCATTACATATTCCTGCCTCTTTTGTCGAGAATTAATTGACCATAAAATTGTGGGTTTATTTCCAGGCTTTCTATTCTGTTCCATTGATCTATGTATCTCTTTTTGTGCTAGTACCATACTCTTTTGGTTACTGCAACTTTGTAATATAACTTGAAATCTGGAATTGTGATACCTCCTTTTGTTTCTTGTTTTCAAGGTTCCTTTGTCTATTTGGAGTCTTTTGTGGTTTCATACAAATTTTAGGATTGTTTGTTCTAGCTCTGTGAAAAATGCTGTTGGTATTTTGGCAGGGTTTGCATTACATCTGTAGATTGTTTTGGGTAGTATAGACTTTTTTTTTAGGATTTTATTTATTTATTTGTCAGAAAGAGGGTGCATTCGCACAAGCAGTGAGAGTGGCAGTCAGAGAGAGAAGCAGGCTCCACGCTGAGCAAGGAGCCTGGTGTGGGACTCCACAAGGGCCTTGGGATCATGACCTGAGCCAAAGGCAGATGCTTAACCATCTGAGCCACCAAAATTAAAATAAAATTTTAATAATATTTCCAATAATAGTTCTTCCAATCCGTGAGCATGGTCTTTCCATTTCTTTGTGTCATCTTTAGTTTGTTTCGTTTTTCTTTTCTTTTCTTTTCTTCTTTCTTTCTTTCTTTCTTTCTTTCTTTCTTTCTTTCTTTCTTTCTTTTATAGTTTTCAGAGTACAGGTCTTTTGCCTCTTTGGTTAAGTTTATTTCTAGGTATTTTATTATTTTTGGTGCAGTTGTAAATGGGATTGTTTTCTTAATTTCTTGTGCTTCATTATTAGTGTATAAATGCAGTGGATTTCTGTATATTGATTTTATCTTGCAACCTTACCGATTTCATTTATTAGTTCTAGTAGGGTTTTTTGGTAGAGTTTTTAGGGATTTCTATAGATAGTATTATGTCATCTTCAAATAGTGAAAGTTTTTCCTCTAAAGACAGGAAGGCTACAAGCAAAAGGATATCTAGTCTCACTACTTTTATTCAACATTGTACTGGAAGTCCTAGGCACAGCTGTCAGAAAACAAAAAGAAATAAAAGGCATCCATACTAGTAAGGAAGAAGTAAAACTTTCAGTATTTTCAGGATTAAAATTTAATATTAAGAATGTATGAAGGTTTATATATTTGAAATAATTATTAGCTTAGTAACTTTCTTTAACCTTTCTTCAGTTAAAGTCAAAAGAGGATTCTTAAAAAAAATAGCCAACTCCTGTTCATCACTCTCATTTAAATGGTTTCTGACCTTTGTTTTAATATATAAAGACAATATAAATATTATCACAATATAAATCTTATCACAGAGTAGTATGTGGTAACACATGCGAAAGGAGCTCCAGAGCTGCCTTCATTTTTTGTAGAATTGTAGAATTGATTGAACACCAGAAATTCTTTGCACAGTTATCAAATTCCCTAAGGATCTGGCTATTAGCTTATAAGTCAGTGAAATAATATTTCATCATTTATTAACATTGGTAGAGCACAGACTTAAAGGAAATGCATCTGGTATCCATTTCTTTATCTCCCATGGAAAAATATATGTGGAATGACTGCACTCAGTTGTTGGAAATGAATTGTTGTTGTCATTTCATTTGTGGTAATTTTCTTTTCTTTTTTCCCCAAACCATCTATTTCCTGATGAAAAAGAAAATTAGTGAAATTTCTTTTCTCAGTATACTTTATCCAGATAAGAAGTTTCTGTAGTAAAGATAGAGTGTTGCCTTCCAGAAGGTTTCTGCTTTTATTACAAGTTCCTTTAGATATTTGGATTTTTCTGTTAAGTTACACAAAGGATAACCCCTGTAACAAAGTTATTTACTAAATTAATTGACCTAATTTGGAAGAAACTGGCAACTTTCTCTGAAACTTTCAAAAATATAACTAAGCATTTGGCCAAAATAAAGCCATATTTTCATTTTTGTATTGTAAATGCCAGCAAATTAAATACCAATGTGTCACCAAAAGTGATTTTGTTTTTTAAGTGAATTTTACCAACCAGTTAAATTTTACTATTGGATTAGCAGCTTTTTATGCTGCTAAGAGGGGACATTTTAACACTTAAAAGGGTAAACTAGGAAAGATAACTTTAGAATAAAAGGTAGTCTTTCCATATGTCAGTTGACAGTTTGACATTAATGTATTTATGTCTTGAATTATCTGTTTCTCTTGTTTTACCGTGTGCTTCTGTAAACTTTATTTTCATCCTTTATTGAAAAGCATGATTTTGAACATACCTTGTGATGAGGTTTACAGTATTTATTGCAATAAAAAAGGAGCTTTTGGGGTGCTGGAATGGCTCATCTCTTGGGCAACTAACTCTTGATTTTTGGCTCAGGTCATGATCTTAGGGTGCTGGGATTGAGCCCCACATCAGGTTCCGTACTCAGCAGGGAGTCTACTTGAGATTTTCTTTCTCTCCCTTTGCCCCTCCCTCCACTCTTGTGCACACTGTCTCTCTCTCAAATAAATAAATTTTTTAAAAAAGATGCTTTTGATTTTGTAGGCAAAGTCTTTAGAGTACCACACAAACAGGTGTCTGTAGCCATTAAGCCCAATATAGACTTAACTGGAACTATCTTGGATATCTTATAAAAACTTTTGTCAGTTATTCTAGTTTATCTTATAAATTCCAAAAATGGATTGTGGTAGGAGTCTGCATAGTATTATGGTTAATGACTTAGACCCTGAAGCCAGGTTTCCTGGGTTTGAATCTCAGGTCTAACACCTGCTAATTAGGAAAGTTTGTGAAGATGGATTGTTGTATTTTGAACTCACTGAAGTTTCTTTCATACATTTGATGTTTATATTATTTTGCCATTTCCAGGATACAGTTTCTCATCATTTTTTTAGTTACTACATCAAGCAGCTTTTCTGTGAGGGACAGGGGATACAAATACCAGAAAAATATTTTATGCATTACACCCCTGATTTCATGGTGAAAAGGGGAAAAAGAAAAAGTGTCTCAAGTGACAGAAATGCAAATGTTTTCAAAAACTAGGATGGCATAAATTAATCATAGCAGAACTGAAGAGTATATAGGCTTGTATCACTTGAAAAGCTCTTGTTACAAGCATCCTATTAATTTATCAGAGCATTTCAGTAAGTAGCCATTATAAAGAAAAAATTAAGTAAATAATGATAGCACAGATGATACTCAGATATGGTGAAATCATACAAGGAGACCTTGAATGAGTCATAATCAAATTGCTAGGACCTATGTGACACTCAACTTTTCATACTTGACTGAGTTTAGAGTTGATGCCTTATATTTAGTAGGCTGAACTTGGAAATCTGCTGTCTGGTATTCTTTTGATAATAAGGAATACATTACTACAGAATAAGAAATAATGTCCTTAAATTATAATTACAAGGCTTTTTCTTTTTTTTTTTTTTTAAGGTTTTATTTATTTATTTGAGAGAGAGAGACAGTGAGAGCGGGAGCACAAGCAGGGGTAGTGGGAGAGGGGGAAGCAGGCTTCCTGCAGAGCAGGGAGCCCAATGAGGGGCTCGATCCCAGGACCCTGGGACTATGACCTGAGCTAAAGGCAGATGCTTAATGACTAAGCCACCCAGGTGCCCATTACAAGGCTTTTTTATATATATATATATATATATATATATATATATATATATATATATTCTGAATAAAGGACACATGCTTTTTGCTACTAGTGGCTATTAAAATTGTCTTATTTTGTAATTGATTTCCGGTA
Source organism: Procyon lotor (assembly GCA_028646535.1). NCBI lineage: Eukaryota > Metazoa > Chordata > Mammalia > Carnivora > Procyonidae > Procyon > Procyon lotor. Next base: position 22,975,549 of record CM053607.1, read on the forward strand.
AAGAAAAGTGTTGCCTGTTTCCGTGACCACCTCCAATACTGCACTCTTCATCTCAATAGCTTGGCTACCTTACATACTTTCACTGGCATCTTTAACCTGTGTCAGGGATGTTACATACCTTTTTGTTAGTTTCTAATAATTTATTTCAGAGACTGTTTGAGCTTATTGTTTCAACTTAAAATACTTTATTGACTAGTTTTCAGCAGCTCTTGAAAAACATTTAAATCCTAATGTTTAACAAAGGTTTAACTATAATACTTAACATTATGTTTAAATCAAACTTGGAAGATATTTGTCATACCTAGACTCAGAAACAGATACTGTATTCCCCAACTTCTATGTCGCCATAGCCACTTTGCTCTCCATTCCAGTTCTTTGCTTTGGCTGCTGCAAAATTTTTTGCTCTTGCTATTTTGATTTTGTCATTCAGGACCTAAAATTCCATTTTACAGTGTGTCATTTTTATTTCCTCTTTAAGAAGCTTTAAGATTACTGGGGTTACTGGGTTGCCTCGGTGACTCCATTGGTTAGGCACCTGTCTGCTTGAGGATTCTCTCCCTCTCTCTCTGTCCCCCCCCCAAAATAAATAAATCTTTAAAATACATATATATAAAGAAACTTTCAGATTACCTTATTCTTTCCTCAGTACCAACTAATAAACTCTTAATTCTCTAGCTAATTTTTTAGTGCCTCCTTACCCCTTCACATCCACCAAAAGAAAGTCATTCTATATGACATTTTACCCTTGGGCCTAAAGTGCATTTATGTGTACCTTCAAAAGTAAAATTTCATCTCCTGTAAAAATCATTACTGAAAGTTCCTTGAGTACATACTGCTTTTGGTTTGAGCACTACTTTGAAAATGGAGTGAAAGATGTAAAAATCTTAAAACTATAACAAAATTGCCATTAGAAGCATAATGGTCTGATGACATTTATCCTGTTATAAGAGTCACACCAAAGCAAAGTAAAAAGGAATCTCTTCTTTTGGAGCTATCTTGTAATACCATGCCTGCCTTCTTCCTTACCATGGAATGAAAATAATCATTCCACTGAGGATTATTTTTCTTTACATTCTTGCCAAGTCAGAATCAAAAGTGATGATTTAGGACTTGAGAATTTAGAAAGATAAGTCCACACTGTCATTAACTTTTCCCAGTTTTGCACCTTACATACACACAGAACGGCAAGGATTTTAGTTTGCCTTCAGTTAAGCAAAGGAGAACTAGTTTACTCCAGAGTAAAATCCTATAATTTATAAAGTTATTTTATGAAAATACCAGCTTTCCAAAATGAATGTGATTAGTACAAAATTAATGCCTTAAAACTTTGTATTTAATATTATATTGTTTTGATAAAGTGTAATTCATTAATAATTCAATAATTAATAATTAATAAAGAGAAATAAATGATTCTTTTGTTGTTGAAATAGTCTTATCCTCAATATGGTTCTTAAAAGTATATTACCAGTTTTACTGCCTACTTCCTACTTCCTTGTGTTTCATATAATGACCTTGGCTTTTGACCCATTTCTAAAAATTGGGTCTTTGTTATAATTTCTTTACTCTTGCCTCTTGCCCTGAACATATCTGTTAGTTTGATATTTGAATAAGGAAAATCATGCTATTCATAGTGTAGGTTAAATCTCATTTTGAGGTTGCCCAGTTTAGGAGGATAGTCTTTCTCTTTCTTTTTCTTTTTTTTTAAAGGAAGCTCTGTGCCCAATGTGGGGCTTGAACTCAGGATCCCAAGATCAAGCATTGCATACTCTACTGACTAAGCTAGCCAGGTACTCTAGGACTATATTCTTAGAAAGAAATTTTTGAGTCTATAAGATCTGTGTGTGAAACAAAACTGTGGTTAGATTTTCCTTTAGTCATTAATATGTATTATACTTTTAACCTAGTGTGTACTGTAGAAAGTATCAAGCACACATCTATCTAATTTCTTTGGGATTAGTTTGGCTTTTTAACTGTGTTATTTGGGATTACTACACCTGTGTTAGGTTTTATTCCAGAGAGTCCTGGATTTGACTTTCCTACTTACTCATTTGATGAAGTTAAGCAAGTAAGAACTTCTCTGAGGTCCACTTTTTTGTCTGATTCACTTATCACCTAACTTATCTGACAGTGTTGTTATGCCTAGACTCCATAATTTTATGTACCATGGCAGTTTTGTCAAGAGGATAAATGACATGTCACAAAGCAGACCCTTGTGAATTGGTTTACCTTTCCTTACCTTACTTTTTTTTTTAAGATTTTATTTATTTATTTGACACAGAGAGAGAGAGAGAGAGATCACAGGTAGGCAGAGAGGCAGGCAGAGAGAGAGGGGGAAGCTGAGCTCCCCCGCACTCCCTTCGCCCAGCAGAGAGCCCGATGCAGGACTCGATCCCAGGACCCTGAGATCATGACCTGAGCCGAAGGCAGAGGTTTTAACCCACTGAGCCACGTAGGCACCCCTTTACCTTACTTTTGATAAAAGGAATTTTAAAGTGCAAATGATGATGTCAGGAATTATATTTGTAGATTTGAACTGCAGCTTTCTATTCCACCACCTTTAAGTACTTTTAGGTACTTTCCAGTAATATCTCTGTAGACCGAGTTAAAGAAAAAATACATTTTAAAGAAAATCTTAGTTGTTGCTGATCCAGTTGAACTGGCTTCTGTGAGCCAGTGATGGCTACTCTCTCAGGTTGAAATTTTACATTTATTTTTCTTTCCCTGGATGAATAAAGTGAGGGTATTATTTTTATTGATATCTCTTAATTTGGTAACTAGTGTAATCTTTAAATTTCTTTTAATAAAAACTACTTACCAAGCTTTTTTGCAGAAATCGACCAGTTTCATACTTTTGCATTCATTCTTTTATTCTGTGAAATGAGACATAACCAGTATTTGGCTATATTACTTCACAACTTAAGTATTCTGATAAATACTATCTTAAAATTTTATTTTCAGGAGAAGTTTTTTCTGAAACCATGGAAGTTACTTATAATTTAGTTTAGTCTTGACATGTTTAGCTTTCCGTGTAAAGTCTGTATTAGATACTCACTTTTTGGCTTGAATATGATTTAAAGGGTTGTATATCATGAAGTGGTAAAACTCAACTAACGCTAGTAGGTGTGAAAGTGTTCACTACTATTTATGGAAGCTCACATATAGTAGCATATAAGAATTACAAATTGAGTTTCTAGTCTTCTAATGTGTAGGATAAGATCCAGTTTTTAGGGTTGTACTGATGAATAATTTTCATTCTATGAATTCATAATGAAAATGGTTAAGAATTGTTTTGCAAGTTCCAGTTGGTTGTCTGCATTCTACTGTTTGTCCTATAGATGGCATTGTTATAATTTTTTGCTGACTTCAACAAAGATCTATTGTTTTTTCTTTAGGATTTTTTGATTTGTTAATCGGAACATTTAAGTAATCAGACTAGATCAGATAATGTAGATAATGTTAATTTTGGATAACAGCTATTTTCCTCTTGAACTAATATCCAAGTTTTTAATCTTTTAAGTGTTGTAGCTGCATTTAGCGTGGGATATTATTGAATTAAAACTAAAATTAATTCATTATTCATAAATTATTAAATATAATAATGTGATGGTTTTTATTTTTCTTGAGGAAATTTTATATCATTTCATATAGTTTTGTAGTGTGTCAGCATTACAGAATTTATATTTTTATTATGTTGAGTTGATAAGAGCATGGGTTTTAGATTTGAGTCCATATCTTCACTCTGTTCGTCATTAGCTATGTGAATTTAGGCAAACTGCTTAACCTCCGTGAAGGATTTTCAGTTTCTGTAATAATCTGCAAGCTGTGAACAGGGAAAGGACACTGTTGTCTTGTGATCAGTTGTTAACAATGCCTGACACCCAGTAGGTACTCAATAAATTTTTGATGAATGAATAATATTTATTTTGCAAGATTGCCATGAAAGTTAAATTTTAGGAATATAAAGCAGCAAGTAACATGCTTAGCAGGCATTAGCTACTATTATTATTAATAATAGAAAAATCCCCAGTCTAGCTAATATAAGAATACATTTTTCTTAAACTCTCATTTCTCAAATTCCCTTTCATGATTTTCTTTCCCTGTCCCCACTCTGAATGTTTTCTTTTGCTTCAGTTTTCTCTGATACTTCTCAAAGAGAGGTCTTTGCAAAAGGCCTTTTCTCTTTGACCATTTATTGCCATTATACTAGTTGCTTTGTTAATGTACTTTTAGATACTTTATGTCCTTAATATCATCAGGTTAAGACACAATACTTGCATTCTAAAGGAAAAAATTTTACAGTGTTATTAAGTAACTGTTTTTTCTACTTACATACGTATTTCATAAACATAGAGAAGCTAGTATCTTTCTGACAAGAATATAGTGAAGATTAAAATTTATATAAAGTAAATTAGCAAACTCCTAGCTATAGAAAATATTCAGTGAATGGTGCTATTTACTAATAGTATTGAAATTAATATTTTAAAACACTTTTCTACTATGTCATGTGGCATCTCAAAACTTTTTTTTTTAAAGATTCTATTTATTTATTTGACACAGAGAGAACACAAGCAGGGGGAGCAGCAGGAAGAGGGAAAAGGAGAAGCAGGCTCCCTGCTGAGCAAGGAGCCCAATGTGGGGCTCGATCCCAGAACCCTGGGATCATTACGTGAGCCGAAGGCAGACACTTAACCGACTAAGACACCCAGATGCCCTGCATCTCAAAACTATTAATAATGTTTATTTGTTGAGTATTTTCTACATTGATTTTTACATACACTATCTCATTTAATATTTAAAATAACTGTGGGGGCATCTGGAGGACTGTGATCTTATGGTGCTGAGATTCAGTCCTGGTTCAGGCTTCCTGCTTAGTGGGGAGTCTGCTTCTCCCTCTTACCCCTCCCTCAAATAAATAAAATCTTTTTAAAAAATAAAATAACTAAAAATTAATTAATTAATTAATTAAAATAAAGTGACTGTGATTTGGGTACTATTATCCTCACTTCATATTTGAGGAAACCTTTAAAGAGGCTAAAGTAAATAACCCAGAGTCATTCACTAGGAAGTGGTGGAATTGTAATTAAACTCTGTTTTTACCACTATTCTGTATTTGTTTGAAAGACTTTTCTTCTTGAGGCTGAGGTAGGACAAAGTTCATAATCCTGTATAACTTCGATTCCTCTTGTCTGTTCATTTTCTTATGTACCACATTCGTATTTCCTGCTATTTTTTCCCTTTTGCCCAAATAGACTAGAACATAGTATTTCATACTCTTGTCTCCCAGGCTTCTAGGTCATAAATTTATTTTTAATCTCCTGCTTTGCTCGTTTTGCTAGGTATCATTTATGAATATTATCTCTCATTCTCATACCCATTCCTAAGTCCGGTTCATTGACTTAATTCAGTAACTTCCTCATCCCCTTGGCCTTACCTTCCTGGTTGTAAGAATAAACATGTTTCCTCACTTAATCCTTTTGGCTCATTTCAGAAACACCTTACCACTTGTGAGCACTTCTTAAATGCATCTTTGCTAATGTTTTAGTACTCAGTTTTGCAGATGAGAGTTTATTGTTTTGATTAAAATTATTAGGATTTTATGTTGATTTCAGTTAACTGTACTTCTCAAGAGTTCATTTTTGTCATTAATAAAAAGAGCTCCTTCTGTAATCATCTATCTTATGATTAACCTGTACTAAAATTGAGTTTAGCCTAAAATGCTTTTGTCAGTTTACACCTTTCTTTTGGTAGTATATGGAAGTATAGTAGGTGTTTAATACTAGTTAACTGAATGTGACAACTATAGCATTTTATTTTGTTATGCTTTAAAGAAAATATAATTTCATTGCCTTGTAACTCTGTTTTTATTATCTGGTTGCTGTAAGCTTTGTATATTATTTTATGCCTTTTTCTAATAATAATAGTAGTGATTCTAAAGCCATACTTACTGAACTTTCATTCACCACTGTGGCCCATCTGTGCAAGATGCTTGTTTGTATATGTTGTCTCTAATTCTCAGTGACTGTATAAGGTTGTGGGAACTATCTTCATATTTCAAATAGAGAAATGGACCTCAAAGGAGTTCCTTGACTTGCATAAATAATAAGTATATGTGTATTACATTTGTATTCTTTGGTCTCTATCCCCTCAAGTTCACCAATGTTGATGTCATTTTTTAATTCCCATATTTGGTTGTTAAGTCAAGCAATTTTTAAAGACTTTTTAAGAGCAGTTTTAGGTTTACAGCAAAATTGAGGGACAGAAGTTTTCCATATACCCCGTTCCCACACATGTATAGCTTCCCCTATCATCAACATCACTCACCAGAACACCTTTTTTTTTTTTTTTTTTTTTAAACTAAGAATAAACCTACATTGGGGCGCCTGGGTGGCTCAGTGGGTTAAAGCCTCTGCCTTCACCTCGGGTCATGATCTCAGGGTCCTGGGATCGAGCCCCGCATCAGGCTCTTTGCTCAGCAGGGAGCCTGCTCTCTCTGCCTGCCTCTCTGCCTACTTTTGATCTCTCTCTCTGTCAAAATAAATAAATAAATGAATAATCGTTTAAAAAAAAAAAAAAGGATAAACCTACATTGACCATGATCACTCGGTCCATAATTTTCCTTAGGGTTCACTCTTGGTTTTTGTATATTATATGGGCTTGGACAACTATATAATGACATATGTACATTATTACCATAGAGAGTATTTTCACTTCTGTACTTTATCCATTCACCACCCCTGGAAGCCACTGACCTTTTTATTTACTCCATAATTTCACCTTTTCTAGAATGTCATATATTTGGGATCATACTGTATGTAGCCTTTTCAGATTGACTTCTTCCTTCCTAGTAATATGCATTTAAGTTTCTTCCATGTCTTTTCATGACTTGATAGCTCATTTCTTTTTTGTCCTGAGTAATAATCCATTGTCTGGATGTACCACTATTTATTCATTCACCTTTGGAAGAATATAGTCCTTTTGGTTACTTCTAAGTTTTGGCAGTTATGAATAAAGCTACTGTAAACATTCATGTGCAAGTTTTTGTATGGACATTAGTTTTCAGCTCTTTGAGGTAAATACCAAGAAATATGATTGCTGGATTGTATGGTAAGAGTATGTATAATTTTGTAAGAAATTGCCAAACTGTCTTCCAAATATCTTTCCAGGTGTCCTCCAGGAAAGAATAAGTAAGGTAAAAAGTTCCTTTTGCTACAGCATTTAGTGTTTTCAGTGTTCCAGATTTGGGCCATTTTATAGGTGTGTATATGAAGTAATTTTAAAAAACAAGAGGCGCCTGGGTGGCTCAGTGGGTTAAAGCCTCTGCCTTTGGCTCAGGTCATGATCTCAGGGCCCTGGGAATGGGCCCACATCTGGCTCTCTGCTGGGGTGGGGGCGGGGGACGGGGAGCCTACTTCCCCCTCTCTCTGCCTGCCTCTCTGTCTACTTGTGATTTCTCTCTATCAAATAAATAATAAAAAATGTTTTTAAAAAATAAGCAAATTAGATAGCATATGACAGTGGATCTGAATTTTTCATTCAGTATTCTCATTTTTTTTTTTTTTTAAGATTTTATTTATTTGGCAGAGAGAGAGAGATCACAAGTAGGCAGAGGCAGGCAGAGAGAGAGGGGTAAGCAGGCTCCCCGCTGAGCAGACACACACACACACACACACACACACACACACACACACACACCCCCCCCCCCACCCCCCGGTGCGGGGCTCAATCCCAGGACCCTGAGATCATGACCTGAGCCGAAGGCAGAGGTTTTAACTCACTGAGCCACCCAGGCACCCCCAGTATTGTCATTCTTTCCTTACTTGTATATTACTCCTTACCCTCCCCATCTTCTTAGGACAGTACTGCTTCTTCCTCCTAATCACATGTCAGTTATGTGTTTTCTTGGTAGAATAAAGTTATGTTTTACATTTTAATTGATTAAATATTTTTAAAAGTTTAGTGGGAAGTTGTTTATAAACTGTTCAATGAACAACATTTTCTTTAAGTACAAAATGAGGTTGTGGTTTTTTTGGTGTTACAATAAGCTTAAAAAAAAATTAAAATTTGCTGTCCTAATTACAGAAAGATAGAGATTAAAGTAGTAATATGCTGTCATTTAAGTTTTAAGGAGTGAAGTGGGAAATAAGGTTAAAATAATAAATAGATGTGGTTTCCAGAAAAAAGGGAAAGAAAATATAGATAGTATTAAATATGAAAATTTTTGTTGCCACTTAATAAAAAATGTTTCTGGGGGCACCTGGGTGGCTCGGTGGTTTAAAGTCTCTGCCTTGAGCTCAGGTCATGATCTCAGCGTCCTGGGATCGAGCCCTGCATCAGGCTTTCTGCTCATCAGGGAGCCTGCTTCCCCCTCTCTCTCTCTGCCTGCCTCTCTGCCTACTTGTGATCTCTCTCTCCTTCTGTGCCAAATAAATAAAATCTTAAAAAAAAAAAGTTCCTGAATGTTCCATTTATCTGTGCTCTTAACAGAGTACCCCATAATTAAATGTGGCTTAAATTAACAACCATTTCTTAGGTCTTATGATTTTTATGGGTCAAGAATTCAAATAGGGCTCAGCTTTATTCATGTAGTGTTGATGGAGATTACTTGGAGGTATTCATCTGGCTGGTCTGTACAGTCCAAGATGGCTTCATTCAGTGAGTGCCACCTTGGTGGAGATGGTTAGAAGCTGGGACATTAGTCAGAGCACAGAATCACACAACACAGAATTACCTTTGTGGCTGTGTTGTGGTAGTCTGACATTTGACTTGGTAAATCAGGTGCTCCCAGACAGTATAATATGACTGAGTGGAAGCTGCGGTTTCTTATGACTTTGGGGATCCCAGGTCATTTCTCCTGTATTTTATTTACTCTTAAAAAAGTCAGTGAGGTCAGCCCAGATTCAAAGAGAGGGAAATTAGACTTGGCCTCAGTGTGAGGACTAGCAAAGAATTTGTGGCTGTTTTAAATCTGCCACAGTGAATCACACCAATTGTTCTATATAGTGTGAATTCAAGTGAAAAATGAATTGGTGATAGAGTGGGCAAATGGGTTTCATGTATTTTCTACCATGAACAGATTTAAACAATTATTGTTAGAATCAGAGCAGCTGTAACTGAAGTTGATCTTTTCCTGGAACTCAAGCAAAATGTTTATTGGTTTGATTTGGAAGGAGGAATTGGTCTTGTTAACATTAGAACTATAAAGGTTTTTTCCTCTAAATATATATATTCTCCCCCTAATATTTGTTTTATGATTAACAGTATAAAACCATATGCTTTCATCTGACATTTCTTGAGTTCAGATATCTGAATTGTAGATGTATGAGATCTGAGGAAAGACAAAGAATCCTCTGCTTCATTTCTTAGCTTCTGAGCCAACATTACATCTTTTCTTACCAACTTATATAATGTTTAAATTATATAAATAATGTTTTCTAAAATAAGATATGGCTTGTATTTTACTGAGGAGAAAAGAATACTGAAGCAAATTTCTGGTTAAGAAATATAATTCGTATATAAAACCTGTAGATCATTTTAAGGACTTAGACTTTATTCTCAATGAGAAAGGAATGTATTGAAGGATTTTGATCAGAGAGGAGTGACATGATCTGGCCTATATTTAACAGAATCTCTGGCTGCTGTATTAAATTGCCAAGGAGTGGTAATGGTAGAAAAGACCCAATTATGAGACTATGAGGAAGTTTTCTTGGAAATTGTTGAATTCCAGATATAGATAGATAAATAGAGAGATACATATTTTAAAGATTTTATCTATCTATCTATCTATCTATCTATCTATCTATCTATCTGAGAGAAAGAATGAGAGAGAGAAAGAGCATGAGAAGAGGGAGGGTCAAAGGGAGAAGCAGACTCCCTGCCAAGCAAGGTAGCCTGATGTGGGACTTGATCCCAGGACTCCAGGATCATGACCTGAGCCGAAGGCAGTTGCTTAACCAACTGAGCCACCCAGGAGCCCTCCAGGTATATTTTGAAGACAGAGGTTCATGCCAACTCTTGGTTTCATCTCAAGTTTTTGATCTCATGGGTGCTGAGATCAAGCCCTGCGTCATGCTCTGCACTCAGCAGGGAATCTGGTTGAAGATTCTCTCTCCCTCTCTTCTGCCTCTCTCCCATTCTCTCTCTTCCAAGTAAATCTTAAAAGGGGGGGTGAAAAATAAATTCAGGATAATACCAAGATTTTTGCTCAAAGCAACTGGAAAAATGAATTGCCCTTAACCAAAATAGGGAATGTTGCTGAAGGAGCTGGTGTGAAGAAAAGAACAATGTAAAGAACTCATTTTGAAAATATTCAAGTTTGAGGGGTGCCTGGGTGGCTCAGATTTTGCCACCACTTTGGGTTGCCCATGAAGGTCATTGTGGAGATATCTTAAATAGTGATTGGATATATAGTAATAGCCCTAATAAAATTTATCAGGAATAGATTAAAACTACATTATTTTTTTTTTTAAAGATTTTATTTATTTGACAGAGAGAAACATAGCAAGAGAGGGAACACAACCAGAGGGAATGGTAGTGGGAGAAGCAGGCTTCCTGCCAAGCAGGGAGCCTGATGCGGGGCATGATCTCAGGACTCTGGGATCATGACCCAAGCCGAAGGCAGAAGATGCTCAACGACTGAGCCACCCAGGAGTCCCTAAAACTACATTATTAACAGTGCTATTTCCTAGCTAGTATAGAGGTAATTACAGTAGATAGAAACAGCATTGTTGGAATCAGGTGGTTAAGCCACTTAGGGAGAGGCATTTTGAAAATCATTGGTTTGGCCTGAAGAATTTTTTCAGTAATGTCTTTGGTTCTTCTTTTCTCCTTCTCTCTGTCATTGTTTCCTTACCTCCTTTTCCTCCCTCCTTCCCTTACCTTTTTCTTCCTCCTTTTTTACTTCTCCTTCTTCCCTCCCCCATTTTAGCTGTAGTTATCTTGAGCTTTCCATGTCTTAAAACAGCTTGTAGTCTTCTTTGTGAAGTTAGTACCATATATTAGCACAATCACTAAGTCCAGTGCAGTTTTCACTCCTTTTTTTTTTTTTTTTTTGGTTGGGGGGCGGTGAGGGGGAATGCCTATCCTGACCAACTCCTTTTCTTCCAACTTTGCTTTTGTCTCTTATGTTTTAAAAATATTGTAGGAACTCATTCAGGAAGATAGCTTCTCTTGGGTAATAGAAATATACTTTCTTTATATACAGTTTGTTACGTTATTTAAAAAATTGGTCCTTGTAACAAAATAAAGTTTTAGGGGCGCCTGGGTGGCTCAGTGGGTTAAAGCCTCGGCCTTCAGCTCAGATCATGATCCCAGGGTCCTGGGGTTGAGCCCCACGTCAGGCTCTCTGCTCAGCAGGGAGTCTGCTTCCCCCCCTCTCTCTGCCTACTTGTGATCTCTCTCTGTGTCAAATAAATAAATAAAATCTTTTTAAAAATAAAGTTTTGTTAAAGGTATTTTAGAACATGTGTTCTCAATGGGGTCACTACCACTCCCAAGGAAGGAAATATTGTTTGGGAATGGGGAATCTTTAGCATTTGAGAAACATGGTTTTATAATGAAGTGAGTATATGTCAGTTTTTAAGAGAACAGTTTCTATTAGGAGAAAGATTTCTAACATCTGGAAAGAATTGGACAATAAAAACTAAATGTGAGAAGCAAGATTTTATTTCATATTGAATTATATGTCCTATTGGTAAAAGGTAATCCAATGCCAAATCTATTTAAGCATCTTAAGCTAGGAATATTTTACAGCACACTTCTAATGAATCATATTGTAGAGTCATTGAATTCTAATAAAGTATATACTGAACCTGATCGCTACCTTCATCATTTCTTGTAACACCAATCAGCAGTTGTCTAAGTGAGTTTTATTTAGTTTAGAAAACAACTTTTACTTTTTGTGAGATTTAGAGATTGCTGCTTTTATTAAAAAGCCAGTGTTGGAGTGCTTGAGTGGCTCAGTCAGATGAGTGTCTAGCTCTTGGTTTCGGCTGAGGTCATGATGTCAGGGTTATGAGATCTAGACCCTGCATAGGGCTCTGCACTCAGCTAGGAATCTGCCTGAGATTCTTTTTCTTCCTCGTCCCAGTTGTACGCATGCTTTCTTCAAGTCATAAATAAATAATACATACATACATACATACATGCCAGCTTTAGTATTATGGAAGTATCTCCTTTTTCCTTACCTAAGTCTTTTTTTCTGACCTAAACATTGTAAACCTTTTGACAGAAGACTTTCAGTCTTTCAAAAGCATTATAGTTTCCAATTCTTCATATAGTTTTTTCTTAGTCATTTATAAACTGTAATTTTAAGTAAGAATGTTTAGCTTTATTAAATGGAGCTATTTGAAGCACCTGGGTGGCTCAGTCAGTTAAGCGACTGCCTTACTAGCTCAGGTCATGATCCCAGGGTCCTGGGATCGAGCCCCAAACTCTCTCCTTCCACCCCTCCTCCCCGCTTGTTCTCTGTCTTTCTCTTTCAAATAAATAAATAAAATCTTTTTTAAAAATGGAACTATTTGAGATTTTAAGTACATATACTTAAAATTTCAAGAGCCTGAAATACAAGAGAATAAGAATAGAAAAACACAAGTTTAATAGAGGAGTTATATTAGAATTAGAAATACAGGTATTAAAGCTCTTAAATGAGAATAAAGTGTCAAGAATAGAAGAAAATTTCAAAGGGGGATGGTATTCAATTCTGGAAAAATTCAGTAATAGCTAGAGTAGTGGTTTCCAAAGTAGTATACGTATACTGGAAAAGATGTAGTAAGATGAAATGGGGGTGTGCAAGATAGTTTAGCTCATTACACAAAGGAAATTAAAACCTCTAGACATGTTTATTTTTTTGAGAGAGCGAGTACGTGCGTGCATGCATATGGGGGTAAGTGAGCAGAGGGAGAGGGAGAGAGAGAATCCCAACCAGGCTCCATCCACATCTAGCACAGAGCCGAACTCTAGGGCACCATCTCATGACCCCAAGATCATGACCTAAGCTGAAGTCAAGAATCAGATGCTTAACCAACTGAGTCACCAGGCATCCCTCTAGACATACTTTTTTAATCTTACCCTTTTAAAATGCCTATTTTGTGACTCTTCTAATAAAATTCATATATATTAGACACAAACTATATACTGAAAGGGATTGTTTTGGAGGTCACTGCTATAAGTATCTGAAAGAAGTGTAGTAAAATTAACATGGGCTTTGAAATCAGATAGATATATAGTTTTTATATTCTGGCTTTATCATTTACAAGCGTTCTACCTATGGCAAATGAGAGGTTAGTTCTTTTGAACCTTTGGCTTTTTCTCCAATTACTAAATAAGTTAGTGAAGATATTTTCATGAGGATGTTTTAAGTACTAAATGAGGTAACATATATATGTGAAAGGCTCTGTAAAATTTTCTTTTTTGTAGAATATAAAAAGAACCAACAATTTGGGGTTTTAAGAGATTTGTTCATATAATGAAAAATTAATCATCCGCTTAGCTGTTAACGGGATATTTCCCTGTGATTATTTTTTATAATCTTCTATCATTTTCTTCTTTTTTAAAAAAGTATTTTATTTTTCAAGATTTTATTTATTTATTTACTTATTTAACAGAGAATACACAAGAGAGCACAAGCAGGGGGAGTGGCAGAAGGAGAGAGAGAAGCCGACTCTCCATTGAACAGGGAGCCTGAAGTGGGGCTCCATCCCAGGGTCCTGGGATTGTTACCTGACCCAAGGGCAAATGCTTAATCGACTCAACTACTCAGGTGCCCCATTTATTATTTTCTTCTTTCAGTAAAACCATAGTCAGTGTACAGAAAAAGCAGGAAAGTCAGAAGATTGGGAAAGACTGGGAAGCTTTGCAGTTAACTTTGAAAGTGTGCTCCTGAACACGTTGTTTCGTTTCTTTGCTTCCTCGCATTCCCTCTGTTTTCTACTCTTATATATCAGTCATTCTATTGAAAACAAGGTAATTATATTGAATGTAACTGCCATCCTAGGGTAAGTAAAATAGTCTTTACGTACAGGTGACAGTATGTGAACTTGGTTAAATACTATGATTACTTTCTTTATTCCTCACAAGAAATTTTTGTCAAGTCCAAATTAGAGCTGATTAATACCACCAAATCATAGTGTTTGTGTTTAAATTCTCAGATATTGTTAGTATATGATTAATATTTACAGTAAATTTTTTATTATATAAGATTATCTTTTTTAAGAAAAAACATTGAACTATGGAAAAATGTTACTAAGGGAGGGTAATATCTCCAATTGCATTTTTTCAACTTCACTAAGGTATACTTTACACATATTAAATTATCTATTGTAATTATATAATTCAGTGGCTTTTAGTAAATTTGAGTTGTGCAAACATCAACACAATCCAGTTTTAGAACTTTCCCATCACTCCCCAAATTTTTCTCAAGCCTGTTTGTGGTCAGCTGTCAGATTCTCTGTCCTTTCATCAGCCCCAGGCAACTACTGATCTAGTTTCAGTTTCTATAAATTTTTTTGGTTATTTCATCCAAAAGGAATCATACTATATGTAGTCTTTTGCATCTGGCTTCTTTGACTTAGCACAATGTTTTTGAAGTTTATCTATAGCATAGCATGTATCAGTATTTCATTTCTTTTTATTGCTGAATGTTATTTCATTGTATTGATACACCATTTTGTTTACTTTTTTTTTTTTTTTTTAAAGATTTTATTTATTTGACAGAGAGAAACACAGTGAGAGAGGGAACACAAGCAGAGGGATTGGTAGTGGGAGAAGCAGGCCTCCTGCAGAGCAGGGAGCCCGATGCGGGGCTCGATCCCAGGACCCTGGGATCAAGACCTGAGCTGAAGGCAGACGCTTAACGACTGAGCCACCCAGGCCCCCCTCATTTTGTTTACTCTTTCATTGCTTGTTAAACACTTGGATCATTTCCACTTTTTTACTATTATGAATAAGGTTCCTTTAAACATTCATGGAGAAGTCTTTGAGTTGATATATATTTTCATTTTTCTTAGGTAGGTTCATAAGAATGGAATTGCTGGGTTGTATGATAAATTAAATTTTTTTAAGAAACTGCCCAACTGTGTTCAGAAGTGGCTGTACCATTTTACATTCCTACCAGCAATGTATAAGGGTTCCAGTTTGGGAGGCTTAGTCGGTTGAGTGTCTGCCTTCGGCTCAGCTCCCTGCCTTCCCAGAGTCCTGGGATGAGTCCCGCATTGTGCTCTCTGCTCGGCGGGGAACCTGCTTCTCCCTCTCTCTGCCTGCCACTCTGACTACTTGTGATCTCTCTCTCTCTCTCCGTCAAATAAATAAAATCTTTTAAAAAGGAGGGAGGAGTTCCAGTTGCTTTGCATTCTCACCAGCACTTGATATGTCTTTTTAATTTTTTTTTACTTTTTAAAAAAAGTATTTACTCAAGAGAGAACAAATGGAAGAGAGAACATGAAGAAGAAGAGTAAGAGGGAGAGTGTTTTACATTAGTTGATTTTCAGGTGGTTAACCTACCTTGCATTCTGGGGATAAATCTCACTTCATGGTAATGTATATAATACTTTTGTATATATATGCTGAATTTGTATGTTGCTGAATTTAGGTTTTTTAATTTTTTTAAGATTTTATTTAAAGATTTTTTTTGAGATTTTATTTTAAAGATTATTTTTTATTTCCTTGAAAAAAAAAAGAGCTTGTGGGAAGATGGAGGACAGGGTAAGGAGAGGTGAGGAGGGGGAGGGAGAGGAAGAGGGGAGAGAATCCCCATGCAGACTCCTGAACGCTGAGCCTGCTCAATCTCAGGATCCTGACATAGTGACCTGAGCCTAACCAACTAAGCCACCCAGGCACCATTAGTTTGCTAATTTTTTAAAAGGATTTTTGTATCTGTGTTCATGAGGGATATTGATCTGTAGTTTTCTTGTGTTGTCTAGGTCTGACTTTGGTATCAAGGTAATAAATACCTCATAGAATAAGTTGTTTCATAAGCTTCATCTGTGAAACCATGTCTTCTTAAGCCTTAGTTGAGGATTTTTATATGTGGTTCAGTGTCCTTATTTGTTACAGATTTATTCACATTTTATATTTTTTTTCCACTTTTTTTTTATTATGTTCACTTAGCCACTATATAGTACATCATTAGTTTTTGATGTAGTGTTCAGTGATTCATTAGTTGCATATAACACCCAGTGCTCATCACAAAAGTGCCCTCCTTAGTGCCCATCACCCGGCAACCCCCATCCCCTCGACCCCCTCCCCTCTGAAACCTTCAGTTTGTTTCCCAGAGTTCACAGTCTCTCATGGTTCATCTCCATCTCCAATTTCTCCCCCTTCAGGTTTCCATCCCTTCCATCCCTGTTTCTCTGCTTGACTTATTTGACTCAGCATAATCCCCTCCAGTTCCATCCATGTTGATACAAATGGTAGGTATTCCTTCTTTCCGATGGCTGAGTAATATTCCATTGTATATACACATCTTTTTTATCCATTCATCTATTGAAGGGCCTCTCAGCTCCTTCCACACTTTGGCTATTGTGGCCATTGTTGCTATGAACATTGGAGTACATGTGTCCCTTCTTCTCA
>CM053607.1:22992611-23057771 GCA_028646535.1 Procyon lotor
GTTTATCCCTATCCTTCTTGACTTCCTTCCTTTCTATCAGCTTATCTTCTAGATCACTAATTCGTTCTTCTTTCTCTTTTACCCTGACATTCAGAGTATCCAGTTTAGATGGCATCTCCTTCATAACATTTTTAATTTCAGCGAAACCAGCTCTACATTCTGCCCTTAGAGCTTCTATAGTGTCGCTAATACTTTTCTCAATCCTAGCTAGCAACTTTATAAATGTTATTTTGAAGTCTTTTTCTGACATCTTCCTTATATCCATATCCATAAAGTCTGTGGCAGAGGCTATTGTCTCTGGTTCTTTTCTTTGTTGGGAGTTCCTCCTCCTAGTCATTCTCTTGAGTGATGGCTGAGGGAATATACAGGGTCCAAAATATCAACCACGACTCAGGCAAGATTAACTTGAGGAAAATCCGAAGCAGTTGGAAGCCACCACTCAGCCACGGTGGAGTTTTTCTTGTGTAGAGATCCAGACAGTCTTACACCTCGCACTGATTTCGTAGGTGTTCAGGATGGTTTGGCAGATTTCCAGCTCAATTCAGGGGACCGGTGGCAATGACAACCCTTACTCGTTCACCATCTTGCCTCCTTCCTCCCAGTTGCAGATAATGAATCCACATTTTATATTTCTTATAGTCAGTTCTGGTAACTTGTGTCTTTCTAGGATTTTCTTGTTTTTAATAGAAGTTTGCATAATTTGTTTGTTTTAAACTTGCTTATAATATACTGTTATGATCCCAATAATGTTCCCTTTAATCTCTAGGGTCAGTAGTGATGTCCTCTTTCCTGGTTTTGGTAATGTTTCTGCTTTTCTATCTTATTTTCTTGGTCATTCTATCTAAGGGTTTGTCAATTTTATTGTTTGTTTGGGGGGGGTGTTTTGAAAGAACAAACTAGAATTCATTGATATTTTTCATTTTGTTTTGTTTTTGTTTCGTATATTACTCTTCTTGCTTTGGATTTAATTTGCCTTTTCTAATTTCTTAAGATGGGAAGCTTGGGCTATTCATTTGAGACTATTCTTTTCTGATCTAGGCATTTAAATTACAAATTTTCCAATAAACATTGCTTTAGTAATTGATATGTTGTGTTTTCATTTTTACTGAGTTCAAAATATTTAATTTCCCTTTGATACCATCTTTAACCCATGGATTTCCCAGATTTCTTTCTGTTACAGTTTTTTAAAAATTTTATTCTGTTATTGTCAGGGAGCATCCTTTTTTATTTTAAACTTACATAGATTTGTTTGTGGCCCAGCATGTGGTCAATTCTGGAAAAAGTTCTATGTGTGCTTAAAAGGAAAGTGTATTCTGAACAGTCTTTGGGTGGAATGTTCTATAAATGTAAGGTTAGGTCAAGTTAGTGTTTTTCAAATCTTTTACATCCTTGCTGATTTTCTGTTTCTTCCTTCAGTACTATCAGTTTTCCTTCATATATTTGGTGGCTTTATTTTATAAATGTTATATATTGCTAACATTTTATTGAGTCTTACCATTATGAAATAATCCCTCTTTGTCTTCGGTACTATTTATTTCGAAGTCTGTTTGATCTGCTATTCTGTAACCACTTTAGAGTTCTCATTGTTACTGTGTGTTTGGAATACTTTTTTCATTCTTTTATTTCAACCTATTTGTATCTTTGGATCTGAAATGTGTCTTTTGTAAAAGTAATGTCCTTGGTCAGTACGATAATCTCTGCTTTTTGAGTGGCATGTTTATTCCTATTTAGTATGATTATTGATATAATTTGATTTATGCCTGCCCTTCATGTTTTACTGCCTTTGTGTTAGGTATCCTTTTAGTGTACCATTTAAAGTCCTCTGTTGATTTTTTTCCCTTGCTTTCTTTTGTGTGTGTGTGTGTGCGTGTGTGTGTGCATGTGTGCGCGTGCCATTTTTAAGAGTTATTTTCTAGGGACGCTTGAGTGGCTCAGTTGAGCAGCTGCCTTCGGCTTGGGTCATGATCCCGGGGTCCTGGAATTGAGTCCTGCGTCGGGCTCCTTGCTCAGCACGGAGCCTGCTTCTCCCTCTGCCTCTGCCTGCCACTCTGCCTGCTTGTGCTCTCTCTCTCTTTCTCTGACAAATAAATAAAATCATTTAAAAAAAAAAAAAGTTATTTTCTAAAGAGTTTGCCTTAGGGATTACACATCACAGTTTATCACAAACTACTTTTTAAATTGAATTTTTATCCCAATATACCATATTTTTAAGCTATGATATCATCAGTTCTAGTTGTTTTCTATGCTGATTAACTATTCAGGTCAGTATTTAGTAGGATTTGTATTTAACTAAATGCAGAGTAATTCCTATATTGAGTTTTGTTATTATGTGAATTTCATAGTTGTAATAAATTCCCAGTTTCTTCATTACACTAGCTGTAGTAATGTATTTTTCCCCACTACTGATTCCCAAAGCTTTATAAACATGCAGCATTCCTGTTTCTTGTGTAAAATAGACACGTTGGATTAGTAACTATAAATTCCTTTAAAATACTGTGATTCTATTTGGCCAAAAGTGATGTGGAAATTATAATGTTTAATTGTGTATGTTTGCATAGTGGTTATTTAAAACTTACCCATTTTTGACT
This sequence comes from Procyon lotor, assembly GCA_028646535.1. Taxonomy (NCBI): domain Eukaryota; kingdom Metazoa; phylum Chordata; class Mammalia; order Carnivora; family Procyonidae; genus Procyon; species Procyon lotor. The sequence goes on from CM053607.1 coordinate 22,995,200, forward strand.
GACACTTGATCAGATAGCAGTAGAGACATTTTTCATGTCTGGGCTTTGGTGTTAGAGGAATGAGAATCTAATAGATTTCAAAAAGGAAAACTTTTAAGAGTCATAGCAGAAAGCATTTTGTTTTTAATATCAACTTAATGGTAATTAAAAGAAACTAATTTTTAATGTAATAATTAAAGCTGGGCAGATTTTTAGTTATGGTTTCAGAAGTTAATAGTAAAAATTACCAGATTCTATTTAATTTAGCAAAGATGAGATACTAGCTGGATTTTATTTTTTCACTCTTCTTGTTCCCGTAGCATTTCTGTTTGATAAGTAAATAGTAACACTACCAGCTTTTTATGGGTATCTTTTGGGTTTTATTGTAGATTTCTCCAAAAATCACCAATCTGTAAAAGTTCAACTCTAATTTTTTATTCTTCTTAATAGGAGTGCTAAAAGGAGGGAGAAGGGAATCTAGAATGTAGCTAATATAGGTCTCTGTTAAGATATGGTTCCCTTTCTAATAAAAACAAACATGAGGCTTGTTAATATGAATGTAACATGTAAAGACTGTAGTTTTAAGATCACCTGGTTATGTTCGATTATGACTTCCTGATATTATCATTTTAAAAATATGAACTTGCTCAGCATTCATTACAAACTCTTCTTACCTCGTGCTTGTGCAAGGCCTTGAGTTTTTCATCTAATACCATTTTCTAGCAGTTTCTTATTGTTTTCACTTTAGTTTAACCTACTAAGCATATGCCATCATTGTGCTAGGTATTATAGGAGGGCAAAAAAAATTAACGAGACAAGATTTTGCCAGTAAAGTGCTAATGAAATGGTTAGGGAAAATAGAATTATACATGGCCAGATCCTGACTTGTGTACAGGTAACTCAGGAGTTTATTAAAAGATTGTGAAATACAGTAGTAAGGGAGTTTTCAAAGACTTGATGGAGTTTGACAGGTAGAATTGGTTTAGGTATAGAAGGGAAAATAAAACATTGTAAGGAGATTTATTGGTGCAAGATTTGAGGATAGCATGTTTGAGGCAGCGAAAAGACCAATCTGGCAAGAATGGGGAGTTTATGTTGGAAGCAGGGAAAATGTAATTGAAAAGAAAGTGGTAAATTATGGAGGAGATAGAAAGTAAAAATAACAACTTTAGGATTAAGTTTGTAGATGTTTTTATTATAGTTAATTATGGAAGTAAATAATAAAAACAGTTGCTTAAGGGCAGTCCATTGCATACTTGCATGAAGGATAGCTGAAAGAAGTTTTTAAAAAAATCTAGTTATTTGGTAGTTGTAGTAATCCAGGTGCCTGGTAGTGAGATTTTTAAGTTTAGAATCAGAACAGAACAGGAAAGGAAGAATTGAGTAATCATATAGATGATAACAGGATTATTTTTTTTTTAATTTTATAACCTGAGAGTTTGGATTAGTAATGAATGGGAATAGTGATAGAAATTGAAGATTATAGGAACTGATTTTCATTTTAGAAATGTTATTTGAGGTGCCAGCATTTTGAAGGAAATGATTGTTGAATGTCAGGCATTTTGATATATTGGTACTGTAAGGGTTTGCAGTGTCACTGAAGAATCATGACTTAATTTTCACATAATGAAGCCATACAGGTCTCTCAGAAGCCACGAGAATAAAGCAATTTTGGGGAGGTATACATAGGGCCAAGTAGCTAGACTTTGAAAAATGATGAAAGATAATAAACCATTGGAGAAAGTGGAATCAGTGGAGTCCGTCAATAATGTACAAGAGAGACGATAGAGCTACAGAAGCTAAAAGATTAAATTGTTGCTGGAAGGAAGGACTTATTCACAAGTATTGAATGTTGTAGTACTGGTTTTCTTCACCCCTGCACCCTTATTTTCTTTCCTTATACCTTAAATTCATAGGCCAATCATAATCACTCCCTTGCATATATCTTCAGTTCCTCTGCCCCTCTCTGTCTTGGCAGAACTATAGCCATAATCTCATTCTTGCAGCTGAATGGGACTGAAGGAAAATGTTAGAACCATGATAACTGGTCTCACTTTAAAATAATGACAGTGTACTCTTTTTTTTTTTTTTTTTTTAAGGTTTTCTTTATTTATTTGACAGAACAAGAGAGCACAAGCAGGCAGAGCGGCAGAGGGAGAGGGAGAAGCAGGCTCCCCACTGAGCAGGGAGCCCGATGACCTGAGCCAAAGGCAGTCGCTTAACCAACTGAGCCACCCAGACACCCCTATATTGTTATTTGATAATACAGTTTGGTTCATTCGTTTCTGTTTATGTTCAATATTAGGATTTACTTTTTTATCCGTTTTGATTTAATGTTGGTTTTTTGAGTATAACATTTACATGGTTCAAAGTCAAATGATATTAGGAAGGTATGGTCAGAAGTCTTACTACCATTCTAGGGGTGCCTGGGTGGCTCAGTGGGTTAAAGCCTCTACCTTCATTCAGCTCAGGTCATGATCTCAGGGTCCTGGGATCAAGCCCCACATCGGGCTCTCTGCTCAGCGGGGAGCCTACTGCCCCCCTCCCCACCCCCCGGCTACTTGTGATCCTCTCTCTCTCTCTTTCTCTCTCTGTCAAATAAATAAAATCTTTAAAAAAAAAAAAAAAAAGTCTTACTACTATTCTCTTCGAACTTCCCCCATGGATAAGCATTTCATTACTTTCATCTTTCCTGATTTCATTATTAGCTCATAGTTATTTCTCATTCTTTTTAACTGTCGCACAATATTCCATAATGTAGATATACCATAGTTTATTCAGGTTCCTTTACTTAGACTTTACTTTTTTTTTTCCCACTGTATGATCATTTAAAAAAATAAACATTTTTTTAAATTAAAAAAAATACAACATGATAAAACCCCTGGTCCCCTGTGCTCCCACCCTGAACTGAACTGGGGGAGGTGCAAGGTAAAGGGGTTGAGGAAAAACGAATGAATTCCTTGCCCCTCCCATCAGTGCATTGAACTTTCCACTGTAGGGACCATGCTCCACCAGGGGATGGGCGTTGGCTGGGCCAGGGTGGCTCTGACCCACTAGCCTCTGGAGAGTGGAGGCTCAGAACTACTCCCCAAAGCTCAGAGAACTGGGCCAACCTCAAAGAGTAACAGTCCTTTGAGAGGAAGGGCCAGGATTCCGTTTCTGTTCTTTAGATTTTATTTAAAAAAAAAAAAGTAAAGTGCATCTTATTAAAAAATATATAAAACCCACATAAACTAAGGGCTCCTGTGCTGGACAGTGTCCGCGTCACTTCGAGCGGGAGCAGGCGAGGTGGAGGGAAGGAGTCGGGGGGGAACGTGGCCAAAGGGACACACAGGTTCGCGGGCTGGGATGGAGGGAGGAAGGCAACGTCTCTTCCTTAACTCTGAGGGAAAAGGCGTCCATCGTCTAGATTCTCTCCTGGGCTCACGCTGCCCTTCTCGCGCGTGGCCACAGCCTGATACAGGCTGGAAAGGTCCAGCAGGTGAGTCTGAGCCCAAGGCCTTGTGAGGGCCTTAGATATTAGATTGTTCACAGAATTTTTCTGTTGCTAATAATGCTGGAATGGTTAACATTACATGATGCATATGTCTACATATTTGTGGAGGGAAGTCCTCTAATCCTAGAAGTGGGATTATAAGGTCAAAAATTTACATTAATGCATATATAATTTTGTTAGCTATTGCTAAATTCAACTCCATTTTGCGTTCTAACCAGCAGTGTAGGAGAGTGCTTATTTCTCTCTAGCCTTAAGAACAGTGTCTTAACATTTCACATTTATCCGGTTGGCCAGAATTGAAAAGCTTGCTATCCCAGTGTAGTTTTTTTGTTTTTTGTTTTTTGTGGGTTTTGTTGGTTTTTTTGTTTTTAAGATTTTTATTTATCTCACAGAGAGGTAGAGGGGGAGAGAGGGAAATAGGGGAAATGGCAGGCATGGGAGAAATGGGCTCCCTGCTCAGCAAGGAGCCTGATGTGGGGTTCAATCCCAGGACCCAGGAATCATGACCTGAGCCTAAGGCAGCGGCCTAACCGACTGAGCCACCCAGGTGCACCCCCCCAGTGTAGTTTTAGTTCATATTTCTCATATTAACAATAAAGTTGAGCATTTTTTTTCTCTTTGAGAGTCATTTTATATTTTTGGTTCTGAGTGATGACAAATTGGTTGAGAATCCTGAATTCACATCTTAACTAATTATTATACTTTGAGCAATTCATTAAAGTTTGTTATCTTCCCATCTTTAAAATGAAAATAATGAGGCTAATTCACTGGGTTATTGGGAAGATTAAATGAAAAATATATATATATAAAGTGGCTAGCACAGTGCCTGGCCTATAGCTGGCATGTAGTAGATACAAATTCCTTTCTCTCCACTTTATAAGACACGTACTGCCTACAATTAGGCAGTCTAATAAAATTATATATACATAGTCTTTTCTATGGAGGAGAATTTGTGGTATGTTAAACAATATAGGCAATACAAAGTCTTGCCTAGAGTAAGATGTTTTATCAACTTTTGGGCTTGCAGGTTATAAAAATTGCAATAGATAACATTTATCTGCTTTTAGTAACACTGGTTTTGAATTTTGAGACCGTGGTCCACTCACTCATCCTTTAGAGTAGAATCAGACTTTTTTGGAAGAAGATTCTAACCTGCCTGAGTCTTCTTTGTAGAAGTGAAACAAATTTTGGGTAGGTTTCTTTAAACTTCATAAAATTATCTTCTCTTCTTTTGCCTTACCTTGATTGATTGATTGATTGAAAAAACCTAAATTTCTGCTCTTAGTAATACCAAATGTTTATATTCAACCATGTATTCTAGGCCATCTCAATTTTTCAGAAGCCCAGTTAGGAGAAGTTACTCAGAATGACTGAGTAATAGCTGTCATTCTGTCCATTCCCACTCAATATTCAATATTTTACTCTGAGGTTAAACCATACCATTAGAGATTTGTGTCCTTAGATTGCATGGTTCTCGCCCCTTTTAGGCTTGCTTTTACTGAATTATGTGTTTAGCATGCAGTTTTTAAAAAGAAAAGAAAGAGTGACCCAAAATAGATTTGGTTTCTTAGGAATGCTTTCAGGAACTTTCTTCATAACCTATATCATCCACAGTGTTTTTTATAAGGACTCACTGGGGTAATTTCTCTCAGATTATAGTAACTTGGAAAAGCTGTATTTCTTTTGAACAACTGATTTACTCTTATTTTATAGACACTGTGTATTTTCTTCCTTTGTCTTGCTAACTAGGAAACTTAAGCCACATTTGATGGCCAGTTCTTGGAGTTTTTGGAGAGCAATGTAATGTGCTTTTCTTTGTGCCATTTTTATTTGTCTGAATGTTATCCCTTGCCCTGAATCCTTCACCAGTTTGTTTTGTATCCTATATTTTTCTGGTAAACTGCCTCATATCCTTGAAGATTGAAGCAAGATTTGATATGTATGCTTAATAATGTATGTGTATGTGTGTATTACACGTTTAGTTGCCCAAGCCAGAACCTGAAAGTTGTCCTAGATGCTTTTCTTTCACTTGCCCTTCACATCTAAGTTGTCACCAAGTTTTTTTCTTTTATTCCTGTATATCTCTTTCTTGCTGTTACCTTGCCCTGTCATGGTTCGTGGTCTTGTTGCTTCATTGGTATATTTCCTACCTTATTGTTCTTCCTCCCTACAATCTTGCACCTTCTACTCCTCCACTGCTACAGGATCCGTTCATATCATTTTCTCAATATAAAATCCTTCCATGGTGGGGTGCCTGGGTGGCTCAGTCCTTTGGATCCGGTCATGATCTCGGGGTCCTGGGATCTAGCCCCAAGTTGGGCTTTCTGCTTAGCAGGAAGCCTGCTTCTCTCTCTCCCACTCTCCCTGCTTGTGTTCCCTCTCTTGCTGTCTCTCTATGTCTGTCAAATAAATAAAATCTTAAAATAATAAAATCCTTCCATGGTTGTTGTAGCAATGAGGCATATTTGGACTTTTTAACACTTAAGACTTTTTCATTATCTGGCTTCTGCCTATTTAACCTCCTCACTGTCCACACCTTTCATTGTGTTTATGCTGAAGTACTTGAAATTTCTTAAAATCTGTCATGCATTTTTTACACCTTTCTACCTTTGCACCTGTTTTTCCTTCTGCCCAGAACACTCATACCACTCCTCTTCATTTGATAATTCCTGCCAAGCTTCCCAAAATTCATTATAGGAGACATTTTCCTTAGAAGCCTTTTCCTATCTCCTAACCCAGTATTTACCAATATGATCCCTGGATCAATAGCATTTGCAACATCTCAGAAAATTGTTAGAAATGTCAAATCTTTGGTTATTACTCAAGACCTACTGAATTAGAAACGCAGCAATCTGTGGAACCCAGTCATTTTCAAACTTTAGCATTCATCAGAATCACAAGGAGGGCTTGTTAAACTACCAGCTCCCATTCCTGAAAACTTGGATTAAGTGGGATAATAGATTGCATTACTGGTTCCAGTTTTTGCCCCTCCCTGTATCCATCCAAGTTATTTCCCATGTGATTGTGTAGTTCTTCTCACTCCTAAAAAGACAGAAGGGACTATTTCCTTACCCCTGGACTTTGTGTTTGTCTATAGGACTTGCTTTGACCACTGGAATTAGTGGATATGACAGGACCAAGGGCTTGCAAAGTTGCAGGGTGGGCTTGCACTTTTTTGCCTCTTGCATCTCCCAAGAGACCAGCATGTCCAGCCTGGCCCACTGGTTCTAGGAGGAGATTGAGAGACTATTGTTTTAAGTCACTGAATTTTCTATTAGGTATATGTGCCTAGGATAGATAATGTCAGTTACCCAGAGCAATTATACCAGTTTCGTATACTCCTACCAGCATTGTATCAGAGTTCCTGTTATTTACAGAGTTACTGTCTTTTGAACAGTTGAAATGATTAGTCTTTTTAAGTTTAATGTAGTCATTTCTCATTGTGGTTGTAATTTGCATTTCCCTAAAGACAGATGAAATGAAGCAATTGATCCAGTTTTCCATTTTATGATCTAAGTTCTGTGAGGACACAGAGATTATTATCTTTTTTTGTTCACTGTTCTGTCTCTAGCCACAACAGTGCATTGCACATTGTAGGCAGTCAGTAAATAGTTTGGAATAAATAGCATAAGAGCAGAACTTCATGAACATAGAATTGAGACTTTGGCTAATAATTGCTTTTGTGACCTCACTCAAGATACCTAACATCTCTAGGTCTCAGTTTTCTTGTTTGTAAAGTAAGAGAGTTTAGCTATATTATCCCTAAGATAATTTTCAGCTATAAATTGTGTGATTCTGGAATTTATACATGGCTATTCACATGTTTATATTATTTTGAGATACACACTTTAACACACTTATTTTCTCTTGATTCTCCACTTTTCATTTAATGTTCTTGTTTCATTTTCATTTAATATTTTCTTTTCAAAATGAAACTTATCCTGTAGTGAGATACCAGTAGCAGAGAGCAAAACTGGCACTATCTCTAAATATGATTCACCACTAAGTAGAAGCAGAGTTCCTCCCTGAAGAAAGGGCTGACGTACACCAGTCGGGTGGGAAAAGTATGAGATGAGATTGGAACATCTTTACTGCCTTGAAAGTAAGAAATTGCTTAAAGGATGATAGAACATAATAGAAGGACACAGAAATCAGCTTGTAGGAGCTGCTACTGTCCAAATCTGGGACCAAAAATTTGACCATCAAAATAAATAAAGATAACAAAGGATTGTAACCCATTGAATAAAAAAGAAATTCTGAGTCCATCCTGATATGAATGAATGAGTTAAAAGGGAAATGCTATATTACAATTGAATGCTAATTAATAAATATAACAGATTGAAAATCATTAATGATGTTAAAATTAGGAAGTAAAAATTTGATTAGAATCAGATGTTTAGGGGCTTCTGGGTGGCTTAGTTGGTTAAACATCTGCCTTCAGCTCAGGTCATAATCTTGAGGTCCTTGGGATCGAGCCCCACATCAGACTCCTTGCTCAGCAGGGAATCTGCTTCTCCCTCTCCCTCTCCCTCTGCCCCCACTCATGCACACTTTCTCTCAAATAAATAAAATCTTAAAAAAAAAAGTCAGATATTTATATAGTTTTGAACTCTCTCTCCACAAATTACTTATTAACTAACACAATGGGTAAATTTACAGTGGTAATCATGGTCCACGCCACCTTCAGTGATCAAAGTTAACATCACCAATATTAGGAAAAAACCGGTACCATATGCTTCCTTATATAATGTACTAAGAAGGATTTAAAATCCACCTTTTTGGTGTTCCTACCAAAAGTGCATCACCTGAATCTAATAATAACATCAGATAAACCCAAATTGGGATGCCTTGGTGGCTCAGTTGGTTAAGCAGCTGCCTTCGGCTCAGGTCATGATCCCAGGGTCCTGGGTTCGAGTCCCACATGGGGCTTCTTGCTCAGCAGGAAGCCTGCTTCTCCCTCTGCCTTTGCCTGCCTCTCTGCCTGCTTGTGCACTCTCTCGCTCTCTCTCGCTCTCTGACAAATAAATAAAATCTTAAAAAAAGAGTTCAAATCTTAAAAAAAAAAAAAAACAAAAAACCCCAAATTGATTGATTCTATAGCAGTTTACCCATACTTTTAAAAGATATCAAGGTAATAAAGTCCAAAGAAGTACTCTAGATTCAAGAAGTCTTGGGAGACATAAAAACTGAATGCAATGTGTAATCCTGGATTGGTTCCTGAACCAAGAAAAAGGAGATTATTGAGACAAAATAAAATAGGGACTATAGATATTTTAGATTATTTAAAATTTTTAGATTATTTTAGATTTTAAGATTATTTATAATATATCTATTTCTATTTGATATGGTTAGACTTTACAAAAGTTAAATTTCCCAGTTTTGTTCATTGTAATGTGATTGCCTAAGAGAATGTTCTTGTTCTTAGGAAATACATACTAAAGTATTTAGAAGAATGGACTGTATCTTCCGTTTACTCTCAAATAGTTCAGGAGGATACATACATAACGCACACACAGTGGGGCAGAGAACAAGGAACGATTATCAGTGTTAAAGCAGATGGGGCAAAATGTAAACAATTGGTCAATGTGGGTAAAGTTATGGCAGCTTCTTGTACTTGTATGGCAGTCTTGTGTAGCTTTTTGTAAGTTTGAAATTATGTCAAAATTTAAAGTTATCAGAGCGCCTGGGTGGCTCAGTAGGTTAAAGCCTCTGCCTTCAGCTCAGGTCATGATCTCAGGGTCCTGGGATAGAGCCCCACATCGGGCTTTCTCCTCAGCGGAGAGCCTGTTTCCCTCTCTCTCTGCCTGCCTCTCTGCCTACTTGTGATCTCTCTCTCTCTCTGTCAAATAAATAAATAAAAATCTTTAAAAAAAATTTTTTTTAAGTTATCTCCCCAACCTAAAAAATATAAAGCTATCAGAAAAAATTTTAAATAACTTTTAAAAATTTTTAAAAATAAAAATTTAAGAAAAATCATTCTGCCTATAAATTGTTCAGTAGTTTCTAAATCAACTTTAACTTTGTTCAATAATAAAAGCCAGTAATATGAATGAACTAGATACTATATAGAACACACAGACTCTAATTGCTTTTTTTTTTTTTTAAAGACTTTATTTATTCATTTGACAGAGAGAGAGAGAGAGAGATCACAAGTAGGCAGAGAGGCAGGCAGAGAGAGGAGGGGAAGCAGGCTCCCCGCTGAGCAGAGAGCCCGATGTGGGGCTCGATCCCAGGACCCTGAGATCATGACCTGAGCTGAAGGTAGAGGCTTTAATCCACTGAGCCACCCAGGCGCCCTTGCTTTTTAAATAATTTTTTATTGTGGAATAATTATAGATTCATAAGAAGTTGCAAAAAAAAGTATTAAGTATAGGAACTTGAGGTACACCCTTACCTCCACCTCCCCTAAGAGTAACATTGTATATAATTCTAATATAGTTTGAGAATCAGAAAAGTGACATTTGTGCAATTGAAGAGTTATTCAGATTTAGCCAATTATGCATATACTCTGTGTGGTTCTGTAAAGTTTTATCATACATGTTGTTACATGTATCCACCACCACACTAAATCTAAAACTCTGCATCTAAAACTGATATATAATCATAGTACCACTCCTTTGTACTGTCACTTCATAGCCATGCACATGCACTCCTCGTCTAATCCCTGGCAACCACTGATCTGCTCTTCATTTCTGTAATGTTGGTATTTCAAGAATGCACATAAATGAAATCATGTTGTAGTTTTTGAGATTGACATTTTTCACTTAGTATTAAATTTCCTTGAGATCCATCCAAGTTTTATGTATCAGTACTTTTTTTTTTTTAAGTGAGTGGTATTCCATGGTATAGATCTACCTGTTTACTTAATCATTCATGCATTGAAAGATATCTGAATTGTTTCCAGTTTTTGGCTATTACAGAGAAAGCTATTATGAACACATCCAGGTGCTAGATTTTGCATGAAAATAAGTTTTCATTTCATAAATACCCAAGAGTTAATCTTTTTTCTTACTTAGCACTTACGTTTATCCTTTAAAGTTTATTCTGAGGCAGTTCTTTTAAGATTTTATATATTTATTTGAAAGAGTGCAAGCGGGGGGCACAGGGAGAGGGAGGGCATCTCAGACAGACTTCCTACTGAGTGTAGGGCTCAATTTAGGGTTTGATCTCATAACCCTGAGATCATGACCTGAGCTGAAACCCAAGAGTTGGCTGCTCAACCAACTGAGCCACCCAGGCTCCCCGAGGCAGTTATTTTCATACTTTATGACAAACCATTGTTTCTTCTAGTATTTTAAAGCTATGACTAATTATACAAAAATAGTGATTTTAAATTCGAGTTAATATTTTTAAGGAGTATATATAGGCTGTGTGAAAAGGGAAAAATAGATTCAAAATTAAGCAACTAGAGTTGCCATTTCAGCAGCTAGATACATATATCAGTGGCTAGTATATTACTTTTTTTTTTAAGTGGCATGAAATGAAATCAAAAGCCCCTTGACAGTGCAACATTAAGTACCAGCCACATAATCTTTTCCTTTGTCCTAAGTTCTATCAGTCTTTAGGGACTAGAATATACTAATCATTCCCTGTCCCCAATTCTTCCCTTTTTGCCTAACTCTTACTCATGAGATTTCCTTAATGAAACATTCTGTGACTGCCTACACCCTGAACAGAAACTTAGTTACCATCGTTTTTTCTTTGAAAGCGCCCTGTTCTTTTCATTTAGAAAAGAGCATGGACTCTGGAATGTTAAGAGCAGAAACTCTGGAATCAGACATCTGCCAAGTTACTTAACCTTCATATGCCTCAGTTTTTATTATCTTAAGATGAAGGAGGGTAATAGTAGTGCCTGTTTAATCGGATAAGGATTAAATGAACTGAATTATATAAATAAGAATTAAATGAACTTGGGGCTCCTGGGTGGCTCAGTGGGTTAAAGCCTCTGCCTTTGGCTCAGGTCATGATCTCAGGGTCCTGGGATTGAGCCCCGCATCAGGCTCTGTGCTCGGCGGGGAGCCTGCTTCCCGTTCTCTCTCTGCCTGCCTCTCTGCCTACTTGTGATCTCACTCTCTCTCTCTCTCTGTCAAGTAAATAAATAAATAAAATCTTTTTCAAAAAGGAATTAAATGAACTCAATATAAATTAATATGAAATTAAATACATAAATTCTTTAGAACAATTCCAGGCAAATACTAGGGGCTAAGTATTATTATTGCTGTTGTTGTGGGACCTATCATTGTATGTAATTATATGTTATATGGTGATTATTCACTCCTTCTGAACTCTAAGCTTCATGAGGATTTCTTTTTTTTTTTTTTTTAAAGATTCTGTTCGTCCATTTGACACAGAGAAAGAGATCACAAGCAGCTAGAGGCAGGAGGCGGGGGGGGGGCGGGGGGAAGCAAGCTCCCCACTAAGCAGAGAGAGCCCAATACGGAACTCAATCCCAGGACCCTGAGATCATGACCTGAGCTGAAGGCAGAGGCTTTAACCCACTGAGCCACCCAGGTGCCCCAAAATACTACTTTCTTTAAAAAATAAGAAATCAAGGGGCGCCTGGGTGGCTCAGTCGTTAAGCGTCTGCCTTCGGCTCTGGTCATGATCCCAGGGTCCTGGGATCAAGCCCCGCATCGGGCTCCCTGCTCTGCAGGAAGCCTGCTTCTCCTGCTACCATTCCCTCTGCTTGTGTTCCCTCTCTCGCTGTGTTTCTCTCTGTCAAAATAAATAAAAATCTTAAAAAAATAAATAAATAAGAAATCAAAACAACAACAACAAAAGAAATCAGATAAGCAAGAAAAAGCAAATTAGTCACTTACAAATTTCATCACCCAGTGATAAGCATACTTAATATTATCAAGCACTGGTAAAGAGAAGCTGAACTACTTCCTCAAGTCCTAGCAATTTAATATTCTAATCAAAATTTAAAGGTTTTATTTCCATTTTAATAGTCTGCTTTGAGTTTATGTGTAATAATTAATGGTGTTTAAAACATTATTTGAGAAACCTATCTTTTCATATCCCTCTTTTCTGTACACCCCCTCCCAGTTTTACTTAGATTTCTTAAGCATCAATAAAAGTCCCCTGAACATGAGATAAGTTTTCTCTTCATCATTTCTTTCAGATCTTTCAGGTACTTTAAAAATCAATCAGCTATAATATATTCTAGTCGTAGGAAATCACTATCTAGTTAATAGCCTAAGACTTGCTAAACCAAGAAACAAAACAAAGAAAGAAAGAAAACAGTGAAATGTTGTTTTGAGAGTTTAAGATTTAATTAAAGAGTTTAAGTGCTTTTGCTGTTTGACATCTTAATCTTGAAAATTATACTATAACACACAAAGTCACTTGATTCTGCATTTTTATTAGCCTTCTATCTCAGTATGTATTGCTATTTTTTTTTTAGGATTCTAAGTTTCATAGAAAGTTTACTTTTGTGTAACTGTGATTATTAAATAAAACCTCACTTAAAATTTCAAAATCTGGGGAGTGCTTAAGTGATTCAGTTGGTTGAACCCCTCACTTCCATTCACACACATACTCCCTCTCATTCATTCATTCATTTACTTGAGAGAGAGAGAACGAGCATGAGCGGGAGGGGCAGAGAGAGCGGGAGAAAGAATATCAAGCAGACTCTGCATGAAGCGCATAGCCCAAGGTGGGGCTCAATCTCACAACTCTGATATCTTGAGCCAAAACCAAGAGTCTGATGCTTAACCAAATGTACCACCCAGGCGCCCTCCGCCTTTGTAAAATAAATAAATTAATCTTTCTTTAAAAATGCTGTTTAAAATCCATGTCACCTAATGAAAGATTTACTGGTAGTAATAATTTAAAGAACTGGGTTTTTTTCATTTTATATAGAGAAAGAATATGGCATTTGATGTTATGAAAACCTGAATCTTATGATTAGTTCATTGAACATGAGCTTATAAATACAGAAACATATACATCCTTTTATATAATTTTATATATTTATACCTTATATAATTTATATATTTATACCCTATAAAATAGAAGAGGGGTCCAATGGAAATCATGAAAAGGCTACTATGGATAATGTGAACAAGAAATCACTTCTGTTTAGTACTCCTTTCCCTGTAAATCAACTTAATTTTGAAATGTAACTCCTTAGTAAGGAGCTGTTACTGATTTAAATTAACTTTTAAAAAGTTTATCTTCCTTGAAAAGCTGCCCCAATATCTTTTTCCACATTCATTAATCATATTATTTAATGGTTATGTTTTGGGTCTCTTGGATTCTGTGCTTGCTTCAGCAGCACATATACTAAAAATTGGGTCTTTTGGATTCTTTAAATGGGTTTTTTAAATCAATTACAGAAATAGAGCCTGAAGGGATATGGTGTCTTAGTCCATTCAGGCTCTGATAACAGATTGCCATAGACTAGGTGGCTTATAAACACAGAAATTTATTTCTTACAGTGCTGGAAGCCGGGATGGCCAAAATCAGGGTGCTAGCAGATTGATGTCTTTTGAGAGACCACTTCCTGGTTCATAAACTCTTCTTGCTGTGTCTGTATATGGTAGAAGAGGCAAGGGAGCCCTCTGGAGTCCTTATGAGGGCATTAATCCCATTCCTGAGGCCTCCATCCTCATGACCTAATCACCTCTTAGAGGCCGCACTTCCAGATACCTTCCCCCTGGAGAGTAGTCTTCAACATAAGAACTGGGGGGGGAGAGAGGGGGGACGGGACGACGGACACAGCATTTAGTATTGTTTAGCAGTAATAGATCTGGAAAAACAGAAAGTTTTAATTAATACTGACCTCATATAAGACAATGATATTTTGCATCTAACAAAAAAGTTCCCTTAATTAAAAAAAAAAAAAAAAAAGTATATGGAAAACTTGAGTACATGCTAGATAAACAGAAGAGTATAATGAATGCCCAGTACCCATCACCCAGTGTAATCAACATGTTGTCATTTTAATTTCATCTGTAGTTCTGTCCATTCTTCACTGCCCAATTATCATTACTTTTACAGTTTTCTGGAATTTGGTAATATAGACTAATAAGTCTATATTAGTATATATACTGAAAAACAGAAGTCTTTGCTTCATAATTTTCACAAATGAAGACACTCCTGTAACCATTATTCCTTCATGATACATTTCAGGGTGGCTGGGTGCCTCAGTTAGGTGTCTGACTCTTGATTTCAGCTCGGGTCATAATCTCAGCATTGTGAGACGGAGCCAAGGTCCTGCTCTGTGCTGGGTGTGGAGCCTCTTTAAGATTCTCTCCCTCTCTCTGCCCTTCCCCTGCCTGCTCTCGTGTGCGTGCGCGTGTGTATGTGTGTGTGTGTGTACAGTGTGCACACGTATTCTCTCTCTCTCAAAAAAAAAAAAAGATAAAGAACATTTTCATCACACCAGAACATTTTTACATGCCTTTCTACATGCTACCACTACCTACCCACCACCACCCCCATAAAGAACAAATTGATAACACTGGACATCATCAAAATGTATTGTTAAGAGAATGAAAAGACAAACAACTGGAATAACATATTTGCAAGGTACATACCTAATAAAGAGTTTTTATCTAACACGTACAATTAATATTCTTGAAAGTCAAGATTTTACCTGTGCTCTAGACTTAGGCTTACTAGACATCAAAGCAGAGATGTTGACTAGCCAATTGGGTATATTAGTCTAGTATACAGGGGAGAAATCAAAGCAGGAGATAAAAACTGGGAGTCATCAGCACACAGGTGCTATTTTAAAATCATAATATTGAATGAGATTAAAAATAGAGTAAGGAGGGGCGCCTGAGTGGCTCAGTGGGTTAGGCCTCTGCCTTCGGCTCAGGTCATGATCTCAGGGTCCTGGGATCGAGCCCCGCATCGGGCTCTCTGCTCGGCAGGGAGCCTGCTTCCTCCTCGCTCTCCACCTGCTTCTGCCTACTTGTGATCTCCCTCTCTCCGTGAAATAAATAAATAAAAATTTAAAAAAAAAAAAAAAAAATAGAGTAAGGATAGGAAGATAAGGAAGCCAAGAGTGGCCAATGTGGTATGAAGAAAAACCAGGATATGTTGGAAAACAAAAGAATCATTCAAACAGGAGAGTGATCAACTGTGTTGAATGGTAGGTCAAATCAGATGAGACCTGAGGCCGTCCATTGTATTTATTTAGCAGTACGGATGCTGTTATTCACTGTGGCAAGACACCTGATGGAATGATGAGAATAAGAGCACATGTAGTGTGGTTTCAAGAGAAAGGAGGAATGGGTTAGGACAGAAAATGGATCAACAATGCAGATTGTGCATAAGTGATCAGGAGATTTTTTTGCATATCTTCCTCTGCTCTTTCTTAATTACTCTTTTAGGTATTCTAAGTAATGATCTGTTGAATTAGAAAAATTTCCTAAAATATAAAACATTCCCTTTGGTCTCCTCCTAAGTTGTCTTGAAGAATTCATTGTTCCTAGGGACTACGTCACTTAATGAGATCAGAAATCAAGGTAGCCGAGTTTGTTGAAAATATTTTTTAGGGCAACCACATTCAAATAGCTATCAGAGCCAAAATGACTGATAAGACCGTTACATACTTTTATAATTTAATGTTCATATAGAAGTCTTGTGTAAGGAGGGATTTCTCATATTCATCCAAAACAAAGTTTTCTGGTGTGTATTTAAACAAAAAACTGCAAACCTCAAGATCTGTTGCTTTCTAATGGTGTTGAATAATCAGTTCAGAAGAACTTGGCCAACTTTTGATGGACTTAGTAAAAAAAAAAATGTGAGCTTAATAAAAATAGTAGAACTAGCATACAATCCAGTAATTACACTACTGGGTATTTATCCAAAGAATATGAAAACACTAATTTGAAAAGCTGTATGCACCCCTGTGCCTGATGTTTATTGTAGCATTACTTGCTGTAGCCAAATTATGGAAGCAGCCCAAGTGTCCAGTGATAAATGGATAAAGAAGTAGTGCGGGGTGTGTGTGTGTGTACACGAATACACACACACAGCCACACACCATGGACTATTACTCTGCCATAAAAAAGAACGAAATCTTTTTCTCTCTTAAGGATCTGTTTATTTTTAGAGAGAGCGCATGCATGCACAAGTAGGAGGAGGGGCAGAGGGAGAGGGAAAAGCAGGCTCCTCGCTGAGCAGGGACCCTGGGATCATGACCCGAGCAGAAGGCAGATACTTAACCTACTGAGCCACCAAGACACCCCCAAAAGGAATGAACTCTTTAAAAAAGAATGAAACTTTAAATAAATAAATAAATAAATAAGAATGAAACTTGCCATTTACAATAGCATGAATGGATCTAGAGAATATAATGCTAAGCCCAGAGAAAGACATATGATTTCACTCATATGTGAAATTTAAAAAACAAAGCAAATGAACAAAGAAAAAAAGATAAATAAAAATAAAAGACTTTTTTTTTTTTTTTTTAAGATTTTATTTATTTGACAGAGAAACACAGCGAGAGAGGGAACACAAGCAGAGGGAATGGTAGCGGGAGAAGCAGGCTTCTTGCCAAGCAGGGAGCCCGATGCAGGGCTCGATCCCAGGACCCTGGGATCATGACCTGAGCTGAAGGCAGACGCTTAACGACTGAGCCACCCAGGCGCCCCAAAAATAAAAGACTCTTAACTATAGAAAACAAAGTGAAGGCCACCAGAGGGGAGGTGGGTGGGAGGTGGATGAAATAATTGAAGGGAATTAAAAGTACACTTATCTTGATAAGTACTGAATAATGTATGGGATTGTTTAATCACTATATTATAAACTAATATAACACTGTATGTTAACCATACTGGAAATAAAATTTAAAAAATAAACAACTGATCTTTATTTCTGAGAAAAAAAGTGAATTTTAAATTTTTGTAGTTGGAAGTGTGCCCTCTTGTGGGCCATTCAGTGATTTCACATAAAAGCATTTTCTCTTGTATTTCAGATTGAATCAGTTATGTATCATCAAGTATCTTTTTTGAGACCTACATCTGAATGTCATAGTTCTTTAATACCTAAACCTCATTAGAAAGAAAGAAAATCTCCATTATTTGATATTTCATTTCCAATACCTTTGTATAAAAAATAGTCTCGTAGTATAAGGTAGAGTCTCAACCTCTATTAGGGGCTTAAAATAGACTATTTCTTTTGCAGTGGAAAAGAAGGTGAGAAATAAAATTTTTGATGTGGGGATTCTAATCCTAATATGGATTAGTAACCCAAATCATAGCAGCACTTGAAATTTCTTCTATGGCCTCTCTGTAATTTAAAAAAAAGAGAAAGAAAAGAAAAAAAGTAACTCCAGGACTCCATACTATTTTTTCCCCAGTGCAGCTTGTATTTTTGCATATTTTGTTAAAATTAGATGTATAACTACTCAGCAGGCCTCTCCTAGTCAATTTCACTATAATAATCAGCTGGGACCTTTTAAAGTAATATGAGCTTTTGTTAAAGTTGGTTTGTATAAAAATGCATGTGAAATAAATTGATAAGAACAAGGAAGAAAACTGACTATAGAAATACATAAAGTTTTACTAATCATTATACTTCTCAGCGAACATACACATACTCTTTTTTTTTTTTTAAAGATTTTATTTATTTGACAGAAAGATCACAAGTAGGCAGACAGGCAGGGGAGCAGGGGGGAAGCATGGGGCTCAATCTCAAGACCCTGAGATCATGACCTGAGTCAAAGGCAGAGGCTTTAACCCACTGAGCCACCCAAGCGCCTTACATACTCTCTAAAACGAGTTTTGGGAGACTCTAAAATTTCAGCCTGATTTGTAACTTCTCTTTCTAATAGCACTTAATAATGTAGCTATATTCTTCTATTACATGTTATATATATTAGGATATAGCTACATTACTAGACTACACATAGAAATAATACACATTTATTGGTATCCAGCATGGTGGCTGCAGGGAGCTCAGGATTCCAGAAGCAAAGCATGTGTGCAGAGAGAACATTAGAGCTGTGCTGTGCTTTTTGCTTTTGTTTTGCATTTCTCTTATTTATTGGGAATAACTTAGAACTATAATAAAATAGAAATGTTTTAAAGAAGTGAGAATTTTCACAGTGTGGCTGGATTGGAAACTGTTTTTGAGCTAGATCTTTTGGAAGTATCTTAAACAGAATGTGAAAATTTTGTTCTTGAATACATTTTAGGCAGTGAAAAGGAATCTGAAGGTAGTTTGACTAAAGTGACAGGATTCTGCTAGAGAGGTGCCACTCTAAAGGGAATCACTGTTACCGGTTTAAAATAGTAAGTAGTACAACATAGATTTATTTATTTACTTATCTGGCTATTTAGGATTTATATTCCTCTTGTTTCCCAAAAGAATTTGAAGCGGCTTATACTGTTCAATGTAATATAAGCTAAAATAATAAAAATATACTAGTTTTTTTTTTTTTAAGATTTTTTTTTTTTTATATATTTGACAGAGAGATCACAGGTAGGCAGAGAGGCAGGTAGAGAGAGAGGGGGAAGCAGGCTCCCTGCTCAGCAGAGAGCCTGATGCTGGGCTCGATCCCAGGACCCTGAGATCGTGACCTGAGTCAAAGGCAGAGGCTTTAACCCACTGAGCCACCCAGGCACTCCCAAAATATACTAGTTTTAAAACCTTCCTTCCCTCCCCACCCAAAAATAATATAATAATTTGTGAGGAAGAAAGGTGTTAATTAGCTGAATATTCCAAATGTATTGAATTTCGGTTCATTCAAATGTTATAATCCTGCACAATGACAATATAGTGTAAAGAATACTGAACCAGAAATCTAAACATTTGTATTCTGGTCTTGATTCAGTCAGTTACTAGCTATGAGACCTTGAACACACATTTACTTTCTCTGAGGGACAATTTCCCTACCTTTTATTGGTTTATCTTTCTGCTCTAGCAATGTAGATGTTTACCAGTTTTATGTTCTTCAGATACGCATCAGAATATAAGATTTGGTTAGAAACGTACGCATGAGATTATAAGGTTTGGTTAGAAACATCTGTATAACCACATACAAAGCATTTAGGCTCTGAGCCTTCATTTTTGCATCTGTGAAATAGAGATAATCTTCATAACCCTCTGATTGTGGTAACGATTAAGGAAAGGTATATTTTGGAGCACCTGGGTGGCTCATTCCTTAAGCATCTGCCTTTGGCTCTGGTCATGATCCCAGTGTCCAGGGCTTGAGCCCCACTTCCAGGCTCCCTGCTCAGTAAGAGGCCTGCTTCTCCTTTTCCCACTCCTCCTGTTTGTGTTCCTGCTCTCGCTGTCTCTCTCTGTCAAATAGATAAATAAAATCTTAAAAAAAAAAAAAAAAGGAAGGGTATATGTTAGTGTCTCACACATAAAAAGAACTAAAAAAGCCTCCCCCAACAATGTTACTTTGCATCTTGCCTATCTCCTGTTATTACAACTTAACCGTTATCAATCCTCTGTGGATCATTTTCATAGCTATCACTGTAATTCTGACCACTTTTGTCAATTCAAGAATTTCCAATTTTCCACTTTAGACATCTCCAACTAGATGCTCAAAAAAGTTATCATTTCTAGTGTTTTTCACTAGTAAAGAATTAAAGTTATGCAGACAAGATTGTACACATTTTTTGGTTATCGGGTACACACTGGCTGTTGAGGAAAGTTTATCTACCATCAAATTCTGAGAGCGCCTTTTATTCCAAATACATCCCAATTTGAATAGTATTATTATAACTCCTACCGATAATTTATTTGCATTTCTTTTATATAAAGAAACCATAAATTTTAAAGTGAAATGAGCAAAGAACCAGGGCCTTTAAAAATCTGGTCAAGTGCTGGGGTGCCTGGGTGGCTCAGTGGGTTAAAGCCTCTGCCTTTGGCTCAGGTCATGATCTCAGGGTCCTGGGATCAAGCCCCTGCATTGGCCTCTCTGCTCAGCGGGGAGCCTGCTTCCTCCTATCTCTCTGCCAGCGTCTCTGCCTACTTGTAATCTCTCTCTGTCAAATAAATAAATAAAAATCTTTAAAAAAAAAAAAATCTTATTAAGTGCTTAAATGTCCACATCAGATTCATTATAATGGGTTGAAATGAGAATTTACCATATCTTCTACTAATTAAGAATTATTTTAATTAAGTCATTCTAAAATAAACTATAAATGATTTCTTAGTTTGCGTTTGATTTAGTTCTTGGTATTACAAAGATTAGGACTTTTCCTTACTCTTCACTGCCAGTATTTATTTCAGGTACCTTATCATTTAAGTAATTGTAGGTGTGTATGCCTAGGACTGGTATACATATTTGTAATATTATGGTGAAATATATACTGTAATTTCAAATAACTTATCTCTTTCAGTAGTAGGGATTATGTGTATTATTGAAAAGATACCTTTTTCCTAATCCACCCTTGTTTCTCCTCTATTTTCCCAAATGTATGTTTTTCAGTTAATAATACTGCTAACTTTCTGGATCACTTATTATATGCCAGATAGCATGTCAAGTGATTTATATGCATTATTTTGTTGCATTCTCATCACCACTTAGGAGATGGATTTCTGTGTTAACTCTTCCATTTCTTTCAGTTGGGAACTTTGAAACTGCTTTGCCTTGGTGACCCACAATTAGACATTTTACCTGGAGTCATAAATCAGTGTGCAGTGTAAATTTATACTTCTATTCCTACCCTCCCTCTCAGTGTTGATATCAACCCACTAATTTCATTTTATGATTCACTAATTGGTCACCATTCACAGATTTTAGGTACGTAAAGCACTGCCTTAAGCGACAGTTCTAAAGCACTCATTTTAGTCTCCTTTCCCATTTGGTTACCATTTCCTTGTGAACACATTGTTCCCCAGAGATAATGACTTTCAGCTTCAGTTTCAACAGTTTCATGAAAGACAGTATACTTTCACAGAGCCAGGTAGACCAAACATTGCCCAATCCAGAGCCAGAAATGTCATGTCTAATTAGTTAGAGTTCTGTATCTTCATTTTTAGAATTCTAGGAATGCTCTTTCTTGATGGACCTGGTCACTTTCCAGCATAGGCAGCAGCATTTCCACAAATTACTCATATTCATCAACATCTGTGATTTTAGCTAAAATGAAAAGTCCATTTCTACCAAAGTTTTCTGCTGTTCTTCAGAAGCTTGGCTTCCAATGAAATCAGCATAGTTCAGCAGTGAGGTATAAATGTATTTGTCAGTAGTCCCCAACTCAGTCTACACAAGCACTTTAAATCAAACAAGCATTGTTGCTGTCCTTTCTCTCCCCACTTCTAGTTTTCAGTTGACATCACAGTATTAACATGCTTTGTTATATCACTAAGAAAGCACAACAATCTTTTGGTTAGACTTATTAATTTCCTAATTCATATGTGGTAACTAATGAGATCATTTTGGTACTAAAATAATTTCAGACTGGCATTGGGTCCGCTTTACATGTTACTTGGGATTTAGGAATACAGAATAAAATTGGGTAGACCACGATAGAACCCTCTAGCAGATTGTACTCTATTGGTTCCCGTCCTCTGAATTAAATAAATAACATGGTCACTTGTTAATCTGCTTGAGTATGGCAATTTACAACAGTCATACAAGAATAACAAGATGTTTCTGTGCTGTTCTGTACATAATTTGCATGCAGTTTTTTTTCCCATTAATTACTAAGCATCACCTGTAACTTTTTTATTAGCCTAAACTTAGAAAAAAAAATTCATTGTGTTTTGCGTTTTGGTGACTTCTGTCAGGTTTTAAATTCTTTTTTTTTTTTTTTTAAGTGCTTGATATAGCTGCTTAATTTGTTTCCTTAAATTTCTTTAGTGTTGTTAAAAAATCAAATTGATAACTTCAAAAGGTAAAGTCCACAGTGTAGCAAGGATAACTATAAGATAGCCAGTTGTAATTACATCTTTCCTATACCTTCTCCTGTGCTATTTCCTATGCTGTTTCCTTTTGGCAGGCTCCAACTAGCAAACTTTGTCATTCATTCTTCAAAGAAAAGCAGTGTTGTTTCCTTGGCTGGCTACTAGAAAAGAATGTACATATAAAGGACATAAGTGTTAGGGAAAAAAAAAAAAAGAAAGAATTACCAAAGAGACAAGGTGGTTGTTACCTGTAGAAGGAACTGGGGTGATTACTTCTCAGATGGTTGTTCTATAGATGTTTACTTTATAACTCTTTTAAACCATACATACATGTTTTATGAACTTCTGTCAACATGTACCTATAATAAAAGTGAGGAAAAAGAAAATTCCTAATTTTAGCTACCTATATACTTCTACTTTTTTTTTTTTTTTTTTTTAAGATTTATTTATTTGAGAGAGAGAAGAGAGTAGGAGGAAGGGCAGAAGGAGAAATTCTTTTGAGCAGACTCCCCACTGAGCGTGGAGCGTGTTGTGGGACTTTATCCCACAATCCACGAGACCTGAGCCAAAACCAAAGGTTGGACACTTAACTGAATGAGACATTCAGACACCCCTGTATATTTCTGCTTTTTAAAAAAAATTTATTTGCAAAGTTGCATTAAGATAAATGAATAAGGGGAGTTATGAGTGTTTTGAAGTTTACAACTCAAAAACTTAAAAGGTTCTTTTAACTGACTGACAAGCAAATAGAACCTTAAAAAAATGTTTAAACTGAAAATTATAATTCAGTTTTCTATTGTAGCACTATGTCTTAGTTGACATGCAATAGCCTTGTATTTACTGATGAGCTTATAGTTATTTAATAAAGGCATATCTTTGATTAGTGTACATATTATTAAAATGTTGTATGTTTCAGAAAAAGTTCTTCAGCAGGTACACTGTTAAAGATAAAAGTTCCAGAAAGCCACATGTTGAAATTAAGATGAGGAAAAACTTGGGAACATTGAACGGAATGGAAAACGTGTTCAGGAGTTTTACAGAATGTCTATACACACAGATAGACACAGAATTACATTTTAAAAACTGAATATTTAAGTCAACTAAGTCATACAGGAACATTAAGATGTTAACACATTTCTCTGTCCTTTCTGTGGTTAAGTATTAATTATGTGATTGGTTGATATTAAGAAGCATGCAGTGGTATTGGGAAGACAAGGTAAGTATATGAACATTATATAAGAATGAAACATGACAGGGGCGCCTGGGTGGCTCAGTGGGTTAAAACCTGTGCCTTTGGCTCGGGTCGTGATCTCGGGGTCCTGGGATCGAGCCCTGCATCGGGCCCTTGGCTCAGCGGGGAGCCTGCTTTCCTCCTCTCTCTGCCTACCTCTTTGCCTACTTTGATCTCTCTTTCTCTGTCAAATAAATAAATAAAATCTTTAAAAAAAAAAAAAAAATGAAACATGACAACTTTCAAAAAATGCCCCAAAGGAATATATATTTACAAAAGAATATTAATTGAACTCTAAGTGAAGGTTAGATTAAGGTAGGCTTTTAGCTGAATTTGTCTGAGGTTTCATGAAGTATTAGGAACTTGCCCTAGATCTTGAAGAATTAAAGGATTTGAACTAAAGTATGAATGGACTATCTAGGTAGGGAGATTTATAAGGAAATCAATAAAAATGTGAAAACACAAGGTAGATTCAAGATAATCTGATCAGCTTTGTTGAAAAGGATTGTTTATGTAGAGAGTAGTGAGAGAGATAGCAAGGCAAGTTGAAGCTAGGTTTTAATGTGTCTATGATATGGAGAATTATTGTGCTTATCAAAATTGAGTATCCCAGTTTAGTAATATAGCCTACTGATTACACAGACTCTTGAGCCAGATTGCTTGGGTTGTACTCTGTCCCTCACAAGTTACTTTAAACTCCCTGTAAATTAATTTCCTCATCAGTAAAATTCAGAAAATAATAGTACCTACCTTACGTTGTTGTGAGAACTAAATACGTAAATATATGCAAAGCACTTTGCAGTGCCTAATATATGGGAAGTATATTTGAACAGTAGCTTTTATTGATACGTTAACAAACAAGAAAAGCAGAAAATCTTGTTTTTTTATAGGCATTTCCCTAATAATATTATATTTGACATAATTGTCTGTTTTTTCTTGCAGTGTTTGGGAAATGGGAAGTAATGACAGCTGGCACCTGAACTAAGTACTTTTATAGGCAACACCATTCCAGAACTTCAGGATGAATGGGGATATGCCCCATGTCCCCATTACTACTCTTGCGGGGATTGCTAGTCTCACAGACCGTAAGTTTGGTTATTTTACTTAATTTATGTTCTATTCTGTGTTAACAATGATTTTAAGAGAGATTATAGAAAAAATTATTTGTAGTTGTCATAAATAACAAATTATTTAAGATACTAGATTTTGAGTGACAAGCATCGTTACTTCCCTTTGGTTTATTGGCATACATGTGAAAGTAACAAAATTAGTATAGTCAGCTAATAGATAATTAGAACTTCATTTCTGTTTCATCCTAAGGATGCATTAAAAAATGGTGGCATTTGTTTAAAGGTCTTACATGATGAAGGGATAAGTGCAAAAGTAAAGACCAAAGATGAGACAAAGCATTAAAGAAAAATCAAAAATGAAGCAGCATTGATTTGCATATAGGAGCAAATACAGACTTTTTAAAAAGGATTTCTAGAAGTGGTAACTGAAACTGTCCTTTAAAGAAGAAGGTTTGATAGCCCATCTTAATCTAATTTCTTAGCAATGTTCATTTTGGATGTCCTCTTCAGTAACCCGTTGGAGTTTATTATAGATACAGCAGCCCATTTTACTCTGATCATTTAAGTTCAAAGAATTTTGTCATTTTTTTGAGATTTACTTAGTGTAATACAGTTTTTTAGGGACTCTATCTTATGGTAGCCAACTAATTCTTAGTCCCTGGGTAATGGTACAAAAAGCAACCCACAGTGTTAGTCCCTATGTCATCCTATCTGAGTAAATAAAGGGAAAAAGAGATAATGAGAAAAGTAGAAGGTGAGAACATTGCATTATGCAAACTCTGGGGCTTTATTGTAAGGGAACTATGTGAAAATAACTTTAAGAAGTGTTTTTATCTGTGTTCAGTAGTCCTTAATATTACTCTCCTGTTTTTGTTAATTTGCAACTGGTTTTAATGGGAGTAATATAGTTAATAGCCTGTAGCTTTGGGGTTAGGAAACTAACATGGTGACTCTACAAAATTTGAATAAGAAAGTAGCCAGTGGAGTTAGGATAATACAGATAAGAAAACTTCTGAAACCGTCTTTAGTTTTTGTTGTCACTTTGTTACAGGTAGGACACAAATTCATAAAATATGTAGGAGTGCCAAATCAGATATACTACCAGGGATTTACTTTTGGTTGTTCTCCCCATTATCTCCGTATCTTATATTTTAAAAATTTGCCTAATAAACCCTACTTACTAAGTAATAATCTGTTTCCTGTATTTTTATTAATAAAAAACCTGTTATTAGCCACTGGGGCTGAGCACCCTGTTACACTGTATAAGTGATAAGAAATTAAGCAAAAAACAAAGATACTTTAGTTAACTTTCTTAACTTTTACTTTAGACAGATGAGTAGATTTCCATTGTGTAAAGATGTCCTTTTGTTTTCTATTAGACTAGAATGAAGAGGGGAGAGCACTGTTTAGGAATTTATAACTGAAAGCATAATTCCTTAGATATTTGGCTTCCAGCAGAATCCCTATTCTATAATGAATGTTCTTCTGCTAGAGTGATATATTTTTCTATATATATATTTAAGCTTTTTAAAAACATACTACTTGTCTAGATATCAGGTGAAGAGTTGGGTATAATTACTTGGTATTTATGTGGGATTACTAGTGATTCTGATAAATCTCAGAAGCAAAAGTAAATGAGATTAAATAATTTATTCTCAATTCTTAGAAGTTATTTTTAACCCTACGTTTTTGGCTATTCATTTATTAAATGAATAAAGATTTAAGGTATGAAAAGTCATGCATATAAAGGAGTTGAGTTTTATTCTTAGGGAGTAATAAACTGTTATTGCCCAAGTGATGTTTCAGGGTTTTACAGAGTTGATTGGTGTTTGTTGAGTGTGCAGGGGGTTGTAGAATGCCTTTTAATAATTTGTCCCATTGATATTTGTAACTTATTTATAATCCCAAAATATTTGTAAGCAAATATTGTAAAAAGACTTCTTATAGTCACTCAATTTCTAATAATCTGATTTTATTCCAAATAGTCCTGAACCAGCTGCCTCTTCCATCCCCTTTACCTGCTACAACTACAAAGAGCCTCCTCTTTAATGCACGAATAGCAGAAGAGGTGAACTGCCTTTTGGCCTGTAGGGATGATAATTTGGTTTCACAGCTTGTCCATAGCCTCAACCAGGTATCAACAGATCACATGTAAGTATAATTTAAAATGAAAGGTTTTGGTCTAAGAGAGTTTATGTTCCTGGTTTTATTCTTTATTTCAGAAAATTTACAAACATAGTTTAATTTTAAAATATATGAATAGGGACGCCTGGGTGACTCGGTGGGGTTAAACATCTGCCTTCAGCTCAGGGCATGATCTCGGGGTCCTGGGATTGAGTCCCCACATTAGGCTTCCTGCTCAGCGGGGAGTCTGCTTCTCCCTCTCCCTCTGCAGCTCCCTTCTCCCTTGCTCTCTTGCTCTCTCTCTGTCAAAGAGGTAAACAAATAAACCCTTTATTTAAAAATAATATAAAATATATGAATAAGTGAACTTTACAGTGAGATATAAATAATCCATAGTTATTTTGAGACAATAGTTCTGACCCATGTAGCTATATGAAGGTCTTTTCAACTCTTTTTGAATAATTTTGGGATTCATCAAGGTGGATCTGTGCAAGGGGGTCTAAAGTTGCTCAAGAAGCTATCTCCTCTTTGATATTGCTAGAGTGGTTAGAATTCCCAAGCACTAGGGACTGTACTGCTAGCTTTATTTGGAATAGGCTCACATGCTTTCCATGGGAAGTTAACCAGAACTCAGTGACTGACTCCATGGATAGCTACTATAAAATTGAGAATAATTTTTCCCAGGATTTATCATACCATCTGAACATAAGTGTATACTTTCACATTTTAGATTTTTTAAATAATATAGACATACATTACATAGCTTATTTATAAAATCTTTGCATCTGAGTATACTTTGAAAAATTTTTACTACAGAACTAGTACAGATTTATAATATCTTAGCAACACAGAAATATATGAAAAGTTAAATCTCTCAGGGTGCCTGGATGGCTCAGATGGTAGAACATGTGAGTCTTGATCTCAGAGTTTTAAGTTCTGAGCCCCACACAGGGTGTAGAGATTACTTAAAAATAAAATCTTGGGATGCCTGGGTGGCTCAGTTGGTTAAGCAGCTGCCTTCAGCTCAGGTTATGTTTCCAGGGTCCTGGGATTAAGCACCGTATTGCCCTGCTCAGCAGAGAGCCTGCTTCTCTTTCTCCCTCTGCCTGCCACTGTGCTTACTTGTGCGCGCGCTCTCTCTCTCTCTCTTTCTCTGTCAAATAAATAAAATCTTTAAAATAAATAAATAAGCAAAAAATAAAAATCTTAAAAAAAAAAAAAAGAGTTAAAGCTCCCATTCTTACCCCTTCACATCTCATTTATACAGTGGTACTCAAGTATCCTTTCTTTAATTTTTGCTTTTTTTTTTATGATTTGTTTGTTTGTTTGTTTGTTTGTTTGAGAGAGAGTGTGTAAAGGGGAGGGAGAGGCAGAGGGAGAGAAAGAATCTTCAAGCAGGCTGCCTGCTAAGCATGGAGCTTAACACGGAGCCCAATCCGCGGACCCTGGAATCATAACCTGAGCCAAGTCAAGAACTCAACTCACTGAGCCCCCCAAGCGCCTCTAATTTTTGCTTTTTAATTTAAAGATTCATTTAGAGGAATGAGGATAAAGCACATTATAATGGAGATGTGTTGACTCTTACATTAATATACTAAATATGAATTTTCTGATGGAGAAACAGAAATGGTAAAAATCAGAAGGAAGTGTAATACTAATATTTTGTCACTCCTGAAATTCATCATTGTCTAAATATTATATCAACAGTTAACACCAAATATTTAAAATATTTAAAAAGGGAAATAGCACATATACATTTATTATTTATTTTATGAAAGCTGCCTTAAGACTGCCCCCAGAAATTTATTGAAATTTATCATTGGACACCATTTTTATAAATCTTTCTTATTAGGTTTAATGAGTGGAACAGAGACATATAGAATGTAAAATTAAAAACACTAACACTATGTATATTTTATCATTTATGTTCCATAGTTGTAAATTTAATTTACTCCTTACTTTTAAGTTTATTGAAAATTACAAAAGAAAAAAGAAAATTACAACTATGCTTAACCACTTGCTTGGGTTTTTTTTTTTTTTTTCTCCCTGATTACTTTATTTGAGAAGAGAATATTAGATGGAAAAATTACATAATCTCTGGGTCTTATCTTAACCAATGTGGCGGCATTATTTTATTCAGAGAACATTCTCAAAAAGGCAGACTCATATTCAAAGAGAGAAAATACATTCCTAGCTCATACATCAGCTTCTGTGCATAATTATCATCTCTGTACTCTTTCATTATTTTGAATAGTTTAGAACTGATTCTGTTTTCTACTTTAAAACTAATGTGAACATTCTTAAATAAACTCATAGTTCCATAAAATTGTGTTTGGGGCTTTTTTTTTTCCTCTTTTTTTTCTCTGTTTAAAATAAAATGGGGGAAAAGTTTTCCTTAGAAGAACTCCTCCCTGTCATTTTTGATAATTCTGTTCTAAGAATAGCATCTTCAAAAATCCAAGAAGTTGTTGGACATCTTTTGTGACTTTTTTTTAATGCCATAAGTTCTTGATTTTCTACCTCAGTCTTTTCTGAATTTCACTAGTGAATTGCTATCTAACTAATATAGAATAGGTAATTCTTAATCACTAATCTGATATTGATGTTTATCTTTTTAATTACAGAGAGTTAAAAGATAACCTTGGCAGTGATGATCCAGAAGGCGACATACCGGTCTTGTTGCAGGCTGTCCTGGCAAGAAGTCCTAATGTTTTCAGGGAGAAAAGTATGCAGAACAGATATGTACAAAGTGGTGAGGTTTTTCATTTGATTTTGTATTATTTTTGTTTGTGTGGGTCTCTTGTCAGAGCTTGTTGCATATGTAATTAAATTCAAGTGTCTCCTTTAATAAGATAGCCTATCATCTATGAGTGCTGTGTTGATACCTTGAATCCAGCCAAGAAAAAGAAAGAAACTAAGTGGATGTTAATATTCTTAAATTCCTTGGGAATTAGACAAAGCTAAAGTGTATTTTGTTAGATATTTCAGAATGCATTTGTTCACTTAATCAAAGAGCTTTAGAAGTCTTATTTTAGAAAATCATGAAATTGGTATGAAAGAAGTCTTTTCATTAATCATATAATAAAAATATTTGCAGAGCTTTTCAACATGCAGTACTTGTGTAACTGATTGTACCAAGTATTAGTTTTAGTACTGATGATTACATTCATAGGTATATAGTAAATTGGTTTAACACTTCTCTTGCCTTAGCAACAGAAAAGTAGGTTTATAAGTATTATTATTAAGGAAAAAACCTATTTATAATAAATACCATAAAAAGCATAAAATATGATATTCAATATAGATATAATTTTTATGTAGTCAAGGAGTACCCATGAGCATTTGTGCTGAATCTTTCAAGCCCAAGTACTTATTTGGCTCTCAAGATTGAAATAGTCAGAAGGAAATAGTTTAGACAACTCAGGTCCAACTTAGTTAACAGACCAGTTATATTCAAGAATATTGCCAGATTCGCCTGGGTGGCTTAGTCGTTAAGCGTCTGTTAAGCATCTGCCTTCGGCCCAGGTCATGATCCCAGGGTCCTGGGATCAAGCCCCGCATCAGACTCTCTGCTCGGCAGGGGGGGCCTGCTTCTCCCGCTACCATTCCCTCTGCTTGTGTTCCCTCTCTCACTGTGTTTCTGTCAAATAAATTTAAAAAATCTTTAAAAAAAAAAAAAGAATATTGCCAGATTTATTGGCAGTACCTCTGTGAAGCCCTCCACTCCAATTCCTAGTTTTGTTTTTTAAATAGCATTTGTTAATTTTGTATATTTGAGTATGAGTTGTGTTTTTAAACCAATTGCATAGTTACTGTCCATTCCCCAAAGTGAATCTATGAAATGCTTCTGCCCAAACTCCCTTTTCTGCAAATTGAAGGCATGTCTGTAGGACAACATGGTATCTTCACCAGAACCAACAAGATAGATTGTAGTAGAAGAAGACAGATAGGAATGGTGAAGGTAAATTTAGAATTAAATGCTCTGGAAGAATGTTGCAATGAAAGAAAATACGGAGAGATCATTGATTGGAAGAGAAACTTACAGGATAGGAGCTTAAATATAAGATGTGAGTAGATATAAAATTGAATGAAGGGGGGACACCTTCAGTTTTTAAGCTTCTGCCTTCAGCTCCTCATGGTCCCAGGGGCCTGAGATTGAGCCCCACATCAGGCTCCCTGCTAGGCGGGAAGCCTGCTTCTCCCTCTCTCACACCCCCTGCTTGTGTTTCCTCTTTCACCATGTCTCTGTCTGTCAAATAAATAAATAAAATATTTTTAAAAAATAAAATTGAATAAAGAAAGTCTTCCAAAATTATTTACACTACATTTTGTAACATATTTTAAAATATTTTAATTTGGGTAGTAAATCACTCTAATAAAAAACGTTTAGAGTATTTACCTTTCAGTCACACATTTTGTCTATTATACTACATGCACTTATATCTTAGTCAAAAACATTGATTTCTCCATATCATACTTTGTGAAAACATAAACTTAGCATTAAAAAATGAATTGATTCATTACATATTAAGATTTTTTTCTAAGCATTTCCCTGGTGATATTTGGCTTTAAAATTTAAAAAGGTGATTCTTGGGGCACCTGGGTGGCTCAGTAGGTTAAAGCCTCTGCCTTCCTCTCCGGTCATGATCTCAGGATCCTGGGATCAAGCCCCGCATTGGGCTCTGCTCAGCAGGGAGCCTGCTTCCCCCTCTCTCTCTGCCTGCCTCTCTGCCTACTTGTGATCTCTCTCTCCCTGTGTCAAATAAATAAATAAAATCTTAAAAAAAAAAAAAGAAAAAGGTGATTCTTGGTTGCTAAATGTAAATGTGAGTCACACATATGGAGCAAATTTAATAATATGCAAATCACTTTATTCATAGTTCTTTGGAACTTTGAGATAATCAGAAAGGATTATTAGAAATTTCATTTGCCCCCCCTTTTTAAATTAAGCCATTGCTGTCAAACTAGTAATTCCAGCTTGTTCCAGACTGTTAATTCAGGGGAAACATTTTTTAACTCTTATAGACGATTGCCCTCTCTCTCCAAAAAAAAAATCAGTAATTATAGTAATTAAATTATTAAGCTGTGGAACATATGATTTACTACTGAATTTGAGTTGGAAGAGAAAGCTCAGAAGTTAATTTCGACTGCATATAAAAGAAAACACATTATTAGTGGTAGATTCTGAGGTGATTTTGAGCCCTCATCTCATTCAACTACTATTTCAGAGCTAGAATCCCTAGTGCAGTATTATTGGAAAATGAACATGTAACTTCTGCTTGAATGTTTTTGGGTGAAAGGCACTTTTCATATCAGTAGCAGGAAATGGAACTTAGGAATATAATGTGATGCTTGAAGCTCCTCAGGAGATAAGGTGTATATATCATAAGAAAGTTTAGGGTCAGTGATAGATTTTATATTCAACTTTAAATTGTCTAAATAACTGAATTTTTCTGCATCTCCTGTATAACAAAATGTCATTTGTGTAGTAAATGAACAATGTATACCTTAAAAAGAAATAATGAGAATCTGAAAGCTATCCTCACATTTTTATTCTTTAATCAAATATTCATTTAATCCTTACTATGTGACAAAGAATTATTGTGGAAGAAGGAATAGGAGCATTCTTTTTCACATCAAAACATTCAGATGGAAATTTCAGCAACTCAGAACTTTGGGCCCCTCAATAAAATAGTATTTTTTTTAAAACTGAGATCTGTGAAATGAGATCTATGAAATGAAGCTTAAAAGACTGTAATAAAGTATTCCATGTAATGGAAAAACCACCCAAGGAACTATTATAGGAGGAATTTTGTAGTATTTGGTCACAGGTTAGATAAAGTGACTTCTGAAGGTTCTTTTCATTTATAAGGCTAAATGACAGGACCTTAAGTAAGCAAGTAAAGGGACACCTGGGTGGCTCAGTGAGTTAAGCCTCTGCTTTAGGCTCAGGTCATGATCTCAGGGTCTTGGGATCGAGCCCCAAATCAGGCTCTCTGCTCAGCAGGGAGCCTGCTTCACCCGCTCTGCCTGCCTGCCTATCTGCCTACTTGTGATCTCTCTCTTTGTCAAATAAATAAAATCTTTAAGAAAAAAAAAAGTAAGCAAGTAAAAAAATTTTTTTAATTAAATCTCTGTCTCTGATTCTGGACTAGTTACATTTTATCATGCTTTGGTAAAATTGGTTGTACTTGAAACTTCGTTTCTCTATTTGCTCTTCAAAATGAACATGCAGGTCAAGAAAAGGAAAGAACAGAAAGAACTTTTGAATGTTTTTGATAGAGCAATTGTTTAAATTATTTAAAAAGTATTTTACCATTAAAAGAAAATAACATGCTTTCTATTTTTGTGTGATATGTAGGAATGATGATGTCTCAGTATAAACTTTCTCAGAATTCCATGCACAGTAGTCCTGCATCTTCCAATTATCAACAAACCACTATCTCACATAGCCCCTCCAGGTAATATATGCATCATTTTAAGAAGTACTATTTTCTATGATGAATATGCTTTTAAATACACACTGTATACATACCTTTATGTAATGGTAAATTGTATGTAGTTGAAAAATTAAAATGCTTAGCCTTAAGTAGTAATTCACATGAACATTTGTCTTAAAATGTCAGATGCAGAAATGTTCTAATATACTAACTGAACTAGCTACCATCTTAGTAACTTAAATTCTTACAGACAAAAGAATGTATTAAAATAATGTGTTTGAGATAATAAGAAAATTTATAGAGTAGAATTTAGGTAGCATGACTTTATCTTAAATAAATGCTTTTATGCAAGTAAAATAAATTACCTGTTTTTACAAATTGTTTAGTGTAACTCAAATTATGAATCATGAATAATTTTTATATTCTCTATTTTTTAAAATTTACTCTTTGCATAGATTTTGTTTTATATAAATCAGAGTTTGGAGAATTTTAGGACAGTGAAATTTCAAGGAATTAGGGTATTTATTTCATTTCCTGATATCGTTTATTTGGATTTTGGGTTTTAGCCGGTTTGTGCCACCACAGACAAGCTCTGGGAACAGATTTATGCCACAACAAAATAGCCCAGTGCCTAGTCCATATGCCCCACAAAGCCCTGCAGGATACATGCCATATTCCCATCCTTCAAGTTACACAACACATCCACAGATGCAACAAGGTAAGAAATTTCATTGTTTATTTATAAGGAATGCCTGTAATTTCAAGAAAATTTATTTTTTGTTTTTATAATTTTTAAAATACAAACTAAAACACTGTCCTGAAATTCATCATTTGGAAGGTAAAAAGATCCCTGTCATAGGATTCTTTGGATTAGGTTATTATACAACTGAGTGTACCTAGTTATGAAAATAGGAAATGTTCTTTTTTTTTCTTAATTGGACTTTCTTCTTACATAGCACTAAAGCCAAAGAAGAATTATGTTTTAATTGGTAGAGGATATATAGTGTGAAAATTTTACTACAGACTAAATGCAGTAGTGGTAGAGAAAATAAGCTTAGATGCAAAAATTTCTGGCATTAGATTACTAGTTCTCAGTTGAAATTAGTTGGTAATATATCTTTTTAAGGTTAAATTATTTTGGGACATACGTAACAGCTTCTAAATAATTTTTTATTAGTAATGTAAATAAAGTATATACTTAAAGTAAAAAAAAAAGGTATGTACTTTTTTTGAAAATTTTTAAAAAGTGCAAAAGGGAATATAAAAATTTGTGGTTTTGTCCCCCATAATTAAGAGTAAATTTTTAACATTTGCAGTCAGCTATTAGTTTCTCTGTGTATTCTTTTCTGTTTTGCATGGAGTCTAATGTCCTTTATATAAACTTTTTAACTGATAGATTTTTAATTTAGTCATCAATCTAAACAGCCATCTTCTGGTTTTCCAAAACTAGATAATGAAATACAAGGTTGAGATTATTTTATATACTAATTTAAAGGAAAACTAGGTGGTAGGTCACACATTTGACCTCCAACATTATAGAATTTAGTTTGAGTGTCAAACATGAGTATGTATGTATTTTTTATGTTCTTGCTACTTGTGAAATAATAGTATACTCTTGGCACACAAAGGTATGAGGAAAATTTTAACTGTAATGAAAGGAAAATGTTAAAAGGACACCTTTGTTTCTTATGGAAATATCCACATACACATTCATATGTCTAGGAAAGAACATAAACTTGGACTCTGATTGCTGTTGTTTTTTAAACAAGATAAACCCAGCTTTTTCAGAAGTTGAAAGCACAAAATCAAGAGAAATATTAGTTTGAGCATTTGCCTGTTCAGTAATGAGGTTTGTTTGTTTGTTTGTTTGTTTTTTTAAAGATTTTATTTATTTGACAGAGAGAAACACAGCGAGAGAGGGAACACAAGCAGAGGGAATGGTAGCGGGAGAAGCAGGCTTCCTGTGAAGCAGGGAGCCTGATGCGGGGCTTGATCCCAGGACGCTGGGATCATGACCTGAGCCGAAGGCAGATGCTTAACGACTGAGCCACCCAGGCGCCCCAGTAATGAGTTTTTTATTAGAAATTCTTAGATATTTGAGAAACTAAAAATGTTACTCAGGGATTAGCCCTACCTAGATATTAAGGTTATCATAAATAAGAAAATGTGGTGTGGTAGAAACGAGTGGGTAGGTAAAAGGGACAAAAAAGAATCCAGAAATAAGGCAAATATATGTATGGAAATTTAGAGTAAGTGGAAGGTAACATTTAAAACTTTTTCAACCTCATGTTACAAAACTTTTAGCTGTGTAGAAAAGTTAAAAGATGAGCATAGTGAACCCCTTCATCAACAGGCTTCATAATTCTTTGCCATTAAATACATCTGCTAAGAAGAAGGAAGTTATATAAACACCAAATGTAATAATTCACCTCTAAAAAAATTAAGAACAGTTCTGTACCGTCTTTTAATATGCTGTCTATGTTCAGTTTTCACCAGTTGTCCCACATAAGTCTTTCTTACCTTTTTTTCTCTTCAAAACGTGATCTGATTAGGATGTGAATCAAAATTAAAATGAAATAAAATTTTATATTAACTATTAAAAAACATTTTTTAGTTGTGTGATACCTAGTATCAACAAATGTGCAGGAAAATTTGAACTTCATTCTTTATAGGGATATAAATTGGTACAATGTTTTTAGAGAGCATTTTGACAATATCATAATTCGAAATGTATATGCATCCTTTAGTAGTTCAGATTCTCTCTCAAGAAAAGGGAAGAGGATAAAACATACTCAGTTTTTTGTTGTTTTTTTTTTTTATACTCAGTTTTATCTTTAAGTTCTACCGTGTGCTGAGACAATTAGTTATCCATATGGAAAAAATTAAAATTGAATTCCTGTCTCAACTACACAGAAAAATAAGATGGATTGAAGACGTAGTGTGACAAAAACAAAACTGTAAAATTTTAAAAAGAAAATGTAGAAGACTGTCTTTTTATGATTTTGTGTTAAGGAGGAAATCTGAATGGCCAGTAGACATGAAGAGATGCTTGGCTTCACTATTAATCAAGGAAATGTAACAGTTAAAGTGACAATCAGATACTTTCCCATTCTCTGGTTGACAAGCATTGTTGACAAGGATATAGAACAGTAAGAACTCTCATATACTACCACTGGAGTACAAATGGACATAAGTAATTTGGAAAGCTATTTGTTAATATTTCGTAAGGTTTAAAGATGGACATATCCAGGGGCTCCTGGGTTTCTCAGTCAGTTAAGAGTCTGCCTTCAACTCAGGTCATGATCTCAGAATCCTGGTATTGAGCCCCAAGTCAGGCTCCCACCTCATTGGGGAGCCTCCTTCCCCTCACTCTACCTCTGCTGCTCCCCCTGCTTGTACTCTCTCAGACTCTCTCTCTCTCTGTCAAATAAATAAATAAAATCTTTTAAAAAACAAAAACAGGCATATCCCGCAGTTTCACTCCTAGACACATTTGTAAAAAAGTCATGTATAAGAATACAGTACAGGTACATGTATACATGTACAAGAATATGCATTGTTTATGACAGTTATGACAGCAAAAATACTGAAGCAATGTAAACATTGAATATAAGAATAGAATATTGTGTATATTATGTAGCAGAATATATGTTTACTTAAAATATGTCAATTTAACATTACATACATAAATGGATAAATTTCAACATAATATTGAAATAGAAAGCACGTTAGAGAAGGATATACATACATATAGCATGCCATTTATATAAAGTGGCTTATATAAATTTATATATGTGAAATTTATATTATGTGAATTTGTATATAAAATTTTATAGGAAAATTTATATATGTGAAACAGTGCTCTGAATTATTTAGGAATATATTCATTTATAGTAAAGGCATAAAGATATTCATTGAGTAAACTGAATTCAGTATGGTGGTTACTTTTTTATGAAGTAAGGGGGAGGGAATAGAGGAGAGGAATATGCAGATATGTGGAGAGCGTCGGCCTTATCTGATGTTTTCTTTTCAAAAATGGATATCTGGTACAGTGTTAAGATTTGATCAAGCACTAGATAGTACATGATTGCTCCTTATATTCTGTAATTTCTGTATGCTTAAAATATTTTGTGAACAATCATTATTTTAACAGTTTATTTTTATAAAGCTTTTTGTTTTTATTCTTATTAATTTCAGCATCAGTATCAAGTCCCATTGTTGCAGGTGGTTTGAGAAACATACATGATAATAAAGTTTCTGGCCCGTTGTCTGGCAATTCAGCTAATCATCATGCTGATAATCCTAGACATGGCTCAAGTGACGACTACCTACACATGGTGCACAGGCTAAGTAGTGACGTATGTAATATATTAGTTGTCATTGAGGTAATAAAAAAGTGCTAATATTTGTTTCATAACCTATTTTGATTCCATGGTTTAAATGGTAGCTACCATATTTCAAGGGGAATACCAGGTCTGAGAATCTAGCTGTGAACAATGTGGTTCCTGTATCCACAGAGCTTAGTCTAGAGTGAGGTTGGTAAACTGGCCAGAACTAAGAATGGCTTTTACATTTTTAAACAAAAACAACGAAGAATAGTATGTGACAGAAACTATATGTGGCCCACAATGCCTAAAATATTTATGATCTGCCCCTTTACAGAAGTTTGCTAGTCCTTGCTGTAGACGTTTTGGTTCTTAATGAAATATAGTTTCATTTTTAAATACTTTCTCACACAAAAATGTTCCTTTAAATAATGAACCTTTATTTATTAGTAATAGTTCTTCTTCCCTCTAAGACTTGCACATAACTTTATTCCCTGAAATTTAAGGTTGCTTTGATGTTTTAAGATATTCCAGGTATTAGAATTGGTTTGGTGGTATTATCAGATTAAGTTAAATGTATATAAGGATAACAAAGATGACCATGAACTCTGCCTTCTAGACGTTTATAGCCTGATAGGGTGTTTACAGCTCCTTTTATAGAAAATAGTAAACAAAAATGGAGCGTAGTAGTAATACCAGTTTTCTTATTCATTGCCACGCATAGGCTGTTGATTCTTTTGGATACAGTTTCAATTCTTCTAAGATTTACCATGAAGAAAACAGGAAAGTGCAGAAGAATTATGCTTTTGAATACCAACACTTTACTTGTCAGTAGTTTGTGTCTTTTTACTGGTCTGTTTAAGATTTCTATAAAGCCTCCTATCGTTTAGAGTATAAATTTTATACTCTGTTCTTAGGATGGAGATTCTTCAACAATGAGGAATACTGCATCTTTTCCCTTGAGGTCTCCACAACCAGTATGCTCCCCTGCTGGAAGTGATGGAACTCCTAAAGGTATTATTGTAACTAGAAATTCCTTCAATTTCCTTCAGTCCTAAATGTCACGCGCAAGCGTGTGTGTGTGTGTGTGTGTGTGTGTGTGTGTGTGTGTGTGTTTTGGGGGGTGGAGGTGGGGAGAGAATCTTAGCAGGCTCCGTGCCCAGTGTGGAGCCCAACGCAGGGCTCAGTCTCAAAACACTGAGATCATGACCTGAGCTGAAATCAAGATTTGAACACTTAACTGACTAAGCCATACAGGTGCCCTAGCATTTCCTATTTCAAGTTGAGTAAAGAGCTCAAACTTCTTAGTTACAGATACCAAAAACTATTCTTTATTGTTTTTCATTTGTTGTAGGAAAGAAACAAACCTGTAGTTATCCCTGTAAACTATTGATAGTGTTTTCAGATATATACAGTATTGTTGTCACTGATAAATCCAATGATCTTTTCCAACAGCAGCCTTCTTAACCTCTCTTAAACATTTGAAATTATTGATCTGCTTTCCCCATCATCCACCTTCTCGAAAAAACTTATTTCATATCAAGTCCACTGGTTTTCCTCATACTTCTTTCATTGTTGTTTTTTTTTCATTAGCTCTTCTATCTGCTCTCTCATTCCTCAAGATTTCTGTCATTAGACTTTTAATCTCCCTTTCCCATAGACTTTTCTCCTTCACTCTCCTTCACTCTTTCCCTTTCCCATAGACTTTTCTCCTTCACTCTTTCCCTCAGTTTTGGTAACAGCATTGATTACTTTTGTGAACAGGATTGCCAAATCAGTGTCTTTGGCTCCGGTCCTGTGTCCCAAGTTGTAAGTTTTTGTTTCCAATTTCCTCATGTCTAGCTGGTATTTCAAATTCGTTTTCAAGATTGTTCTCCCTGTTCTTTTTGCCATTCCAATTTAATTTAGTGCCATTATAGTCCTGAACCATCGTTAAGTTGTCTCTCACCTCGGGTGCCTGAGTGGCTCAGTTGGTTGAGCCACTGCCTTCAGCTCAGGTCATGATCCTGGATTCCTGGGATCAAGTCCTGCATCCAGCTCCCTGCTCAGCAGGGAGTCTGCTTCTCCCTCTGACCTTCCCCGTCTCATGCTCGCGGTCTCTCATTCTCTTTCTCTGTCAAATAAATAAATAAAATCTTTAAAAAAAGAGAGAGAGGGAAAAAAGTTGTCTCTCTCCTCTCATATAGTCACTTGTCAAAATCAGACCTGTTCTATTTTACCTCTCTAAATCTCTTACACATACCTTGATTTCTACATTTTAAAATCCTGTCTTTTCAAGTTCTAAGTTAAATGGATGATTTTTCATGGATCCTTCTCCCCTAATATTCCTTTTTTTTTTTTTTTTTTAAGATTTTATTTATTTATTTGACAGAGAGAGATCACAAGTAGGCAGAGAGGCAGGCGGGGGGGGAGGGGGGGAGGCAGGCTCCCTGCTGAGCAGAGAACCTGATGCAGGTCTTGATCCCAGGACCCTGAGATCATGATCTGAGCTGAAGCACAGGCTTTAACCCACTGAACCACCCAGGTGCCCCTCCCCTAATATTCTTAAACCATTCATTAGTTTATATTTTTTCTAATAACTTATCCTGTACTCTCTTATGGATATGAATTTTATCTTCAAATTCCCAAAGAACGTTATGTGGACTTTTGTGTACACTAGACTCACAAAATTTTGAATTTAAGTCCAAGTTTGGGCTTTTTTTAGAAGTACTTAAAATTAAAGCATGATAATTTGAATTACCAGAGTTATTGGAAGAGAATATTATATTCGATGTTAAAGAATTAGCTTGTAATTAATTGCGATATAGCTGATAATAAATTTTCTCTATTCCTGAGAATTTCTAATTATAGCCTTCTAAATCATGGACTGGTGTGCCTCTTATTATAAAGATATTTTTTTCACAGATTGCCTCTAATCAAAGAGTTGGAACACATTCTTCCTGGAGTGAAAGTTGAACTTTTATGAGCCATTCTTACTCTAGAATTCTATGAATTTTCAGGGATAAAAATAACTCAGCTGTAAAAGAGAGAGCAACTTTTAGAATAACTCTGTTTGTAGGGTAGGTATCAAAGTTAGGGACGTATCTCACAAATATTGTCAGGGTGAGAAATTACTCAGACTGCCAGGGAGGAG
Source organism: Procyon lotor (assembly GCA_028646535.1). Taxonomy (NCBI): domain Eukaryota; kingdom Metazoa; phylum Chordata; class Mammalia; order Carnivora; family Procyonidae; genus Procyon; species Procyon lotor. The sequence goes on from CM053607.1 coordinate 23,035,823, forward strand.
TAACAGTGGGATAGCTGGTTGATCTAGATAATCAGCCTATTTTTCCTCTAACTCTTGAGGATGGATGAAAGGATAGATGGATGGATGGATGGATGGATGGATGGATGGATGGATGGATGGTTGGTTGGTTGGTTGGATAACTTACATAGAAGGAAAAAAACTTGAGAACAACTTCTTGAACATGTTATTCATCAGAAACATCTACTTCTGTTCATGAGGTTGTTGTCCAACTAGTTTTGAAGGTTAAATGCACTGTCAGTCTAATTTGATTTTTTGGGGAACTGCTGGAATTTTAAATTTGTTCTAAAATATACATAATTTGTCACATAAATTTTAAATACAAAGGCAATATAGTGTAATGTAATTCAGATGTTAGAAAACTCTGGGCTTAAATTTTTCAGGTTTGCTAGCTATATAACCTTGAGCAGTTTTCTTAACCTCTATAAGCTTTATGTTCCTTTCTGCAAAATAGTGATGACAATACAAATCAAGGTTGTTGTAAATTATTTAAATAAATTGATGTGCAAAGCACCTTGCATAAGCTCTGCCACAAAATAAATGGTCCAAAAATATTAGTTTCATTTCTTTTTAACTTCCCATATAAGCTGTCTAAAAACACTATCTGTTGACATAACTTCAAATTAACATTTCTAGTAAATTGCTTCAGTTGCATTTTGGGACGTCTGGGTGGCTTAGTTGGTTAAGCATCTGCTTTCTGCTCAGGTCATGATACGAGGGTCCTTGGGATCAAGTCCCGCATCAGGCTCCATGCTCAGTGGGGAGCCTGCTTATCCCTCTGCCTGCTGCTCCCCCTGCTTGTGCGTTCTCTCTCTCTCCCTCTGACAAATAAATAAATAAAATCTTTAAAAAAAAGAATTGCTTCAGTTGCTTCTTTATCATATATTATCTAATAGATATGTTCTTTAAAAAGTTATATTTTTCTGGGGCACCTGGGTGGCTCAGTGGGTTGAACCTCTGCCTTCGGCTCAGGTCATGGTCTCAGGGTCCTGGGATCAAGCCCCGCATTGGGCTCTCTGCTCAGCAGGGAGCCTGCTTCTCCCTCTCTCTCTGCCTGCCTCTCTGCCTACTTGTGATCTTTCTCTCTCTGTCAAATAAATAAAAATCTTTAAAAAAAAAAAAAAGTTACATTTTTCTTTATCACACTTCAAATATATATATATATATATATGTATATTTTCACGCTTTAAATATATTAACATTTGCTGATTGAAAGGGCAAATTTATGTATCATGGAAAAATCATACACACACACACACACACACACACACACACACACACACACACACACACACACATATATGACCTTAATTTAAGATAAGTCTAGGTTTAAGTTCTTTCTATAAAGCACTTTCATCCTGATTTTTTAATATCCTATGGGTGTTTAAACATTTTATAGTCTGACGATAAGAAATGTAACAGTTATATTTCTGAAGCGTACCAGTGCATTTTTCCTCATCTAACAGCTTGTTATCTAGGAGAATTTTTCCATTTGATTAGCTTATTTTTACCACTTCCTTGTATCATATAACATTTGTTAAATTAATGGGATCTGGGCTGAAGATATTTTATTGAGCCTTGATATTTGCTGGACTTGCATATTTTTCTAATAGAAGGAGGATTAGCAAGCTGAAGAGAGTATTCGAATGATGTTAAGTGAAGGGAGAAAGAGAACACCACATAAAGGTATAAATTAATATTTTACCACCAGTTTGTGAAGTAAGTGAAGATTCTAAAAATTGTAACTGTTCCCACTTTCTTTTTCCTATACCAGTAAATATTCATGTAAGACTAGTTTCTAGCATTAATTTGTTATTTTATAAGTTGACGGACATGAGGCATCTGGGTGGCTCAGTGGATTAAATCCTCTGTCTTTGGCTCAGGTCATGATCTCAAGAGACCTGGGATTGAGCCCTGCATTGGGCTCTCTGCTCATCAGGGAGCCTGCTTCTGCCTTTCTCTCTGCCCGCCTCTCTAGTTACTTGTGATTTCTCTCTCTGTGTCAAATAAATAAATAAAATCTTTATAAAAAAAAGTAATAAATTGACACCTATTCTTTCTTTAGACTTGTCAGTTTTCCTAGATAATAAGTGAAATAGAGAGTATTTGCCCAACATATTTGGGTTGGATCATCTTTAGAAACAATGAACTCCTTTGCTGTTTTCAAGCTGAGTATATTTTATAGGGACAGAAGTAGAAATAACATAATACTGGTATGGAAGATGGAATATTCATACTTAAATTTAAACCTGGATTATCTATGAGCAAGCTCAAAGACCATGGGGGACAAGTCTTTAGGCTTTCTTTTTATATTTTATAAATGAGGTGCTGAGATTAGATAATTTCCTAATATTTTTTCTTTCATTACAATATTGTCACTTGGTTAATATTTCTATCACAGTGTAAGAAAATGTAAAACTAGCACAGTTGTTCATTCCTGTTGAATTGCTTTCCTAGGATCAAGACCACCTTTAATCCTTCCGTCTCAGCCTCTGCCTTGTTCATCACCTCGAGATGTTCCACCAGACATCTTGCTAGATTCTCCAGAAAGAAAACAAAAGAAGCAAAAGAAAATGAAATTAGGCAAGGATGAAAAAGACCAGAGTGAGAAAGCTGCAATGTATGATATCATTAGTTCTCCATCGAAGGACTCTACTAAACTTACATTAAGACTTTCTCGTGTAAGGTCTTCAGACATGGACCAGCAAGAGGATATGCTTTCTGGTATGGAAAATAGCAATGTTTCAGAAAATGATATTCCTTTTAATGTGCAGTACCCAGGACAGACTTCAAAAACACCCATTACTCCACAGGATGTAAACCGCCCACTAAATGCTGCTCAGTGTTTGTCGCAGCAAGAACAAACAGCATTCCTTCCAGCAAATCAAGTGCCTGTTTTACAACAGAACACTTCAGTTGCTACAAAACAGCCCCAGACTTCTGTGGTACAGAATCAGCAGCAGGTATCACAACAGGGACCTATATATGATGAAGTGGAATTGGATGCATTAGCTGAAATTGAACGAATAGAGAGAGAATCAGCTATTGAAAGGGAGCGCTTTTCAAAAGAAGTTCAAGACAAAGGTAAACTAATCTCATTACTACCACTTCCACATATTTACTCTGGACAAATATGTAATTATAATGTAAACAAGTTTTTTTAGTTACCTTTTTTTTTTATTTTATAATTCATTATGTCTTTCGGGTATATTTTTATTACTAATGCTTATACCTCAGAAGTTAAAATCTTGATTTCATTTTTTATTTGAAACAATTATCTAAGATTTGGTAATTCTGTATCACAGGTCTATCATCTATTATGTATCAAATGATATTATCTGTGCTTGGTCACTAAAATGAACATTAGTGTTTCTATCACATATATTTTCCATAAGTTATGTTAGTACATCTTCACCTTTTTTTCTCTCAAAATAAGGGTATCTGGTACAGAATTATTTTGAATAGTACATTTAAGAAAAGTTTGTGTATATGTTTATTCAGTTAGATTTTTCACTTTGCTTCCAATCCTGCCATCTCCTAGTAATATAGTTTGGGTTTGGTTTTATTTTGTTTTAGTAAAAAAATTATGGAAACAATTTTAAATTAATTAAGTAGCAAACCTTAAGGATCAAGGATCTTTTTTTTTTTTGGCAATTAGAGTTAACTGTCCCTTTTTGTTTGGATAGTATATCAGGATGGAGTGTTAAGACACCTATTCCATGAATTTGTGGGCTTTTTTGATGCTTTATAAAAAATTATAATCAAAAGTAACTCCCTATTAAAATTATTTTTTTTCCCTATTAAAATTATTGATTATTTGGTGAATACTATGTACAAAACTCTTGAATATCGTGACAGACTGATGAATCAGTGATTGAAATTAGTAATGTAATTTATGGATTTGATGTCTTTACAGATTTATATATACATTTGACTACCCAAACCAAGGCATACTTTATCCTTTAATTTTATAGTTAAATATTCCAGATTGATACATAGTTCTCATACCTTTTCGGTAATTATAAAACAGAACTTCATAAAGTTGGGTAGAACTCTTTATATATGGTCTTGTTCATTATGTGACAGGATCACTTCTAGATAATTATGTTTCTAGGCTAAGAAACATGCTGAAGATTTGTATTATATTTCCTATCATGATAGATCTTTTTAACATTATTGGAAAAATAGACATTATTTAGTAATTGTTTTATTATGATGGTTGCTAAGTGCTTAGCAGGTTGGTGCAAATAAAGACTCTCAAACATCTTTATTTTATTGGCTAGGGAACTGGAAATTTTTTTTTTTAACTACTAAACTATTGGTGTTAAGAATGGTATATAGTGTTCTTATTATTTGGTTTAGTAATGTGAGGTTCAGGAAGTAATAACTATATGGGTTCCAAAATGTAGCTCTTTCTCTAACCTCTTATAAAAGTAAATGCATGTCAAATGAAGAGAGCAGTATTATTTAACTTCTCTTGATGGTATTAATCCCAAATTCCTGAATCCTATGACAGTTTTGCAAGAAACATAAAATTATAATTTCTTGACAGAAATAATAGTTGCTTGAAAACTGAATTTTTGTGTGACATTTTAATCTGTTTTGGGAAACTTTGTTCTCATAAAGCTTAATTTTTTAAATGATTTTTTAATAGTTGGTAGGAACAAAAAACAGGAAATGGTGAACTTTTCTTTTTCTTTTTTTTTTCACTTTCCTGAAGTTTTATTATATCATATTTGTTGAAGCCAAAGTTTTAACTTTTAAAAGCTGAACGAAAATCAGGATAGTAAATAAGGCTAATAGTGTGATAGCAAACTTATTTTAGACTACTTTTTTTTAGGGGAAATAAATTCAGCAAACAGCATACTGTTCTTTCAGAAACTTGTAATATATATTTTATTTTTAATATCTCTGTTTTCTCTGTAATCTATGATAGTGTGGCTCTTACAAAGGTTAATTGAAAAGTTGAGTGAGCAGAATTGACTTACAGAGGTATCTGGTGCTATAAGGATTAAAGGAATAAATGTTAATTGGAACTACCTGATTTTTAGTTTGATTTAAATGATTTAGTATGTGTATTTTCCCAAATTCTTTATGCTGATTTTGCAAACCTCATATTAGTGCTGTCATTTGTAACTTGTTTGCTGAAAGCCATACTCCCATTATTTTGTGGCTTTATTTGAGTACCTTTGGAATTTAGGTGCCACTTTACACTTGTGATTTGAACCTTGTCATTTTGTATTCAGTTTCTGCACTGTATGGTGGGATAGTGTTTTATATTAAAAGCAGTTATCTTGAGATTTGGGAAAGATTAAAGGTCTGGTGTGTTGCTCTAAGACTGTAGGTGAGGTCATAAATAAAAGCAACATTTTCTAAAGTGGTCGTTTTATAGTCAGCTCATGCGAATTGAAATATTTCCTTGAAATGAATTTATTACTAGTTACCACTGCACTTTAGGACTGAGTTATGAAATTGATATTTACTATATTCTAAGGTATGGCACTGAGAACTTTTTTACAACTATTGGTAACTATGGGTGATGGTAAGGAACCAAAAAAAAGACCACTTGTTTTACTAAGAGCTCTGTTATAGGGTCTGGGCTTGTTTCCCATTATATTCTTTTGTTTTGAGAGAAGCTTCCTTTCAGTAGACCAGAAATGAAAAAAGCTATGCCTTAGAAATAAGATTAGAAAGTTTAAATATAGATGGTTGTTTGACCATTATACAGTTTAAGAAAAGGGATAGAATACTCTTAAGAAATATTTTACTTAGGCTGTGGCAGAACATAACATACCTCTGTTCCACACATAAGAAGACACTTTTCTGGTGGCTGGGTATTTATGTCCCTTGGCCTGTTCTCCCTTCTTTGGGTAGTTTCATATACACTGGTAGGTTAAATCTCTGTAACCTAATATTTTATAATATTCTTAAAGGACCTTTTTGCTCAACCTTTGCTCATATTTTCAATGTCTAATTACATAAATTAATTTTAAAAGGCTGTTCATCTTTGCTTCTGGGATGACCTGTCATAGACATTAATATCTCCTCCATGTGCTGAAAATTCCTGCTTTCTTTTGTCAAAGAGGGGGTTTCTTTGTTCATCTTTGCCTATTTCATCTTTTCTTAAGGTCCACTTTCCATGTTAGTAAGTATGAGGAATGGCCTAGCCTAGCTACTAATGTCTTCTATAATGTTTTGATATTCTTACACTATAACCCTTATAAAAAGTAAATTACTTATTGTCATTTGGAATAAGAGATTACACGGAAATAGGACAGTTAACCACTTAGTTTATACTGGGGTTTAGGGATGGGATGTTTTTCATTTTTCATAATTGGCTACTATGTGTATAATTGTGCTGTTTTAAGTGTTTTCAGTTATCACTGGTAAATTTAAGCAAGTGATATAGTTGTTTCTTACAAGAATACTCAAGTTCAGAATTTCTCTAACAGCTGGATTTTATTTTCATATCAGCATCTAGATGACAAGTATTGTTGGTTTTTGAAACTGTGGTATCTTTTTGTATGCTTTTGCTTCAGGACTGTATGCATTCTGATAGCTAAACTTACGGCACCCAGTGCTGAAAAAGGGCTTAAAGATTATCAGTGTCCCAAATATTGAAATTACTCTTTATAGAGATGGCTTTCCATCATTAGGTGAAGGTTATGATGTAATGAAGACTGATAACAAAAGTGGATAGACAAAAGTGACGTGCAGATTCAGAGCCACTTTACAGGAATAAGTTCATGGTGGAACTGAATCAGATCAAGTGAATCAGACCTGCGTGCTCTTAACATATTCAAGAATCCTTGCAGCAATAATGGAATTTTTCCCGGTTTTACAGAAGAGGTGACGTACTTTTCAATAGTTGAAAAATTAAAACTTTGTATTTAGCAATATATTGTGCATAATGGAAAAAAATTACAAGATCTTTCCTGATTTTAATATATTACTCATATGCAAGTACTTTCATACATTTTTATTACAAATAATCATTGCATCTATAGTTTAAGATAACTAAATCAAACATAACATTTCCTTTGAAATTAAACTATGCGAGATTTCCATTTTAATGATAAACGATAATTTGAAATGAGGTTAATTATCTATAAACTCTTAAGTATTTTATAATCCTTTAAATTTAACCTTCAAGATATTTTGAATTTTATTGTTCAGAAGAAAGACTGATTGCTCATATTAATAAAAGGATGAGCCACAGATTTCTTAAGAGAAATCTTCGAGATGCCTGAGATTTGTGATGTCATTATGGTTATTAAGTACACTTAGGTTACCAATTTAATGACTTTTCACAAGCATGTTTCATTGAAAAATATAAAAATCTTCAACTAGATTGTAATATTTCGATTTCTAGATTCTTGTCCTAAAAGTTTAAAGGTATAAGGTGATAAAGAATCCCATTTATGAGGTAATAATTATTTGGTGTGCCCTATGACAAGATGTAAAGATTATTTTGTGTGGCAGAACATTACAAGATAAAATTAAGGAAACATAAATTTAATATTCTGAGTGCTTAAGTATTGAGGCAGAAAATTTCATACAAGTTCTTGGCAGGGTAGTTTTAACTGGGGAAAATGATTAGATGATAAGATACTTTATGTAGTTATTTTACAAATAGAACATATATGACAGTACACTTGACTCTGAAAAACCAAGAACTAGAATGACTTACTTATATAAAAAATTACTAGCAAATATTTGAGTTAAGTTTTAGTAAAATATTTTACTAGATTTTAAGGTGGAATGTACTGCTGCTTCTCAGTCTGAAAACAAAATGACGGAACTTTGGTGTATAAAAGCAACATTACCATTAAGGATTTTTGTTTTTTGGTTTTTTGGGTTTTTTTTTGTTTTTTTTTGTTTTTAATTCTTAACTTGGTTTTCTAACAATAAGAGGTTATTTTTTAGTGGTCAGTTTGTCTTTTAATCTTCTTTTCCTGAAATGATATTCTATCACATTAATGAATATCATAAGGGAATCTAGAGGTTCGCCTATAAAAATGATTTAAAATGACCTTTAAAACAAAACCAGGCAATTCGGAAGTAAATATTAAAGCAGACAAAACCTCAAGTTGCTATGATATAACTATTCCCAAGAACTAGAGATTCAGTTTGTAGAAAATGACCTAGCAGTCTCTTGAGTCAAGTGGAATCATGCACAGAAATACATAACTTAAAAATACCTTGACATTTTATTGTGGTGGTAGATTTGTGTTTGTGTGTATTTTTGTCTTTACATTTCAGAATACCATAAATTATTTCTTACTGAGGCCAATATATAGATCCCTAGAATTTTACATGGAAGAACCGAAACATTTTTCTTAAGTGGAAATTGCTTTTAAGACAGGATTTATCTAAAAAGTCCTATTATGCGTCTCATTTTTATATTTATATTAATGTTCCCTTATTTTAAATATACTTCTAATGTGTGTTAGCTTTTAAATTCTATTTGTGCTGTTGATACCTTGAAGGATTTGAATCCTGGATCAAAGGTTAAGGCAAACTATTAAATCTTTTTTTCCCCTTGTTCTCCTCATTTACCTTTCATCAGTGGCATGATTTCTCCTTTCTTTTGGGTTATATTCTTTTCCATACTTGTCTTACATGTTGTAAAAACTTATGTTGCCTGTTTAGCATGTTAGGAGATATGGGTCACTTAGTAGTTTTTGGTTAATGGTTAAATGATCTTAAATGAGAACATATAATTTATAACTGGTTGCCTTATTCTTGTGTAAAGAGTCTGGTTTATCCTTTACATATACAAACATAAACATATGTTTGTATTTAATGTATTATAAGTTCTATTTATTTTATATTCAGGCTTATTTATATATAATCAACAGATATGATGTTAAATTCTTGTTACTGTTTCACTAATATTTATTGAGGTATAGCAAGCATGAATATTTCCTTAAACCTTGGTTTAAAAGTATTGTGTGATTCATGCCTGCTATTTTATACATGCATATTGACATTTACATTCACCACATTTAAAAAAACATTGTGACTTAAATATCAAAGTCCATATGGCTTTTAATAAGATAAGAATATATGTCTATTACTGATACTGAATGTTTATCTTTAAATTTCAGATAAGCCTTTGAAAAAAAGAAAACAAGATTCTTACCCACAGGAGGCTGGGGGTGCTACAGGAGGTAATAGACCAGCTTCTCAGGAGACGGGTTCTACGGGAAATGGGTCAAGGCCAGCATTAATGGTTAGCATTGATCTTCATCAGGCAGGAAGAGCGGACTCTCAGGCTTCTATAACTCAGGATTCAGACTCCATAAAAAAGCCTGAAGAAATCAAACAATGTAATGATGCACCTATTTCTGTTCTTCAGGAAGATATTATTGGAAATCTTAAAGCTATACCAGAAAACCATCCTGAGACTCCTAAAAAAAAGTCTGATTCTGAGCTTTCAAAGAGTGAAATGAAACAAAATGAAAGATTGGCAGAATCTAAACCAAATGAAAACAGATTGGTGGAGACAAAATCAAGTGAAAGTAAGTTAGAAACTAAAATTGAGACACAAACAGAAGAACCTAAACAGAATGAGAGCAGAACAACTGAATCCAAACAAAATGAGAGCACCATGGCTGAACCTAAACAGAGTGAAAATAGACTATCTGACATAAAACCAAATGACAACAAACAAAATAATGGCAGATCAGAAACAACAAAGGCAAGACCCGAAACCCCAAAGCAGAAGGGTGAGAGCCGACCTGAAACTCCAAAACAAAAGAGTGATGGGCACCCTGAAACCCCAAAACAGAAGAGTGATGGACGACCTGAAACTCCAAAGCAGAAAGGTGAGGGCCGACCTGAAACTCCAAAGCAAAAAAATGAAGGTCGACCTGAAACACCAAAACATAGGCATGAAAATAGGAGGGATTCTGGAAAGCCATCAACAGAGAAAAAACCTGAAGTGTCTAAACATAAACAGGATATTAAATCTGATTCACCTCGGTTAAAATCAGAACGAGCTGAAGCCTTAAAGCAGAGACCTGATGGGCGATCTATTTCTGAGTCATTAAGACGAGACCATGAGAGTAAACAAAAATCAGATGACAGGAATGAATCAGAGCGACATCGGGGGGATCAGTCGAGGGTTCGAAGACCAGAAACATTGAGATCCTCTAATAGAAATGAACATGCCATTAAATCTGATGGTTCAAAACCTGATAAACTAGAAAGAAAACATAGACATGAATCAGGGGACTCAAGGGAAAGACCATCTCCTGGGGAGCAAAAATCAAGGCCTGACAGTCCTCGTGTTAAACAAGGAGATTCTAATAAATCAAGACCTGATAAACCTGGTTTTAAATCACCAAATAGTAAAGATGACAAAAGGACAGAGGGTAATAAGACTAAAGTAGACAGTAATAAAGCTCACCCTGACAATAAGGCAGAATTTCCAAGTTATTTGTTGGGGGGTAGGTCTGGTGCATTGAAAAATTTTGTCATTCCAAAAATCAAGAGGGATAAAGATGGTAATATTACTCAGGAGACAAAGAAGATGGAAATGAAAGGAGAGCAGAAAGACAAAGTAGAAAAAATGGGATTAGTTGAAGATCTAAATAAAGGAGCTAAGCCTGTAGTTGTCCTGCAAAAACTGTCTTTGGATGATGTTCAGAAACTTATTAAAGATAGAGAAGATAAATCACGAAGTTCCCTTAAACCTATCAAGAATAAACCATCAAAGTCAAATAAAGGTAAGAATACTTATACTGATGTCATTTGTACTCAGTTTTTGTTTAAGTTATAGGGTTACTAAGGATTAAAAAAATGGAAATTTACAAAGATTGAAGCACTGCTATGGGAAAATATAACATTTTATATAAAACAATAATGAATTGTTTCCAGTAATATAGATTAAAAAGTTGTTGGTGAAAATTCTTTGTCTTCCACCCCTGCTTGAACTACTCTCTGTAGTCATGATTTTTACTTTGGTACACAGAGATAAGTTCTTTAATTACTTAGTTATTTCAGGTATTTTTGAAAGTTGTTTGTTAATCAAGTGAGTGGTTAGAATGAATAGATGTAAAAACTTTCTAAAAAGTTATTTAGACTAAATAAGTGTTCCAGTCTACAAGGAGATAGTAAATTGAATTTAAATTTCTAACATCTCAGTAAAGCTGTGTGGTGTTGCGAGCTCTTAAGAATATTGTGTTACACAAGTTTCTTAACACACCTATCTGAGTTAATTATTAATACATAGTTTAAATTTATATAATTTAGAAAGTTATAGAAAGGTTATTTCCCTTCTTGTGGGAGAGGTGTTCGGTTATAGACATTTTATTTTAAAAATACATAGTTTTGCCCTTTTTGTCTTAAGGAATAGTATTCACCTTTTAAATCAGGTTAAGTCATTAGTTGGTGAGGTTTGAGGGTGGTTTTTTTGTTTTGTTTATTGTATGGTTGCTGTATTAAATTCTGTGGTTACTTGAGTAGTATTATTTCCCGGAAAAAGTCTTTAAATGTTGAAAAATACAGTGGCAGTCTGTGTACAAAATACAGTTTTGTGTTCCTTTGTATACTACTTTTAAAATATCTAAGTATATCTATATGTATACACATACACACATATAATTTGATGATGGTATGTGGCAAGACCTATGTAGCCCATGCAATATAAATACATAAAGATACCGATTTTAAGGCAATAGAGGAGAAAGTTTGATTTTTAAGTTCTCATTCTGTGAAAGAGATTCATTAAGAACTTAGATTTATGTTTACTTATAAATATATGAAACTCTTGAATTGTGCTCTTGCATAGGATAGTCGCTAGCCTCTTTAGCTATTTAAATGGAAATTAGTTTAAATAAAATTAAGAATTCATGTCCTCAATAGCCACATGTGGCAAGTGGCTCCCTTATTAAAACAGCTAGAGAACATTTGCATCATCGCAAAAAGTTGTGTTGCATAGTAGTACCTGCAGTGTATTAGGAAATCCAGAAGGTGTAATGGTTATTATTTTTGTAAAATGTTGTGTCTTGTCTATCAAAAAAAGGTCAATGAAAACATAGTGTCATTATGAAGAACTGTATTCAAAGAAGTGATTTGTCATAATCTTTTTCAAATGTCTACTTTTTCACTGTTTTTTGGTTTTATTTTTTTTTTAATGAAAAAGATTGTTTTTATCACTAATATTTGTACTTCTTTAGTGAAGCTTTCAGATTTTAAATTATAGCAATCAGACTTAACAAAAAATTAAGACTTCAGCTTTAACTAATAGTCTTTATTATTTAACTTGAATGCATCTCTTTAGAATTACTTATGTATATAAAAGTAATTAGAAGGTAGTGGCCAGTGCTAGAATTGGGTTTTTGTTTTTGTTTTTTAGATAAGATTGTTTTAAAAATTTCACTGAAACTTGAGAGTGGCTTATATACAGTATAAACTAAAGAGTATAGGTGTACAATTTTAGAAGAGTCAGATGGAAAGATGGAAAGTGGTACCCTCTTGTCCCTTGATCTGGACCATCTTTTTCTCCTCTTCCCTCTGTCAGCTTATGCTAGCCTTGCTTTCTAAGCTCTGTCCTAACAAAGGATCTTTACAACTGAGCATCAAGAAATGAATATAGCTCCTAATATAGTACTCCTAATAGTAACTGCTGTACTCTTTCCCATGTTTTTCTCATTGCCTGTGGATGTAAACTTTTTAATACTAATCTGTGTTTCTCCTAAATGTACTTTTAACACAAATGTATATACTTGATATGTTTATGTTAGTAAGTAGGCTATTTAGGTGTGTCTGCCTGTTAGAGTAGGGTGTGTGTAGTGTGTGTGTGTGTGTGTGTGTGTGTGTGTGTGTACGTGTGCAGGTATGTATACACACATGTATTATTACTGCATCTGCAATTATAATTAAGTGGACCTTTTCATCAAAAATATTTTAATGCTTAGATTCACTTCAGGACTCCCTGTAGATATCATTTGGCTTTATTTATACCTTAGAATTCCTATCTGTTATTTTTTAATGTACTAAATTTGGTTTTGTTTTAGGTCTCTGCTACTAAGTTAGCAGTAGCAGAGTTACATAATAGTGAGTTTTTTAAATTACAAGCATGGGAAACACAGTTGTGGATTATTGGCCCTTTGTATAGTACACATTACTTGGGATTTGGGATTCACAGAATCACATATTCTAACATGTTGATGGTGTTTTTCTGAGTAAAGGAATTAGATTGAATATTATTGAGATACTTTTGTGGTTCATTTCTCAGGCCAAAATTCTTGGTAGGTTTTCCTTTCTTGGAAGAGCCATGAAATTCCATCTTTTTAAATAATTTACCTGATGTCCGTATTTAAAATATTCATTCTTTAGGGTTGTTTAAAATTCCTTGAGTATGCTTTAAACTAATAAATTTAGAATGGTAGGGATATAGATTTATGACTCTTAATATATATTTCTTATTTTTGTCATCTGTGTGAACGTATTAAATGTAAAAGTCACATAGTGATATTTTATTTGATTTCTGTGGGGACATGTGTATGTACCTAGCATAATACTTTGTATATAATTAGGGCATATTAAATAGCTGTTGAATGACTGTATTGACACCATGTTTCAGAAAAGGCTTTGTGTGCAGATTAAAATTGTGTATTCATCTTTTATGCTTCTACCAATAGACCCTAGTGCAAGAGCTACACAATTTTCAACTTTCTGTTCACTAAACTTTGTAATAACTCTTTTTACCCTGTCAACTACTTACTTTTGCTAAGGTCCCAAGGAGATTTACTTATGTCTAATTAATTACCCTTTCCCTTTATTTTGCTGTTACAGATTGGCTCAGTATCAATTTTCTCCTCCTGCTTCTGTCATCTTCTGTCTTCTTACTATCCTTGTTTTTTCCTTTTCGAGCAGGGGATGAATCTGGAGAAACAACATAATCTTTGTAAAACCCTTTAAATTTTTAAAATTTCTTCTCATAATATACTTCAGTCAGTATATTAAATGTTTCTTTATTGAAATATTTTTATTCAGAATATTATGCTGATATACCCTAATGTATAATATGTCTCCAATTAAAATGTAAAGTTATGAGGTCTTTAAGATGGGCATGTTATGTTTTTTTAACAGCTTAGTAATTATAAACATTAGCAATTTGATTTGGGTTATTTACAGTTCCAGAGTGTCTCACAATATTTTACCTTTATATCCAAGGAAATAATTTTTGTTTTTCCTCCACCTACTTCCTTCCAACTAGTTTTACATCACTTGCACTCAATACTTTTAGGAAATATCCCATAGCACCCATATTTGAAATTAAGGCCTTTAAGCAGTTAAACAGTTACTGAAAATGGTTTTCACTGGATATGTGCACTAATGTAGCTGCTCAAGTAGTCAGTAGTGTATAAACTGTAGTGTTCATTTGATTAGGATTAAGTAATAGTTGCAGTCACATTTGGGCTAGTTATTTCCCCTCAGTTATTACTATCACAATTACACTACTCAGTGTTGATCACAGAAGTATTAATTGGTTGCCTTTTATGTGGCACTGATTGTGTTTAAGGTTCCAGGCTTCTGTAAGTTTGAGAAAAATTACTGTCTCTGAGAGTGAATTTTTGGCATAGTTGATGATTTCTAAGTTGAGGAATTTTTAGTAAAGTGGATATGATTGTAATATTCAGAATTTTTAATAGTGCTGCGGTGGAAATTTATTTTGGTTCATTTGAACAGTTTTATAAAATGCTTTTCAAAAAACTCAAATATTCAGTTTCTGCAAATCTTTAGGAAATCATTGGAGATATCTTTAGGAAACCTTCGGAGAATATTTATTAACGGAAGTTGGCATAATCTGTACCTATTGTTGGGTGTGATTTTTGCAGCAGTATTTTGAAAGCTTTTGTCCATGATTTCTATTGATAGAAAATTTTGGTTCACATTTTGCTTAATAGTTAGTTGATACTGATTTAAAGAGATTAAGTAGAATTTTTTAATAAGAGTTAAATGTATTAAAATTTATTTGTGGTGTTTTGCTCCTTCTCATTCCATTTCTCAAGCCAATCCAAGGACATAACTTCTATAAGGTTTTCCTGTATGTTAAAAATGGGCGTATGGTTGAGGGGTAAATAAGGTAAATAAATAATGTGGAAGAACCTCCTATTTATGGAGAAACAGTCATTACTCTAACATACTGAATTCCTTCTTACTCTAAAAAAAGTTTCTGAAATCCTCCCTTACAAGAGCCTGATACCTGTGCTAAGATAATGAGTATCTATTTAATAGATCATAGTATAATATTAAATCACTAACATAATATTGTAGTAGTAAGTTAATATATAGTATTATTAATACTATATTAATGTATATTATTATATATTATTATGATTATTATGTAGTCTAATGTACAGTTGACATGGAGGTTAGAGGAGTTGACCCTCACACACTTGAAAATCCACATATAACTTTTGACTCTGGTTATGGACATTGGGGAGGGTATGTGCTATGATGAGTGCTATGAATTGTGTGAGACTGATGATTCACAAACTTGTACCCCTAAAGCAAATAATACATCATATATTAATTAAGAAAACAAACAAACAAACAAAACTTAACTACCAGTGGCCTCCTGTTGACCAGAAGCCTTATTGATAACATAAATAATTGATTAACACATATTTTGTATTTGTATGTATTATATATTGTAGTCTTACAATAAAGCTAGCTAGAGAAAACATTAAAATCATAAGAAAGAGAAAAATATATTTATAGTACTATACTGTATTTATTGGAAAAAATCTGTGCGTAAGTGGACCTGTGTAGGTTATACCAAAGTCAACTGTGTGTATAGTATAATACATAGTATAATATAGTATAGTATAATATCAAGTAGGTATTTATTATCTCAATAGGTATATGAGCCTCTTACAGAGGAGGGTTTCAGTAACTTATTTTTTAGAATAAGAGAATTCACTATGTTAGAATAATAGAGTACAGTGTATAATACTACCTATAATACAGTACAATATAATGTGGAATTTTAAATCTGGATCCGCTTCTCTACCCACAAAAAAATTATCCTTCTCTGGCTTCTGATGTTGAAAACTGAAAATTCTCCATTAAGTCCATTATAAATGATAGGACAAAAGCACTGGTATCAGAATCTTGAATAAATCATAGTCTTATAAAGCCTTGGTTCATTCACTTTTAAAATGGAGAAACCTGTTTTCCTCCTACCTTTAATTATGAGGACCAAAATCAATCTTATAGTAAGAGCCAAAATCCGTCCAATTTTTTTATATAAAGAAATGTGACATGCCATTTTTAATTGAATTTATCTAATAAAGGGTAGGTTTTGAAAATCTTTTTATGTATATATACTTTATAGTCAGAGTATATTTGGAGACATTGCTACCACTATTTATTTATTTATTTATTTATTTATTTATTTATTTATTTATAAAGATTTTATTTATTTGTCAGAGGGAGAGAAAGCACAAGCAGGGGGAGCTGCAGGCAGAGGGAGAAGCTCCCTGCTGAGCAAGGAGCCCGATGTGGGACTTAATCCCAGGACCCTGGGATCATGACCTGAGCCAAAGGCAGACACTTAACCAACTGAGCCACCCAGGTGTCCCCATTTCTTTATTTTTTGAAATATATTTAACATATAACATTTTATTAAAGTGTACAAAATAATGATTTGATGTATGTATATACTGAGAAATGATTATTGCAGTAAGTTTAGTTAGCATTCACCACCTCACATAGTTCTGTTTTTTCCTTGTGATGAAAACTTTTAAGATTTACTACGTTAGCAACTTTCAGATATACAATATAGTATTTTTAGCTGTACTCCCCATGGTGTACATTACATCTCCAGAAATTATTTATCTTGTAACTAGAAGTTTTTACCTTTTGACCACCTGTACCCATTTCATCCACCAGTCAGCTCCCACCCCTGTCTCTGGCAACCACCAATCTGTTCTCTATTTCTGTGAGTTGTTTTTTTAGATTCCACATAAAAGTAGAGATCATACAGTATTTGTCTTTTACTGCCTGACTTCTCTTAGCATAATGCCCTCAGGGTACATCCTTGTTGCAAATGATAGCTCCTTTTTTGGGTAAGTAATATTCCATTGTGTGTGCACACATATACACTCATTTTCTTTATTCATTTGTCAGTAGACTAAACAACAGGTTGTTTCCATGTCTTGGCCATTGTAAATAATGCTTCAGTGATCATGGGTCAGGGTAGGCTGTGGAGATATCTCTTGGAGAGAGTGATTTTATTTCTTTGGATATATACTCAGAAGTAGATATTGCCAGATCATATGGTAGTTCTATTTTCAATTTTTTGAGGAACCTCCCTACTGTTTTTCATAGTGGCTACACCACAATTTACATTCCTGCCAACAGTGCACAAAGTTACATTTTCTCCACATTCTCACCAATGCTTGTTATTTATTGTCTTTTTGCCATTCTAACAGGTGTAGCTCCTTATGGTTTTTGATTTGCATTATCTTGATGATTAGCGATATTGAGCATCTTTTCATATACTTGTTGGCCATCTGTATGTCGTCTTTGGAAAAATGTCTATTCTAATCTCTGCTCATGTTTTAATCGGATTATGTTTTGTTTTGCTATTGAGTTGTAAGTTCTTTATAGATTTTAAATATTAACCTCTGATCAGATACATGGTTTGCACGTATTTTCTCCCATTCAGTAGGTTGCCTTTTCATTTTATTGATAGTTTCCTTTGCTGTGTAGGAGCTTTTTAGTGTGATGTAGTTCCACTTGTTTATTTTTGCTTTTGTTGCTTTTGCCTTGGTATCAAATCCAAAAAAATCATTCCAAAAACCAGTGTCCAGGAGCTTACCACTTATGTTCTCTTCTAGGAGTTTTGTGGTTCCAGGTCATATGTTCAAATCTTTATTTCATTTTGAGTTGATTTTTGTGTATAATGTGAGATAGTGGTCCAACTTCATTCTTTTGTATGGAGCTGTCCGGTTTTTCCAGCACCATTTATTAAAATGGCTATCCTTTCTTCATTGAGTATTCTTGGCTACTTTTTTGTAAATTAATTGACAATATTTGCATTAGTTATTTCTTGGCTCTCTGTTCCATTGATATATGTGTCCATTTTTATGCCAATATTATACCGTTTTGTTACTATAGCTTTACAACATAAAGATCGGGAAGCATGGTGCCCCAGGGTTTGTTCTTTATTAAGATTTCTTTGCCTATTTGACTATTTCATGGTTCTGTACAAATTTCAGGGTTGTTTTTGTTCTTTTTCTATACATTATTATTCTTTTTCTATAAAAAATACTGGAATTTTGATAGGAATTGCATTGAATGTGTAGATGGCTTTGGGTACTATGGACATTTTTACAGCACTAATTCTTCTAATCCACAAGCATAGAAATTTGTTAGCATTAATTTTTCTCTTCAGTTCCTTTCATCAATGTTTTCTAGTTTTCAGTGTACAAATCTTTCACCTCCATGGTTAAATTTATTCCTTGACATTTATTTTTTTGGATGCAATTATAAACGTTTTCTTAATTTCTCTTTCTGATAGTTTGTTGTTAGTGTATCAGAATGCAACTGATTTTTGCATATTGATTTTTATATCCAACCTTATTTAATTTGTTTATTCTAACAGTTTTTTGGTAGAATCTTTAAGGTTTTCTATATATAATATCATGTAATCTGACAATAAAGACAATTTGCTTTTTCCTTTCTGGTTTGGGTGCTATTTATTTATTTGTTTGTTTGTTTTCTTTTCTTTCTTTCTTTCCTAATTGCTCTGCTCCGGCTAGGACTTCCAGTACTATGTTGAATCGAAGTGGCAATATTGAAATCTTGCCAATAAAGATTGGCATCTTTATCTTGTTCCGTATCTTGGAAAGCTTTTCACCATTGAGTATGATAATAGCTGTGGGCATGTCATACATGGCCATGTATGTTAAGGTATCTTTCCTCTGTACATAGTTTGTTGAGAGCTTTTTGGGGGTTTTTTTGTTTGTTTTTTCTAAATCATGAAGGAATGTTGAATTTTCTAAAATGCTTTTCTGTATCTATTAAGATGACCATATGATTTTTATTATTTTGTTTATGTATATCACATTGATTGGCAGATTTTGAACCATTCTGCAATAAATCCTACTTGACTATGGTATATAATCCTGATTCTTTTAATGCTTTGTTGAATTCTCTGTGCTAATATTTAGTTGAGGACTTTGAATCTATGTTTATCATGAATACAAGAGTATTGGCCTGTAATTTTTTTTTTTAGCATAGGCTCCATGCCCAGTGTGGAGCCCAATGAAGAGCTTGAACTCATTACCCTAAGATCAAGACCTGAGCTAAGATCAAGAGTCAGATGCTTAACCAACTGAGCCATCCAGGCATCCTTTGGCCTGTAATTTTCATTTCTTGTAGTGTCCTTTTCTGGTTTTGGTATCAGGTTAATGCTACCTTTGGATATGTTATCTCCTTTCCTTCCTCTTCTTTTTTTGGAAATTTTTGAAAAGAATTACTATTAATTCTTTAAAGATTTGTTAGGCTTCACCAGAGAAGTTGTCTGGTCCTGGGCTTTTCTTTGTTGGGAAGATGTTGATTACTAATCCAATCTCCTAATAATTGGTCTCTTCAGATTTTCTATTTTTTCATAAGTCAGTCTTGGCAAGTTATATGTTTCTAGGAATATAAATATATATTTATTTTAGGATCCTTTGTGTGGTATCCATTTTGATGTCTCATCTTTTGTTTATAATGTTATTTGAGTCCTCTTCCTTTTTTTCTTGGTAAGTGTAACTAAAGGTTTGTCTATTCTGTTGATCTTTTCAAAAATTCAGCTCTTAGTGTCATTGATCTTTTCTAATATTAGTCTGTTTCATTTATTTCTGCCTTAGTATTTAGTATCTACTTATATTAAATTTGGGCTTAGTTTGTGTTCTTTTTCTAGTTCATTAAAATATAAAATTAGGTTGTGTTTCCACTACTTATTTTTCTCTCTGGATATACATATCATGGAAGGGATCATTTGATCCCTGTTTCTTCTTGTAGTTCTTCCTCATAGTAATATAATAGGTGCATGTTGATGAAATCTTTGTAGTACCAGTATCAATATCAAAACTGTGGTGCTTAAAACCAGATTTTTCTGAGAATCTTTTCTTGTGTCTGCTTCATTCGTAGTAGTGTTTTTCATTTGCTATAAACCAAATCCTTGGTTTTTGTCTTCATTAAATAAATCAATTTTCAATGACCTAAAATGTACAGGATATAACTATAGTGACTATACTGGTAAGGTAGGTACTTTGTTCCATTTGGATTACAGTATGACATGATACAGATCAGGGGTCAGCAAATTTTCTCTGAAGGCCCAGATCTTAAATATTTTAGGCTGTCTGGGCCACTTACCTTTAACATTGTAATACAAAAGCAACAATAGACAACATGTAAATAATCATGTGTCAGTGCATTCTAATAAAACTTTATATACAAAAACACGTAGTGGGCAGATTTGACCCCACAGGCTATAGTTTGCTAAGCCTACTATCAATATAAAATTGAAATTTTAATGTAGGTGAATCTGATAACTAGATTATTTGTTCTGTAGCAAATGAGACCTAAAATTTGGATTTTCCACTGCCATATGAGTATTTACATGTGTATCTAAAAGGACTCATCTAGAATGAGTTTTGAAGTAGTTTTTATAGTTCTTTTCCAGTATTTATGAGTGTAGCATGAAACTTACCAAATATAATATTTTAAGGAGGATATTTAATATCTGAGAGTACTTCATCTAGTGGGGTTATATATATTATTAATATGTTAATATATAATTAACATAAAATATAAATATATAACAAATATATACAGACTTAAATCACTTTTAAAATATGTTGTACTTGTCGCATGTCAGTTATTAAATATTTTCACTTTGTGGATAAACCCTATAATTATCAATATAGAACGATTAAGAACTGCTTTCAGGATTTAGAAAAGAATTTTCAACTGGGAAAAGATGTTACAATAGATAAAACTGATCTAAACATCTTTCTTCATAGAATTTTTTTGTTGTATAAATTTTCTTTGAATAAATTCCCATGAATAGTATAAAAGGGTTAAAGGATTTTAACCCCATTTGCTGTGTGTTATATATTCCACATGTTACCTGATTCTCAGTGTATACATTTCAGTAAACTATAAGCAGACCTACAGAATTCAGAAACAAAGCCTGAATCATTTCATAGCATCTCAAACACTTTATGCATAGCAGTTAACTCCTAAAGGCATTGCTGTGTAAAGCATTGTGGAAAACTTGATCTTTCCTTTCTTTTTTTTAATTTTATTTATTTATTTTTTTCAGTGTTACAAGATTTGTTGTTTTGCACTACACCCAGTGCTCCATGCAAAACTTGATCTTTTCAATAATGATCATGAATCAAGAAGTTGTCAGGCTGTTTTTCTTGGGGGTTGGGTTGCAGGGTTTGGGTTTTTGTAGATTTCTTAAAAAGATTTATTTATTTGTTTGTTTGTTTGTTTGTTTATTAATTAGAGAGAATGTGAGTGGTGGGGCAGAGGGAGAGAATCTTTAAGCTGACTTCCGGCTGAGCACAGAACCCAGTGTGAGAGGGATGGAGGTGTTAGTCTCACAACCCCAGAAATCATGACCTGAGCCAAAACCAGGAGTCTGACACTTAACCAACTGAGCCACCCAGATGGCCCAAGAAGTTGTCTTGTTAAAAAAGGGATGGATAGGGGCGCCTGGGTGGCTCAGTCGTTAAGCGTCTGCCTTCGGCCCAGGTCAGATCCCGGGGACCCGGGATCGAGCCCCGCATCGGGCTCTCTGCTCTGCAGGAAGCCTGCTTCTCCCGCTACCATTCCCTCTGCTTGTGTTCCCTCTCTCGCTGTGTTTCTCTCTGTCAAATAAATAAAATCTTTAAAAAAAAAAAAAAAA
>CM053607.1:23058271-23083680 GCA_028646535.1 Procyon lotor
GCCTGGGTGGCTCAGTCGTTAAGCGTCTGCCTTCGGCCCAGGTCAGATCCCGGGGACCCGGGATCGAGCCCCGCATCGGGCTCTCTGCTCTGCAGGAAGCCTGCTTCTCCCGCTACCATTCCCTCTGCTTGTGTTCCCTCTCTCGCTGTGTTTCTCTCTGTCAAATAAATAAAATCTTTAAAAAAAAAAAAAAAAAAAAGGGATGGATACAGTGCTTATTAGAAAGATTTACATCAAAAACAGAAGAATAATTTCTGAGTAATCCAAGATTTTATTATAATGACTTCGAAAACGAAACAGCAACTTTTATATCAAAATTATAGGCATAAATGATTAAGCTTTCTGATACAAGATGGTCACTATCCTGGGGCACTGGGTGACTCAGTCGGTTAAGCAGTTAAGCATCTGCCTTCTGCTGAGGTCAAGATCCCAGGTCCTGGGATCAAGCCCTGTGTTGGGCTTCCCGTTCAGGAGGGAGTCTCCCTGTCCCTCTCCTTCTCCTGAGCTCATACTGTCTCTCTCTCAAATAAATAAATAAAATCTTTTTTTAAAAAAACCATAGTAGTTACTGTTCTGTCAACTTATAAAAGTAAAATCAATTTAATTTTGAATGTTTTATTCAAATTACTCTTTATCTTTAATTAAACCTATAGCTTAAGAAACCGTGGGCAGAGTCCACACTGAGTTTGATTACCTTTTCAATCTGAATTGACTCAACTATTTTGAAAGAAGTGGCAACCATAAAATTTAAAAGACTTTAAAACTTTTGTGATTGTGCCCTAAGGAATAAAATGCATGTTGTGATGTACAAACACATACAGACACATATTAACAATCGCTATACTACAGGCAAAAAACTGACATTTTCACTTTCATTTTAAAACAACTGCTAGTCAAGACCCACAAAACTGATTTCACAACATGCTTATGGGCCACAACCTGCAACTTAAAAATTGCTGCTTAACATTGTAAAAGAGACTTGCCAATTCTCTGGTTGTAACATTCTTTGTGTAGTGATTATATAATGATTCTTTGCCTTAGTTTCAGTATTTCTCAAAGACCATTGGAAAGAGAATAGCTGCAGATTTGATCCTGACCACCCCTCCCTAGCCAAAGATGAATAACTACTGGTCTTCCCTTAAAAAAAAAAACTTTTTTTTTTTTTTTTAAATATAATCCTGAATAAGCATTATTAGGCCTCCAGTCAGCACCTGAGGTCTCTGCCTCTTTATCAAAATCAAGGAAACTTTATACCAGATTATCTCATTATACTTGACTTTCATTTATCCTAAACCATCACAAAAAAGCAGACTTCTCTATTTTCTGACTCTTTTCTTCTAGAGGAGGTAGTCTACCTGATATTCTCCTCCCTTAAATTAAGACTTCATCCTCAGTTACAAACAGATCCTTCCTTCTTATTACCCAAATGACTATTAACATCTGTGGTAGAAAACAGTGAGTTTCATTTCCCTCATTTTCACTTAGTGAAGGAGCCTTAGCACTAAAAAGTAGAATCTCCTTTCTCCTAGTTTGCTATTGCTCCTTCCAAGTACAGTTGATAATTGAACAACATGGAGTCTAGGGGCACATACTCCCCCCACACAGTCAAAAATCTGTGTATAACTCTTGACTCCTCCCAAATTTACTGATAGCCTAAAGTTAACCAAGAAGCATTAAAAATAATACAAAGTCAACTAATGCATATTTTGTATAATACATATATACTGTACTCTTAAAATGAAGTAAGCTAGAGGAAAGAAAATGTTATTTAAAAATCACAAGGAAAAGAAAATAACATTTACAGAACTATACTGTACCCCCCCCCAAAAAAATAATAATTGGCATAGAAATGGACCCATGCAGTTCAAACTTAGCATTTGGCACAGGTTTCCTCTTTATCCCTAGTACTGCCATCAGGTTATACCTTGGAGTCCTTGTGAAAGGAACATTCAATGTCCTCATCTCATAGTTGAACTACACAATTTTTTTAGTTTCTCTTTAGGTTGCTGCTTTTTGTTTCTCCCTCTAAATATTTACCATATTTCAGGGCTATGTAATCTGCAATTTATGCTCCTTGGATGTATTTCTTAACAGTGGCTTCAGATAAAGAAGTAGGCTTGCATTTAGGAACCATTTCCACCAAAAAATATGTATCTTCAAACCATATTAACCCACTTAGGGTCACAAGATGGGCCTACTACATACACTACTAAATTTTTTTTTTTTGGCCTCATTAAATTTAAAGATCCATTTGATGCTACTCCCCTGTAGTTTGTATAGGTTATTTTAAGAATTGTCACTGAACTACATTATACCTAAGATGTTTTTTTGACTTACATAATTTGCAAATTTATGTGAGTTTCATGATTTATTTCTGAACATAACTGGTTTCCATAGTCTGAATCTTCAGTCCTAAAGAGTTCATTAATTGAGGTGGTTTGTTTTAATCTTGGGGTGGTTTTTCACTTACAAAAAAACAAACAATACACATTGTTAGTTATCAGATTAGTGACTTAGAGACTTAGTAGTCTGGTTTTAATAATCTGCTGAGTGTGCTAATATGAGTGATTTATAGTTGAAATCCAAGATTATGAAAATATAGCACATCTAGAAGTAAATGTATTCTTTTAGCTTTATGAGGGCTAGAAAATAGAGGTGCACAATTATTATCTATATTAATATAGATAACAACATTATCCCCTCAAGCCAGTAACTTAAAATTTTATGATAATTCAAACACCTGATTTAAAGAATAAAGTAACTGGGATAGGAGAAATGAGGTGAGAAAGATAAAGTACTAGCAATCTGAAGTTTTTAAGAAAAAAATAACTCTACAAACAATAATAATTTATAAAATCATTGTGTTGAGAAATAGACATTATTTTTTCATTTAGAGGATTATTTCCTAATTCTGGGGAAAGAATGTAACCAAATACTTCATAGGCATCATTTGAGGTACTCACTGTTTATTCAGATCTATTGAAGCTGAGTCAGTTATTCAGTCATTGGTGATGTATTAAATATGCAGATTGTGAGTATAAGGAAGTCAAATATTTTCTCTCTTAACCTTTGTAATCAAGGTACTTGGCTGAATCAGTTTATAAAGTCTTTTACTAAAAGGAAGAAAGGATGTTTAATTCAGAAAATGCATAAACCTGTGGACTCAGTGTTTCTATTCAAAATTAAACAATTTACTTTTGGAGGATGGTACATCGAGAAATATTACCCATTGCTGGATTTTTTTTTTCTCTTAAGTTGGATCATCTTCAGAAATGAAACATTTGGTCTTTGAATTATGTTGCTGTAACTTTCAGAGTTATACAGACATTAAAATGATTGACAGAATACAAAAGCTCTTAAATTTGATAGCATTGTTCTTAATTTAGGGAATAAGAGATGGTAAATTACGATGAATAAACTTTGATGCCTGCTTTATCAAATATATGACATAAGTTTTCTATGCCTGGCTATTGTGAGGAATTTTTTTTAAAAGAGAAAGAAGAGAGCAGACTCCTTGCTCTGAGGATCTGATAAATCATTGTAAAGAGAGTACAAGTACCAGTACATATATTGACCCTTGATTATTTTTGGATATTTATCTGCAGAATAATCTTAATTCTGGAATATTAGTATCAGGTCAGTATGTCTCTGAGAATGGGAATTTAGTCTAAGCAGAACATAATCAGGGAAATCTGTTTTTTAAAAAATTTCATGATGGACTAAAGGCCAAATACTTTGGGCTGTCTATATTTAAATACCCAAAACATTTTAGGTAGTACAAAGAAGAAAGCATTTCCATTTTTTAAATGGAAGAGACATTTTTAATGGAAAGACATTTTTAAATGGAAAAGACATTTGGGAAATGTCTTCATTGCCTATAAAATATAACAATTCAGAAACTATAAAGGAAGTACACTTGTAAGTGATCATAGGAAATTATGAAAGGTAATCAAAAAGCATTTATTGACCATTAATATATACAAACTTAATATTATAGGTCATGTGGAAAGGGGAAGGTAAATACTGGAAAACATGATCCTTCCATCAAAAAAAACCACACATTTATTTATATGTGTTCAAGACATTGAGGACCTTTTTTTTTTTTTTTTTTTTTTTAGAGAAAGGGAGGGGCATAGGGAGAGAAAATCCCAAGCCCCAATGCCCAATGCGGGGCTCATTCTCAAGGACCCTGAGGTCATGACCTGATCCTAAATCAAAAATCGGATGCTTTGCTGACTGAGCCACCCCGGCACCCCAAGACATTAAGGACTTTTAAATGAGGTGCATAGGGGGACCTGGATGGCTCAGTGGGTTGGGGCCTCTGCCTTCGGCTCAGGTCGTGATCTCGGAGTCCTGGGATCGAGCCCTACATCGGGCTCTCTGCTCAGCAGGGAGCCTGCTTCCCCCTCTCTCTCTGCCTGCCTCTCTGCCTACTTGTGATCTCTCTCTGTCAAATAAATAAATAAAATCTTTAAAAAAAAAAAAAAAGAGAGAGATGCATAGTGTGTTTACCTTGGGGCTAAGGATAATCCAAAGCAAAGTTAGTTTCTTTTACCTGTATCAATATCCTAAAAAGTGGACCTCACTGGTAAAATACAGTTGAATTAAGAAAGCCAGCTCAGGGGCGCCTGGGTGGCTCAGTCGTTAAGCGTCTGCCTTCAGCTCAGGTCATGATGCCAGGGTCCTGGGATCGAGCCCCGCATCGGGCTCCCTGCTCGGCAGGAAGCCTGCTTCTCCCGCTACCATTCCCTCTGCTTGTGTTCCCTCTTTCACTTTGTTTCTCTCTGTCAAATAAATAAAATCTTAAAAAAAAAAAAAAAAAAGCCAGCTCAGAGTACTATTGCATGATTTGAAAGTGACATAGATAAGTACATTCAACATTAGTATGTCAGGATTCTCAGCAATGAAGTCTTTTAATATTACCATTCACAAGTATTACATCTTTGTTGGGTAAAATTTTTGCTCCGTGTGTCCTTAGAAGAATAAAAGACTAAAAGTTAACTGAAATAACTTCACGATGTTGAATAAAAGTTGAAGAAAGAATAAAAATGATTATTCTTCCATCAAGATTAATAATTTATGTTTTATACTCTTAAATTATTGGGATTATATATTGAGGCTTTGAAATTGTCTTAGTACCCATTCATTTTGTCATGATTTATTTCATCCTTTACGTAAGTACTATTATTCGAATGTTGTAGTGTAAGGTTGATTATAGTTACTAATATTCCCTACTATAAACCTCTAAGATACTCTTTGCTCCCAGTTTCTAAAATTTAGCAGGTAGGACATCATTTTTATACTTCCACTCAAAGATTTACAAGGGTAAGTAATTTAAAACTGTCATCTTTAATAGTCATCAAGGACAAATTATACTGAATAAATAGCTTTTGTACCTCTTTGTTTTTAAGCTCTCAGTAGGATGTTAAGAATTTATTTCTTTATAGCAACTGTTAGTGTATTTGTGTATATGTGTGTTGGATTAGGTAGTAAATATTACATTAATGTTACTATGTTGGTATATTTTTATCCTGTCTTAGTCTTTCACGGGAAAATATGAACTTTATTTCATAACAAACTTTTATTTGCTATTTTAATTATAGACATTTACATTTTATTATGTTTTTACTTATCCTGCCTTTCATGTTCTTATTTTCTTCAGTTTAATGTATGTAGTGATTTATTTATTTGAGGAAATTCTTTGTAATACTGAAGGCATTACCATGCCTCTCAAATAGACAGTGATAGGTAAAAGCATGTAAAACTCTTGTCCCAGCCACAGTACACAACCAAAAGTGTAGAGGAAGAGAAGAGTATGATAAATGTCTTCCAACTCTTCAAATTTGCACTGAGAGGTAGTATTACTTTCAAACTAAGTGGTCCAGACCTCTGTAAAATAAATTTGGGAGCTACCAAGAATGCGAGATGAATCCCTTACTACATATAGACTGGATAATGCCACTGAATCTCTTGTTTTAGAAAGTTTTTAGTCTGTACAGACAAATGAAGGTATTATATCAAAAATTGATGAGGTAACTACCCTTTTTATGTTTTTTAAGTTATTATATAATGATACATGTATGAAAACTATTACCAGTTCAGGGTGAAGCCTATTAGAGTTTTAAATATATGTTTTATTAAAATATAAAGCTGACTTAGAAAACTTATATAAATACTAATATTTCATTTTTATTGTGCTAATTAAGTTAAAATTTCCCTTTTATCTTCAGATTTAAATTCTTTTCTTACCTTTCATTAATAGGTAGTATAGATCAATCAGTGTTAAAAGAATTACCCCCTGAACTTCTGGCAGAAATTGAATCCA
The DNA here is from genome assembly GCA_028646535.1 of Procyon lotor. Lineage (NCBI taxonomy): Eukaryota > Metazoa > Chordata > Mammalia > Carnivora > Procyonidae > Procyon > Procyon lotor. Next base: position 23,064,597 of record CM053607.1, read on the forward strand.
CCATGCCACTTTGTGAACGTGTGAAAATGAATAAACGCAAGCGTAGCACAGTTAATGAAAAGCCAAAATATGCTGAAATCAGTTCAGATGAAGATAATGATAGTGATGAAGCTTTTGAATGTAAGTATCACGTAACTTTATTATTACTTTAGAATTAAGCAGATTTGATGTGTTTGTCTCATTCATAATTTGGGGGGTTAGGAAGAGTACAGTGATCTTAATAACATAGTATAGCAAGTTTTTTTCTTTATACTTAAAAAATATACGAAAGATGAGATCAGTTGGCACCAAGAAAAAAATTTAATGAGCTATAAATAGTGTCAAAAAACACAGGTATGTGTCTATATTTAGCAAACATTTATTGAGCTCCTACTATATATGCTAGGCACTGAGAATAAAAATACAAATAAGAGATGGCCCCTGTCTTTGAAGAGCCTTCAGTCTAATGGGGGAAATATGTAAACAGTTGTGGTACAGTGAGAAAAGGACAGTGATAATAAGTAAATCCAGGGTGCTATGGGAGCACATTGGATTGGCATCAGAATTATACTTGGGGGTTCAGGCAATGCTTACTGGAAGAGGTGACACTTGAGTTGAGTCTTGAAGGACACATAGGAGATAGCCAGGTGAAGAAATATTTAAAACCATACTATCACTAAATTATGAATGGATTAGCCACATTGCCAGTTATCTGTGTGGTTTGGACCTGGCTTCTCCTTTTTGCCCAGCTGTGTCCTGGAATTCCTCCCTTGTTTCACTGTTTTCCAGAGCTGGCTTCTTCACTACACAGCTACCTCTCTACAACACTGTGATCACCTGTCTTTGCACTAGACTTGCTATACCTCGCCTGTCTTCCTACTGGTCCACTGAAAAAGTTCTTCTCTTTTATCCCTATCTTCCTTCTTCTGGAGCAAGAGAATTGAGCCTAGCCAAGAGGGGTCAGCAACCTTGTTTGACTTAAACGGCATTCAGTGGAAACAGACTATGGGAGATCTTCACTTGTGTGCCAACTGACTTAGTCATTATGACCAAAAGAAGTGGGAAGACCACCAGTGTGTTCTACCTTTTCCACCTAGTTTCCATAGATTGAGGTGTGACAAGCAAGGGCAGGAAGGACAGATGCATGCTGCCAATTTTAAATGTATATTGCTGATGGAAATCCTTCACCTCTTCCAAAGTTTTCAATGTTCATTTACTCTGATCTTCTTTAAATTGTGATCTCTTGAGCTATGAGGAGTAGACTATGAATACTGAACAAATATGAACAAAGTTTTAAAATTGAAATAAATATATAGCAAAGTTAATCTGACATTTAATTATATGTATAATTGTCATAACTTGTTATCATGAGATGTATTTACATGTAATATATTTTAATGGCTAAAGTTAATACTTTTTTATTATAATCAAACATTTTGGTCATATGGGAACATATGCTCTGGAAAGAGAGAGAGAAAGGGATCTGGTGGCCCTGAAACTCACTCCCCTTTATTTACATGCCTCTCCTTTACTCCTCTTCCTTCTCCCCCATCCCTCAAACATCACCCGTTTCTAAAGGGAATAGCTAAGAAGGAGGAGTTCCTTAATTGCAGATTGATTTCAAATCATACTTCATCTAACTGAGAGTGGCTTCCTGCATTGCTAAACTGATAAGAACTTTGAGGCTACCTCACAGTTCAGTAGAAAGGATAGCATAATCAGAAATTACCACCAAGTGTAAAATAGGGGAGAGAGCCACACATGCCTTATGTTTGTCATCAGTGCAGTCACTATTCTTTTCCTTGCTTTCTATTATGAGAGCTGTCATTTCATCTTATGGGACCACATAGTGTCATCTTAAGGCCATGGATCCTGTTACAGCTATTCCCAAGTATATTGAAAGCTGATATTGTTAGAAAACCTCAGCTTCAACCTGCTAAGTGCAAGAAGTTTCTCTGGGTTTTTCAAGAGACCTCAGAGTAGCTTCCTGTTTTTCTTAGTTTATTTCTATACAAGTAACTATAGAAAAATTGACTCTGGAGACACTGATTGAAGAGATGAAAGAATTTCAGTTGGTTGGTGACATAAACAACCAAATTGTCATTATACCACGACAAAAACAATGTAGTGAAAATATAGTGTAGTAAAAAATGTAGAAGTATTAATGAGAACATAAGCACAAGCATTATGTTGCTTTCAGAGACTTTTTAAAACTTAAGGTTTTGCTGCAGTTTAATCAAATTGTTTTCCTAAAAATCTAAAACTAAGGCAATTGTTTTGTTGAAGGATGGGGGAAGGGTTGAGGAGTAACTTTGAAAGTTGGGCCACATAGATTTGGGTAGCCATAACACAAATACAAGGTCATTGGGGTTGCTAGAGAAAGAGGAAGGAAGACATAACCTAAGGAGCAATGTAGATAAAATTTAGAAAGGAAAGGTGGAAGACACTCACCTGTCTGCTGAGCTCCTCCCCTACTTCTTTCAGGGTTATGAGGGCAATAGAGAAAGAACAAATTGGTAACAGTGAATTGGGATCCTGATAGCCTTATTACAACACACTGTATCATAGAAGTTGGGTGGTTTTTTTTTTTTTAATTTGCCATCCTATTTTTATCCAAATTTCCTAAAGTTTAATGAATGTAAAACAAAAATCTTCAAGGCATATAAAGTTACCACAAATACAGTATATTGTATGTTCTTGCTAACAATATAAGATGTTTTCTAATCATAGAATTAAATGCTTGAAATGGATTTCTTCTGAAATTAAAATTCAGAAGGACTAAGTAAGTCATATTTGAGGTCATAGAATACTACTCTCTGCACATTTCTGAACAAGCTTATTAGTTGTTACTCCTCATATTTGGTAGGTATTTTAGTACTTGTTGGAAAAATATTTAGTGAATGCTACATAAATTACATGTTTCTCTAACACACACATGCACGCACACACACAGACACACTTTATATTAATTTATAAGGCAGCCTCTCACTAAGAGAATGTACTGGGGAATACCTTAATTGTAAAGGGGGGGGAGTCCTACTTCTTCCTCATATTTCATGTCAAATTTATGCCTAATTGCAAAGAAAATCATTGAAGATTTAAATATATGCACTCATGTTTGTCTTTTTTAATGAACTATCTTGCTATGCCAAGCCTGTGACCAAAAAGAAGAGGAAACAAAATTATCTTTTTCTACTATGCTGTCAGTAGATTGGACAGAAATGTCCGGAACCAGAAACCAAACTAGATTCTTGAATAGAAATAGCTGAGGCAGCATCTAAGGGTAAGATTAGCCAGGGTACAGACATTGCCTACCCACACCTAAAGGCACCAGCACAAGCATAGATAAGAGTGCATGGGCCAGAGGTTGGCATCCTTACATCTTAGGATTTAAAGGGACTCGAGCAAGAGTTTTGTCTTGGGTATTTGCTTCTTGATCATAGTTGGGAATTTGAAATAGAAGCCAGTTCAGAGAAAGCAAGGGAGTCAGATTTAGTTCCACAGATGAGAAAGTATTTCATTGTCACCAACAAGTGGTCAAAACAACAGGATGCCAAGATATAGGACAAATTCTCTATTCTAGTTTTAAGTTGATGGTGCTACATCGTAGAGCAGGTATGGTAAATATTTGTCACTTGTACTGCCCTCCAGCTCTCACAGTACAAACATTTCAAATCAGTCCTTCTCGTTGAAATATAATATTTTCTCGGGGAAATATAAAGCGCTAGGCAGCTGTTACCAGTTGATCAGAGTTGATGTGTCAGATGAAATCTATTTGCCAGTTCTGCCTAGAAGTTCCTGTCGTTACTAGTGTTTTGAATGGAATGTTTAGACCCTTGGAAGGTTGGGGAAGGGACTAAAGGTAACATTATATAAATATGTTTTATATATGAAGCATGTATATGCTTAAAAGCTTTTCTCCTTGGATTTAAGCAAGTACATTGTTGGGGAACTGAATTCAATATATGATTATTTACAACTGTACACATTTATTCTATCTCTGTAGGTATGTGATGTTAGATTATCAGAGTCTATTGAATTTATACCTAAATTGTGGGCTTAACTTGGCTTTTCATTGTTCGTATACATGGTTTCAACTTATACTGTAGCACTTTCTCAAAGGTTTACTTTTCCTCCAAACCCTGCTCCCCATCAATAATCCAAATGCTTTAAGGTGTTTCTCTTTTTCATTCTGAATCCTAGATAAAGATTGTTTTACATGCCTTAATTAATCCTGATGGTTAGATATTATCTTTACCAACTCGCTGAATACCTTTCTTTGAAATGAGCTCTGTTTAATTCCCACGACATTCCTATTTATTAGCAAACCAAATTCATGTAGAAATCTTTAAATCTAAAATAATAGGACAATGCTAAAATAAGTGATACCATTTCTATACCATAATTTATGTGTCTGATTAAATAGAATGACTTAATTTCCTAGACCCACACAATGATTTTCTCCCATGTGGTTCATTTGTGAAGTACAAGTTTTAAGTCTTTTTAAATGACGTAAATTATTTGTCATGGGGATTTGCTTCTAGCCTCTAGGAAACGACATAAAAAAGATGATGATAAAGCTTGGGAATATGAAGAGCGTGACAGAAGAAGCTCTGGGGATCATAGGAGAAGTGGCCATTCTCATGAAGGAAGAAGGAGTTCAGGTGGTGGTCGTTACCGAAACCGAAGCCCATCAGATTCTGACATGGAAGATTATTCTCCTCCTCCCAGCCTTAGTGAGGGTAATTCATCAGTGTCAACGGATTTCTTACATAAGCTGCTTTAAATTTAGGTCTTTAACTTTGAAGAATATTTGATACCTTTTTATGAGTTAATTAACAACTCCTAATTGTTAAGACAGAACTATATATTTAGTTTGGAATGGTAGTGGCTATTGTTTAAGTATTTAATGTTCTGGAGGAAACTAGAAGCAAAAATAGGAATATTTTAAATTGTCATTCCTGTATTTCAATATTTCTTTGTTTATTTTAGTTGCTAGAAAAATGAAGAAAAAAGAAAAACAGAAGAAGAGGAAAGCTTATGAACCAAAACTAACACCTGAAGGTAACATTTTAGTTTGTCTTTGTTTATAGTCTTCAACTCCACTTGTCTACATGCAATGTGATAAGTTTTTCTTTTTTCTTTGTTGTAGAAATGATGGATTCTTCAACTTTTAAAAGATTCACAGCCTCAATAGAGAATATTTTGGATAATTTAGAAGATATGGACTTTACTGCATTTGGTAAAATCATTTTAATATATATTTATTTACCTCTAAGTATAAAGTCCATTTTAAATATATTTATTTACCTATGTGTCTATCTTTCTGCTCATTCTCTAGTGGATATAGAGGCATGGTCTATGTTCTGAAAAAACTTAAAATCTGGGGCACCTGGGTGGCTCAGTGGGTTGAAGCCTCTGCCTTTGGCTCAGGTCATGATCTCAGTGTCCTGGGATCGAGCCCCGCATGGGACTCTCTGCTCAGCAGGGAGCCTGCTTCCCCGCCTCTCTCTGCCTGCCTCTCTGCCTGCTTGTGATCACTCTCCTCTCTGTCAAATAAATAAATAAAATCTTTTTAAAAAAGAAAAAAAAGAAAGAAAACTTAAAATTTAGTTGTAGAGTCAGTGTAGTCTATGTTTTTTTGTTTTAAAGATTATTTATTTATTTGAGAGAGAGAGAGAAAGAGAGACAGACTCCCAGGTGAGCAGGGAGCCTGATGTGGGACTCATTTCCAGGATCCTGGGATCATGACCTCAGCCAAAGGCAGGTGCTTAACTGACTGAGCCACCCAGGTACCCCTCAGCTGTAGTCTGTGTTATCAAGAAACTGAAAACTTAAAAAAAAAAGAAAAGAAAAGAAACTGAAAACTTTAATGTAATAATCAAGTATTATCAATAGCATCTTTGGAATGCTAAGAATGCAGCTACAAAGTAGGTGATAATAATTTTTATTTTTTTAATATTATTTTATAAACATATAATGTATTATTTGCTTCAGGGGTATAGGTCTGTGAATCATCAGTCTTAAACAATTCATAGCACTCATCATAGCACATATGCTCCCTAATGTGTGATAGTAATTAAAGAAACCTTTTTCAGATGAGACATGAGATAGATAATCATAGATAAGGAGATTACTAAATGAGCAAGGATGCAGAAATAGGAACCCATGCATCTGCTCATTTATTCTTATAGCCAATATTTGTCAGCACTATATTAAGTGCTAGAGATGCAAAGATAAATACCCTAGCCACTGGCTTTAAGTAATACAGAATCTAATATGGAAAACAAAATAGTAAACCAATTAGAATACAGTAGGATTAATATATTCATATATTCCTTTTATAATAATATGTAAAGATCATATCTTTAAATATAGAAATGTAACACTGCTTACAGTATTTAGAGCTACTCTCAACAATTCCATGCCACCTATAGCTGGAACAAACATTAGTGCCTAATTTATACAAAAGCCATATAATATACAGTAATTTTCATAGGAGTCCACCTATTTGAAAATGTCTTAAAAGGTATATTACCCTTTATATTATATGAACCTTTATTTTAAAAGTATTTGTTTTGTGAAAGTTACTTGCCTAAGTATCATTAATGCATATCTCCATTATTTGGCATACCAGTTGTGTGCTGAGAAACTGTCTTCCATGTCATCTAAGATCCCAACAGGAAGACAGATGGCACTCTCAAATTAGGATAATTTGAGGAAAACTTACTTACAAAGAGACCAGTTACAGAGTTGAGGACAGAATAGTACCAGAATCTATGGTTAACAGCTATGGAACTATTATCATCCCCACTCCAAAAGGAACAAGGGTAAAGAGAAGTTACCAGAACTCAGTTCTATAGGGAAAATAATGCCGTAGACTTCCTTGAAAAAAAAAAAAAGCAGTAACCTTCTGGTCAGAGGACATAGGCAGTATAAGGAGACCATACAAGGAATGAATCAGGGACATAAATACTCAGACCTCACTCTCCTCTTTGATCTTCTGACAGGGCAGTCCACTAGCTAAACCCAAACAAGCTAGAGGGGATAGGAGAATGTTAATATAGTCCCTCAGGTCAACCTCCGGGGCAGAGAGCTTGGTTGTGAAGGGTCAGCAGTATATCTAAAGTAGTGAAGTTAAGAGATCTATCTCCTCCTCCTGTCTTAGTCAGAACTTTCATTTTAATCCCTGTCCTTTCATTCAGGGTTTGCTTGAGGTTTACAGAGGCCTCTTAGGTTGTTACTTGTTTAGTTTGTTTATATTTGTTTGTGCGTCCCTAGATTTTATTAAAAAGTTAAGTTTACTATTTTAAGCTATTTATTGTACCTAAACTGTTTGGTTTGGTTTTTCAGGTGATGATGATGAAATTCCTCAGGAACTTCTTTTAGGAAAACATCAGCTTAATGAACTCGGCAGTGAATCTGCTAAAATTAAAGCAATGGGTATAATGGATAAGGTATCTCACTAAAGAAAAATTTATATGTTTACTTAAGGTCTAATGTTTGAAATTAAAATTTTCAAGGTAAATTACAAAGATTACATAAAGTAAATAATAGTGAAAATAATTTATGGTTGCCTTCTGAGAGTCTAAATTAATTTTTTTTTTTTTTAAACAAGACTCAAAGAAGTATTCTGTAAATTAGTCTAAAGAAAATCATATTATATTATCCCATTGAAAGTGGCATGGACCTGATTTTTTTTCCACTGTTTTTATTTTTTCATTGTCTCAGGTATTTATTTAAATGTAGAAATACACTAAAATTTTCTTTTAGCATTAGCTTTACTCATTGAGAGTGGTGAAAGAGTAAAGCTACAGTCTCAACACATTAATTGTAATAAATACATAGCCTCATTGCTTTATAATTTTGTGAGTAGACTTTCTTGTGAGCTCTCTGTTGCTAAATAGTCTCATTCTATTCTAATGGAATAGTAGAGTATTTTTTTCATTGATAATAACTTATAACAATAGTGACAGCATCAAGGGATGGCTTCCCATAATCTTTATGAACCACCATTTACTCCCTAAACTACTGTGTGATTGCTGTGCAAATACAATTTCAAGATGAATCCTCCCTCCTCTTCTAACCAGGGGAGGCTCCCTGTTGTATAGCATTATTTACTCTAAGTCTCCTAATTTCCTAGTCTATTATATGGAGGTAATGTGTTGTTCTTCAAGAATAAGAACAAACAAAAGATTATTTACTTGTACAGTTTATTCTAAACATTTTAAACTTACTTAGTTTTTTCAATTTTATAATTTTAAAGTAGACTAGAAAATATTTTGATGTTTTTACCAAGTTAAAACATATTTTTGTTTATATATTGCCTGTATTCTAAGTAATAAATGTGCCATGAATTTTGATTTTTTATTGAGATATAATTGATAATATATTAGTTTCATGTTTACCACATAACCAGTCAATATTTGTATATATTGCAAAATGATCACAACAGTAAATCTAGTTAACATCCATCATCACACATGGTTACAATTTTTTTTTTCCTGTGGTGAGAACTTTTAAGTTCTACTTCCTTAGGAACTTTCAGATATGCAGGATAGTATTAACTGTAGTCACCATGCTATACATTACATCCCAAGGATTTATTTATCTCCTAACAGGAAATTTGTACCTTTTAACCATCTACACCTACCTTAGCCCCTATCCCCAACCCCTATGGCAATCACCCTTATGTTCTGTGTGTCTGTGTATTTGGTTGGTTGTTTTTTGGTAGTGGTTTTAGGCTCCACATGTAAGTGAGGTTATATGGCATTTGTCTTTGTCTGACTTACTAAGCATAATGCCCTCAAGGACTAATCATATTGTCACAAATGGCAAGATTTCCTTTTTTTTATGGCAAGATATTTCATTGACAGTGTGTGTGTGTGTGTGTGTGTGGTACTTTGTGTGTGTGTGTGTGTGTGTGTGTGTGTGTGTGGTACTTTCTTTGTCCATTCACCCATCAGTGGATACTTTGGATGCTTTCATGTCTTGGTTATTGTAAATAATCATGCAGTGAACATGGGGGTGCATATATCTTTTTAAGTTAGTGTTTTCTTTTCCTTCAGATATATTCCCAGAAGTGGAATTGATAGATCTTATGGTGGTTCTATTTTTAGTTTTTTGAGGACCCTCCATACTGTTTTCCATAGTAGGTGCACCATTTTACATTCTCACCAACAGTGCACGAAGGTTTCTATGAATTTGATTTTTAAAGCCTGTCGTATCACATTGTTAACCAGTAATAAATGTGCTGTTAGCTTGTAATGGTATTACTATATGCACTGGGGGGTATATTGACTTATTTTTTATATGGGAAAATGGCATCAATTTTCTGAAGTGACACTGTCAGTCCTAGGTTTTATTTCATAAATTTCATAATTACTTATAGCTAATATTTCGTTTTCACAAGGTGAATTTGCTGAGTATTTTCAAAGTATGGAAAGTTTAGCAAAAGTCTGAGTAGTTTAATCTGTTATGAAATTATCTAAAGTAGTATTTGGGGGAACTTGTTTCTGTACTCCAGCATAAATAGTTAAAGTGTACTTAATGTCAGTTACTTTACTGATCCTTCCATTTGGCTCTTCTGACTGATTTGGTTGAGAGTCCTGGTTGCATGCTAGGAGTCTAAAAGGAGACCTGTTCAATCAGAAGAATATGAATAACAGTTGCCTCCTAGCAGAACCTTGAAATCGGCTACTAATTTTTTTGATAGAGAAAGCGTCCTTTCTAAGAAATGAAATAGGAGATATTTTTTAAAATAAAGATTTCTTCTTGAAAAACAATAAAATGTTACTTTAGATTTGTAACTTTTATCATTTACAATTTTATGCTTTATTCGTAATATCACCTTGAATTTTAAGACACCTGCTGAATAATACGGTAGTGTAAAAACATAATTAAATCAACAGATGAAAACTTGAGAGAAAGAGTGTGTGTGTGTGTGTGTGTGTGTTCATATGCATGTTCAGTATCACTGCCACAAGTACGGTGAGCCAGGCATCAGAACAAACTAAATCTTAACTAGCTATATGGTAAGAGTTTAGTTAGTAGTGTACATATGTGCCCATTTTGTGTTTGCTTTTCTGTCTTTCAGAAACAAGTGACTAATTCTACATAATTCAGATTTAAGTAGAGAGTCCAAGTGGGAAAATTTGCTTTTCCCACTCTTTAAGCAGGTGGTAATGTTATATGTTCTTAGCCCAAAGGTGATAATTGTACTAATTTCTCGACTAATTTATCACTTTTACCAATGATTGATTAAAAAAAATATATATGTGTGTGTGTGTGTTGCTATTTTAGCTTTCCACTGACAAAACTGTGAAAGTCCTAAATATCTTGGAGAAGAATATTCAAGATGGGTCAAAGCTTTCCACTTTGTTAAATCATGTAAGTTCAAGATCTGTATTGTTAATTTTACCTTTACTATGCTTAAGATACAAGTCTTTTTCAAAAGAACTCTGATTATAGGGGAAATCTCAAATTTGATTTATTTGAGCTTCTTATATTCATTAGCAGTGCTACTAAATTACACTTTTAGTAATTCAGAATTACATTGTTGGTTCATAGCTTTGACATAAACCGACAACAAATGTAAATTCATTTCAATTTACAGGACTGTTCTTTAATTTTACATTATGCTCTTCCTTGTGTATGATTATAATTAAAATATTATTTCACTTATGAAATGATAGTAATTCTTTTTCTTGACCTTCCTGGAGAATTAAATAGAAACCTTATACTGCTTTCCTAATGTATCCTAAAACAGTAATCCTAATATACCTTTTTTTTTAGGTTTTATTTATTTATTTGTGAGAGAGAGCACACATGAATGGAAGGGAGGGGCAGAGAGAGAGGGAGAAGCAGACTCCCTGCTGAGAAGGGAGCCTGCCTTGGGGCTTGATCCAGGACCCTGAGATCATGATCTGAGCAGAAGGCAGACGCTTAACCAGTTGAGCCACCCAGGCACCCTTATACCATTTGTATACCTAGTTCAAATGGTCATTGAAAGAATTAAATAAATTAATTCATGTAAAGTGCAATGGCTCCACATATTAATTTCTCAATAAACATTAACACCAGCTATTAATATATTTTAGTACCTTTATGTCAAAAACAGCAACATAATATAATGATTTATAAACTGATAAAAGTAAATTGCCTGGAGTCTTCAAAATCATATATGTATATTCAAATTAATCTTGATAGCTCTACCACTAATGAATACAAACACTAATATGAATAGGCATTTAGTATGAGGTAAAAACTTGGGAAAGTTTTAAGTTACTGAATTTTCCTTATTGCAGAAAATTTCCAAAGCACCAACTCAAAAAGGTCCATATTCTCATCCAGCAATAACCACTATTAACACTTACAGATGTAAGTAAGGCAGAGGCTTTAACCCACTGAGCCACTCAGGCGCCCCTCAGATGGTATTTCTATTGTTTGTTAAATATGTCTGTATTTTTCCAGTGCCCTTTTTAAATTAGTTTTTTAATCAAAAATAAAGGGCTAAGAGAAACCAGTAGAGGCAATCTACTACATCCTTAGTCTACAAATTTTATTTGAAACACTTTGACAAGAAATATAATAAATCTCAAGAATTGAGAGTTCTAGAGAGCTAACTGACTCAGTCTTAATGAAATTATTCTAATTCCTGAAGTCATAGCATTATTTACTGTGTTGCAGATAATCTTAACATTTGACATGAGTGATAAAGCTCCTTAACTGACTCTTTCATACAGCAATTTTTTTTAAAGATTTTATTTATTTATTTGACAGAGAGAGATCACAAGTAGGCAGAGAGGCCTTCAGGGAGAGAGAGGGGGAAGCAGGCTCCCTGCTGAGCAGAGAGTCCCATGTGGGGCTCAATCCCAGGACCCTGAGGTCATGACCTGAGCTGAAGGCAGATGCTTAAGGACTGAGCCACCCAGGCACCCCTCATACAACAATTTTAATATTAAAGAAAAGCTACTTTATCTTAGTTTTTTGAGTTGGATACAAGCAGGAAAATGGAAGAAAGCTTAGAGAGGAAAAAAGTAATGGAGTTCGTAGGCATTAGTGATTAGAAAGCCCTTCTAGGCTTTATATATATCATGTTTTTATTTGCTTCATTTCCCATTTATATACTTTGCATAACATGCATTTGAAAGTATTCCTAGAGTATAAAGTTAGTATTTCCTAAGTAAAATGTGAGGGAAAGATTTTCACTCTCAAAGATTAAAAGCACTCCTGGGGGCTCCGGTGGCTCAATCCATTAAGCGGGTTAAGCGTCTGCCTTTGGCTCAGGTCATGACCCCAGGGTCCTGGGATCCAGTCCCACATTAGGCTCCCTGCTCAGCAGGCTTCTCCCTGTGCCCCTCCGCCTGCTTGTATGTGTGCGCGCTCTTGCTTGCTCGCTCTCTCTCTCAAATAAATAAATAAGATCTTTAAAAATAAAAAAGTAAAAGCATTCCTTCCCATTTGTAATGCAAGTTGCTAGTGTATAAATTAAAATGCAGTCTTCTGTCAGTTGTCGAATTATCCACTTTAGAAAATAAATTATGTTTTCAGTAGTCTGCATAATAATTACATTTTAACCTCTGTTTCAAAGATACCTTTTCTGAAAAACAAATATGGGAATGATTGTGTCAATAACATTTTACTACTTTTAAATGCAGCTCTACTATTCGTCATTTTAATTTTTGCTTTGTTCTCACATCAACAAGCAGAACTTGCAAAGTTTTGGCTATCATGTTTATACTCCAAACATAAAATTATTTATATACAATTATAGTCTTTGGCTAAAATTTTAGGTTTGGATAAAGTACATTGAAGATACTATACTTTTGTTATTAGAGTGTCATCTAGTGGTGAAATTAGGAGATAGAGTGTATTATGTTTGAAAACTTTGAAACAAAAATCTTCAAGTAACATCAGTATTTGTACTTCATTCCTGATGTTCATGAACATCCATGTACTTGCGTCAGAACACCTGGCTGGCTCAGTCAATAGAGTACATGACTCTTGATCTCGGGTCATTGGGTGCTTAAAAAAAAAATTTTTTTTTAAATGTACATCAAAACATTTACCATGAAAATCAAATATGTCATAATTTTTTAATATTTTAACCTATATATGTGCTTATTTCCATTTCATTAACAATGTGCTGTTTTATAGAATAACGATACCGAAGACGAAGAAAGATTATGGAGAGACCTTATTATGGAGAGAGTTACAAAATCAGCAGATGCCTGTCTTACAACTATCAACATCATGACATCCCCTAACATGCCAAAAGCTGTATATATTGAGGATGTAATTGAAAGAGTAATACAATACACTAAATTTCATTTGCAGAATACACTTTATCCTCAGTATGATCCTGTTTACAGATTAGATCCTCATGGAGGTTAGTTTGCCTTTTTATATTGAAAGTCTTTGAGTATTATGTCAAAATTATCTATTTTATAATTTTATTATGTTGGGTCAGAATGCACTAACTTAAAATGGCACAAAAATTACTAGAGCATTTAAATTGTAATAAATAACTGGCTCTGATTTGACTAGAGTATAGAACTTTTAGTTACTTGTTCAGGTGTAATTTCTTTAGCAAATATTTACATATAATGGAAGTAATTTCTACTGGTCAGGGAAAATCCTAGATAATATTAGCTTCTGGTTCTACTTATCACTTCACCCTAATTTTATGCAGAATATTAGTTACCTACAAAGTGGATTGATTAAAGATATTTAATCTTTCTCTTATTTATTAGCTTTATAAATAAACGAGCTGTGAAATAGTTAATGTGTACCTTTAAGGAGAGGGAGACATACTTGGTTTATAAATATCTACAGTTAATTACTTATTGTTTAATAATTGCAAGTTTATTTATTCTTAAAGTTAATTTAAAGGGAAATATAACCTTACTCTTCCTGCACAAATGAGAAAAAAATATATATATATATTTTACAAGAATTTAGTAGCCACTGGAATGTCCCGTAGATTATCTGTTACAAGAATGATTACTAGCTATCTAAATATCCCTAGAGAATAATTTTCTGTCTTAATAAATAGCTTTATTTACCAGGTTATATTTTTGTATAGCGCCCCCCAAAAAAGTGTTCCCTTAATTCAGAATACAGTTTTATTACTGTTTTTATTAAAAGTTGATAAATTGGGCGCCTGGGTGGCTCAGTCGTTAAGCGTCTGCCTTCAGCCCAGGTCAGATCCCGGGGGCCTGGGATCGAGCCCCGCATCGGGCTGTCTGCTCTGCAGGCAGCCTGCTTCTCCCGCTACCGTTCCCTCTGCTTGTGTTCCCTCTTTCGCTGTGTTTCTCTCTGTCAAATAAATAAAATCTTAAAAAAAAAATAAAATAAAATAAAATAAAAGTTGATAAATTACTTCTTTGAAATTTTCTTTCGTTTTAGGAGGCTTGTTAAGTTCAAAGGCAAAACGGGCTAAATGTTCTACCCATAAGCAAAGAGTAATAGTAATGCTTTATAATAAAGTTTGTGACATTGTTAGCAGCTTATCAGAATTGCTAGAGATACAGCTTCTTACAGACACAACAATTCTTCAGGTAAGTTGTTTTGTTGTTGTTGTTTTTTTTAAGCATTTTATTATATTTCTAGACCAAACAATGTTAAGAATAGAGAGTCTAAGTGAGTTCAGTATAACCTTGCTCATTCGGTAATAATGCCAGCACAATGTTAATTTTTTCCATTCAGAATATATATAAAATGAAGAAATACAAGTCCAGGGAAGTTTTAAAAAGAAACATTTAGAGTAAAGGTGAATGTAGTATAAACTCTAAACTCTAAGTTCTTTTAAAGGTAAATGATTACTTCCTTTGAAATATATCATAATATTTTCATCCAGAGCAGCAAAATGTATTGTTTTTTTACATTGTGACATTTATCAACTCAAAATATGGAAATCAGAGGAATGGCGGCTATGAAAAGAGAGTATGTACTAATATGCTTGAGGGTGAAAGGAGCAGAGAAAGAACTAGATCAATACTAATGATTAATGAGGGGAAAGAAAATGCCCTCTCAGGTTTTTTCCAGTAAGTTTATGAATGTTTTGGAATTTAGTTAAGGTAGAATGTTACCGAAATCAACTAGAGATGTATACTGATTACTTTTTGTGTGTGCAGGTATCATCAATGGGAATAACACCATTTTTTGTGGAAAATGTCAGTGAACTACAATTATGTGCCATTAAGTTAGTCACTGCAGTAAGTATAAACTCATACTTTTAGCTATCCCACCAGAAAAATAATATTGATATCATTTAATTCAAATTTGTAAAAATTAATGAAGATTGCAGTTTTCCATAGATTTATTTCAGCATAAGGACTTTTTTGTGTGCCTTATATTTTAAACTCTTCTAAATCTTTATTTTATTTAAATTCAATTAACATATAGTATATTATTACCTTCAGAGGTAGAGTTCAGTGATTGATCATAATACCCAGTGCTCATTATATCACGTGCCTCCTTAATGTCCATCATCACCAAGTTACACCATTCCTCCACCCTCCTCCCCTCCAGCAACCCTTAGTTTGTCTTTATTTTTCCCCTCTAAATTTTTAAAAATTATTTTAGCTAATGATTCCTTAATATCTGTAATTAAATCAGAATTGTCTAAAATCATTTAAGTTTTGTCTTTCCATCTCCAAGATAGTATAATCCTCTAAATGAAACTAGTATATGCTAACTTGTACGAGAATGTTATTATAATTAATGATGGAAAAGTAGTGTAAATTAAGTTATTGTCACTGAAGATGTTGAAACATTTTCATTGTAAATGAAAGCTGATACTTTTTATCGTGTGATATAGTATTTTTGTTTTCAAATGGTTATAATAAACTAAATTTGAAATCTTATAATTACTAAACAGGTATTCTCAAGATATGAAAAACATAGGCAGTTAATTTTGGAAGAAATTTTTACTTCACTTGCAAGATTACCAACCAGCAAGAGGAGTTTGAGGAACTTCAGGTAACTAATTATAGCAAAGGCTAAGTACAATGAAGAATTGCATTATATGTTATTCCTTATAAATTTATTCCTAATCATCTGTGATTTTTATTTTAGTGATCAAATAAAGAGAGGCAATTCAGTCAGAGCAGCATGAAGAATAGCTTAGATATGCAAAAAAGCAGTGCACATTTGGGGGACTTAAGTTCATTGATCCTCGGGTGTAAAGAACTATGATAGGGTTTTGCGGTCATGATGCTGTTGACATTTTGGGCAGTTAATATTTTGTTGTGAAAGGCTGTTCTGTACATAGTAAGATGCTTAGCAGTATCCCTGACCTATACCTTCTAGATGACAAGAGAACCACCCACCCACCTCCTCCAATTTTGACAACCAAAATTTTCTCCAGACACTGGCAGATATCCCCTGAGGGGCAAAACCATCCCTGATTAAGCCATGATAGGAAGTACAGTTTGAAAAAGTCAAACCCATACTAAGGAACTTGGACTTAACCCTTTATACAATAGGAAGTCATTAAATAGTATTTTTAAAAGCTGGAAGATTACTCTGGCAGTAGTATGGAGAATAGACATGGAGATTAAATGCTCTTACATCACTAAGCACAAGGTAACTAAGAAATCTTATCCACAGCTGTTGTCAGCATTATTGTCTTTGTTGTCATGGGGAATCATCATCATTATAATAACTATTATAATTTCCTGAGTGATTGTGTTGACCTGGCATATAGGGTTATATTTAGATTGTTTTAAAGGCTATCTTATGTAAAATAGTTATTCTTACTTTAATTTTTTGGACTAATTGTATATAGTCTAATAAACCTGAAGAAAAGCTATCAGCATATACGAGAATTCTTAGACATTTATAGTATCTTAGACTTAAATATTTAAATTTGGTTTTTTATGTTCTATGCCACTGCCCTAACACCCTAGCACAGATGATCAAGAGCTGACTATAGCAGATTTTAATAAGAGAATAAGTACCAGAAAGTATGGGCATTTGGAAATCTTGAAGACTATTCTCATTTTAAAAGTCATTTTGAGAAATATTTGATATTTTCATGTATAAATCTTTGTAGTGCATATAGAGTATATAAATTTGTGTTAAATATTGCATTTTCCTTTGACTATTTTAATTATCTAAGTATGTATAGACATTGAATTGGTACTTTTTCTAATTTATTAAAAATAATTAGACTTAAGGACACTATTACAAGCACTAAAAGTAATGCCTAGAAATATTAGTAAAGCATCCTGAAATTTTCAGATTTGATAGATGACATATAGAGTGAAATTCTCTTCATTCTTTGTATGATTTAAATACTTTCTTCTCCATTAAAGGTTAAATAGTAGTGATATGGATGGAGAGCCTATGTATATTCAGATGGTTACAGCCCTGGTTTTACAACTAATTCAGTGTGTTGTACACTTACCATCATCAGAGAAGGACTCTAATTCAGAAGAGGACTCAAATAAAAAAGTAAGGAATTTTTTTATAACATTGTACGTTTATAGGAAGAAACACCTAAATTCTCTTCCATTCTGATAAAACTGAAGTTCTTAATTAGAGCTTTATGGCTGGTCTTTAGGATCTTTGTAGAGCACTAATTTTTAGGAAACATGAGTTCTGGTATTATTTTGTCTGCCAGTCATGAGACATATGGATTATTTTAATCCGAGGTTGTTTCTTCAGCTATCAAATAAGAATGATAATAGCTAACAGGCTTTTCATTCCAACCACTAAGTCAGAAGTAAGTCATTGTGCAAGTGAATATTATTATATATAATATCTGTACTGCTACATAACATAAAATTGTAATATAATGAATGTAATTCTCATGCAGAAGATGAATTTATGCCTCACTAAGATGAATTTATGCCTCACTGTTGAGTAACTATAGCTAAGATTCGCTTTTGGTTTTGTAGCTTTTACCCATCAAAGCTTACAATTTTTCCATTTTCTTATAGTATTCTAAAAGGTTAAAAAGATAACAGGATTGATTTTGTTTCTTCTGTTATTTTCAGAATTTTGTGTATGTATATAATAATATATAATTAAGTAAGTAAATAAGTGGAAAATGCCTGTTAAAAAGTTAAGGTCGCTCTCCCAATCTATTTGTTTTCTTTCCAATCTTTCCTCCCTTGTCTTTGGTGATGGGTATTACAAGAATGTTTATCTCCCTCCATTTATTTATTTAGTTATCTGTGTATGATAATAACTTACATAAATGATATAGTGACATATATGGCTGTTTTTTCAGTCAGTGTTTTTAATACATAATAACCAATACCAGACTCTTGTGACTTGGGTTAAACGTATGTAACTGTATCATGATTTAAGAGTTTCTCTAGGTATATGTAGAAGTACAATATTAAATCATAGTGTACATGTATTTTTTTTTTAACATGTATTTTTTTCCCCAGATAGGTTTATTTTATTTTTTCGGTGTTACAAGATTAATTGTTCATGCACCATACCCAGTGCTCCATGCAATACGTGCTTGCCTCAATACCAACCACCAGGCTCACCCAACCCCCAAAATAAACAATGTTTATTCTTCTGATCTCCTCCAAAACCTTCAGTTTGTTGCTCCAAGTCCACAGTCTCTCATGGTTCATCGGCCCCTCTGATTTCCCCCCATTCACCCTTCCTTTCCTTCTCACAATGCCCTCCATGTTTTTCCTTACACTCCACACACAAGTGAGACCATAAGATAATTGACTCTCTGCTTGACTTATTTCACTTCACATAATCTTTCCAGTCCCGTACATGTTGATACAAAGGTTGGGTATTCATCCTTTCTGATGGAGGCATAATATTCCATTGTATATATGTACCATATCTTCTTTATCCATTCATCTGTTGAAGGGCATCTTGGTTCTTTCAAGTTTGGCAATTGTGGCCATTGCTGCTATAAACATTGGGGTACATATGGCCCTTCTTTCTACTGCATCTGCTTCTTTGGGGTAAATACCCAGTAGTGCAATTGCAGGGTCATAGGGTAGTTCTATTTTTAATTTCTCAAGGAATCTCCACACTGTTTTCCAAAGTGGCTGCACCAACTTGCATTCCCACCAACAGTGTCAGAGGGTTCCCCTTTCTCCACATCCTCTCCAGCATTTGT
>CM053607.1:23084180-23107863 GCA_028646535.1 Procyon lotor
GATGGCTCAGTCGTTAAGCGTCTGCCTTCAGTCCAGGTCAGATCCCAGGGGCCTGGGATCGAGCCCCGCATCAGGCTCTCCGCTCTGCGGGAAGCCTGCTTCTCCCGCTACCATTCCCTCTGCTTGTGTTCCCTCTCTCGCTGTGTTTCTCTCTGTCAAATAAATAAAATCTTTAAAAAAAAAAAAAAAAAAAAAAAAAAACTTACAAAAAGAGGAGTACAAAGAGTTCCCACAAATCTTTCACTCAAATTCCTTAATTGTTGATAATTTATAACATTTGCTTTATCTTTGAGCAACATTTACATGCATGCAAAATATACATGCATGCATATCTGTGTGTTCATTTTTTTTTCTGAACTATATGAGCAAACTTAATGAATGCCTTCATTACCCTTGAATTTCAAAGTATGATTCCCTGGACAAGAAGCGCTAATATTAACATCACCTAGGGACTTGCTGGAAACGCACATTCTCAGGACTCTCCTACTGAATCGGAAATTCCTGTGTGTGGGGCCCAGCACTGTTTTTTGATTGACCCTCCAGGTGACTCTAATGAAGCTAAAAGTTTGAGAACCACTGGTTAATGTATATTTCCTATGAACAAGAAATCTTGCTTAAATATCCCAGTACACTTCTCAAAAGCAAGAAATTACCATTAATATGATACTCCCATCTAATATAATGCTGCCATTCCTATTCTATTTCATAGGTTATAATTTGTTGCTATCGTTATTTTAATGCTCAAATTGTCCTAGATGAGAGCCCATTATAGCTGGCTTTTGTATCTTTTTTATATATTCCCATT
The DNA here is from genome assembly GCA_028646535.1 of Procyon lotor. NCBI lineage: Eukaryota > Metazoa > Chordata > Mammalia > Carnivora > Procyonidae > Procyon > Procyon lotor. Next base: position 23,084,986 of record CM053607.1, read on the forward strand.
TTTCTTTGAGAACTTTGTGGCATGAGATGTTTCCGGATCCTCTATCCTCTTTTACTTTCCTTGCCTCAGCCCTGAAATCTGCCATTTCACCAATTGCTACTAGTTCTTTTTATTGGAGAATGGTAATTTAGAAACCAAGATCTAGGTGCAAGGTTTCAGTATTTCTTAGAGTGGACCTAGGACTTCTTTGTTACATATGACCGTGTAGGTTGTACACAGTAAAACCAGAGGGGAGGGATCATTTGTAAATATTCTTAGGGTTTTTTTTTTTTTTTTTTTAAGAATTTTTTCGTTTATTTATTTATTTTTTAAGATTTTATTATTTGTCAGAGAGCGAGAGAGAGAGAGAACACAAGCAGGCAGACGCAGAGGGTGAAGCGGGCTCCCCGCTGAGCAAGGAGCCTGATGTGGGACTCGATCCCAGGACCCTGAGATCATGACCCGAGCCAAAGGCAGCTGCTTAACCAACTGAGCCACCCAGGCATCCCTATTCTTATTGTTCTTGACATACCTCCACCTTGCCTTTGGACCTTTACAGTGTCCTAGTTTACAGCACTATGATGAATTTCTCCATGTATCCATTTTGCCACACTCTTAGAACATGGGTTATTCTAATCTTTGTTTTCTACTTTGTATCCATTTCACCACACTCTTAGAATATGGTTATTTTAATCTTTGTTTTCTACTTAGAGATATCTTAAACCATATTGGCATTTTGTGTGGTAAAGCTAGAATATAAGCTGTAGGCATGAATGTCAGCTCACAGTTTCTGGCTGTGTATTGTTCTTGACAGGACCTAAAGATTCAGTATCTTTCTGTTCCTAGATGAAGTGAACAGCCCACCTACTACATATTTAATATCCTACATGAAATAAAGTACTGTCTTGTATTATAAATAAAAGTATTTCTCTTCCAGAATGGTTTGGTTTTTTTTTTTTTGTTTTTTTTTTTTAAGATTTTTTTATTTATTCATCTGACAAGAGATCACAAGTAGGCAGAGAGGCAGGCACAGAGAGAGAGGGAAGCAGGCTCCCTGATGAGCAGAGAGCCCAATGCGGGGCTCGATCCCAGGACCCTGAGATCATGACCTGAGCCAAAGGCAGACCCACTGAGCCACCCAGGACCCCCTCTTCCAGAATGTTTTTAAATATCCCAAAGACACCATTAACACATGGTAAAACTGATAATAACAGTTTCCATTTTTAAAGATTTCACTATTAGATAGAGAGGGAGAGTGCACAAGCAAGGGGAACAACAGGCAGAGGGAGAAGCAGACTCCCTGCTGAGCAAGGAGTCCCTTGAGGAACTCAATCCCAGGACCCTGGGATCATGACCTGAGCTGAAGGCAGTTGCTTATCCAACTGAGTCACCCAGGCGTCCCAACAGTTTCCAGTTTTAGATTAAAAGTTTGGAATTGCTTCTTTGTTTCCATACAGAAAACCAGCGCTGGGACCTTCCTATCTTTGAATACTTAACACATTATTCTGGTGATTTTTATGTCCACTATCTGCACCTTCTTCATATAAAGATGACATATAGTTCATAAAAATAAAGGCCAGTCTCAGTTATCAATTAATAATGTTTTTCAAAAATAGCATTCTGTTTTTTCCTTTCAGTTACTAATATTTTCCATTTTTATCATCAGGTTTTTTTCCCCTGAGATTTGTGTCTACAACTAGATAAATTATTAAAGTATACTAGTAATATCTTTTTTGTTCTTACTTGGTTTATTTTGTAGGTTTCAGGAGGAGAAGATGAAATACAACAACTGCAGAAAGCATTGCTTGATTACTTGGATGAAAACACTGAGACCGATCCTTCACTAGTGGTAGGAACCTTTTCTCTCTTTTTTGGAAATAACACATCAAATTCAAATTGGATCTAAAAGAAAATTGGGAAGTGTCCTGAAAAGGAAAGTTATTGGGAATACTCCGATTTTTGAAACAAAAGGATACTTGATGATCTAAACAAAAAAGAATGACTGTAGATTGATTTGTCTTATATGAAATTCTGGTACAGGTATGGTATTACACTAAAATGGTGTGACATGGGAAATAGACACCTTTTCATAGTTATCTTCGAGACTGAGTTAGATCATTCCTTTTCATGTGAACATGGCCCAGGTTGTGCTTGAGGTGATCTATTAGCATATGAAAAGAAGGTATTAGAATTCCATATATATATTTATTTTTAAATGTAATCCTTAATTTTATTTTTATGTATATTACATATCCAAATTATTAGTATAATAGGTTCATATATAAAATTTATAAACTGTTTTAGGAAACATTATGCATATATTAGGGTACTTTTTAAATTTTTTTGCTGATGGGATATGCAGTCTAAAAGAGATAACTAAGCTTTTCAGCCAACTACTGCTGATTTTCAGTCGGCATTGAAAGGAACAGATTATTAGTGTGCCTCAGTGTTAAAATATTCCGGTAATAACTGGCTGTATATTTCTTGAAGAAGTAAGGTTGTATTTTGAAAGTAACTAGAGTTTTTACCTTTAGCCTTATATCCCATTGTTCTAAACTTTCCCATGTGACCTATCATCTGTCTAATTTTACTGACCTATGTGTGACACTGTCCTTTGTTAGGTAGCTGATAGTAGTATTCTAGATTTAATACAAGTATGTTTATCAAATTATCTTTTGCCATCATTCATACAAGTGTTAAGACAAAGTAAAATAGTAAGTTTTATATCATTCGATAATCAAACCTTCTAGCTTTCTTAAAATCTCTCTTTATCTGCTGGAAGTTGCTTTAAAGTACACCTTATTTATTCCTGATAGTAAGCACTTTATCAGTGGATTGGAAATTTTGTTACTAATTTCATTTTGAAATGTTGTTAATTTCATCAAGCTTAAGTCTTAATCTGTTATCTTTTCAGTTTTCTCGCAAATTCTATATAGCCCAGTGGTTCCGTGACACAACTCTGGAAACAGAAAAAGCAATGAAATCACAGAAAGATGAAGAATCATCTGAGGGAACACATCATGCAAAGGAAGTTGAGACAACTGGTCAAATCATGCATCGAGCTGAAAACCGGAAAAAGTTTCTTAGAAGCATTATCAAAACCACACCTTCTCAGTTCAGCACATTAAAGTAAGATCCAGAGAGAAAGCATCTTACGCTTTTAGTTATGTCTCTGATATCTATATATTTTGCAAAAAAATTAAATAAAAATTTAATGACTCTTTGTTGTAGGATGAACTCTGATACTGTGGACTATGATGATGCTTGTTTGATTGTTCGATACTTGGCCTCTATGAGGCCGTTTGCCCAGAGCTTTGATATTTATTTGACACAGGTAAACTGGACCAGAATTCCTTATGCAATAATACTGACTTTTCTGATTATGATTATTTGTTGGGTAGTTTATGTCTGATATTCACTGTTGGGAAGAGATATTTTAAAGATTATAAAAGTAGCATTTGTTTCTGTGTTCCATGTTTGTTAAAGGTCTTTTTTTTTTTTTTTTTTGCATGCCTTTTACATATTGATTGTTTTACAGATAAATGAGTATGTATCTATATGAATATACATATAGTATAGGTAGAATGATGTTATAAAAATTATTCAATTACCAAATTATTACTTAAATGATACTAAATATCCTGAATTAGTTACTCATAGCAAGGTTTTAGTAGGGCTATGTGTCCTTGCAGATGAAGCTTAGCAATAAAAAACAGGTTTAATTGAGAATACCAGGATAAAAGACAGGCCCTAAAGTATAGAATGCCTCACTTAATTGTGCTGACCTTCAAGTTAAAATTTTGGATCAGTAAGATAACATCTTTTACTCATATAAAAGTTAAAGGGATGTAAATACAATATTTATTTTCATTTCTTTTGCATATTTTCGTGCAATTTTTTGTTAAATGTTACATGTTCTAAAATTTTGAAAATATTAATGTTTGCTTGGCAGATCCTTCGAGTTCTTGGTGAAAATGCAATTGCCGTTCGAACAAAAGCAATGAAGTGTTTATCTGAGGTTGTTGCTGTAGACCCCAGTATTCTAGCAAGGGTAAAGAAGAGTACAAATGATTCTTCTTATTTGAGTACTGTGTTCAAGTTGAAACATTAGCTCTACTTAGTATAAATTATATTTTCTTCATTTTCTTTTAGCTTGATATGCAACGAGGAGTTCATGGACGATTAATGGATAACTCCACTAGTGTTCGAGAAGCAGCAGTAGAATTATTAGGTCGATTTGTTCTTTGTCGACCTCAGCTTGCTGAGCAGTATTATGATATGCTGATTGAAAGAATATTGGTATGTTTGTTTTGTCATTTTTATTATGGTTCATGAGTATAATTTTGCCTTTCTAATACCACGTTTTTTAATTGTTAAACTAGAAAAGCAGATATCAATCATGTATTTATATTGCCTAATCTCTGTACTGTAGCAACTTTCTAAAGGGGGACATATGTCTTCCTCCTCCCCCTAGAAAACCTGTTAATGTCTATTTCACATACCCACCCTAAAGACAGTTTAAACCAGATTGAATATTAAAAGCTATGGTTTGTGACCCTATAGTGCTGATGAGTCAGTGGGTCGGAAGGCAGGGGAAGCTAACAGTTACTTCTGGTGCCAAGAATCGAATCCAAAAAGTGGTCACTGGACAGCAGAGTACTGGGCAAATTCTAATCTCCAGTCTCCCAGATTTAGAAAGCAGAAAAAAGGTCCTCCAATCCTACTTTGCCTTGAGCAGAGAGCTAAAAGTCCTAATGATTGGACAGAGTGTCAGCAAGGGCAGGAGACACAGATTTCAAACCCACTCATCCCCAGGCCCAAACAAAGAACTAAAGAAGAACATGTTTCAAGAGGATGACTGCTTGATACAGTCGAAATTGGACTCCTTTTTTCAGTTACTACTGCCTTTTGGTGGTGCAAGTTTACATTGAGTAAATGATAGGAACTACAGTGGCATAAATATTTTGGACAGGAATCTTAGAATAAATATGTATATATGTATATAAACAGGAAGAACTATTTTATTGAGAGCTAAGTACAGAACTTTGGTATCTGACAATATTTTTGGATTCTTTATGTATATCTGCATATTTCCTTAAAGCTGAATTATGACAAGTTTTAAATAAAATGAAATGAGAAAGCCATTTGAGTCTTAAGAAGAGACTTAAGAAATACTATTCTAAGATAGTCTTTTCTTGTATGCATGGAATTCTCTGGCCCTGAAGCCTTTTCCTGGAAAATGAAACAGGAAACACTAGCATTACATAATATCTGTGGAATTTCCACCTCGCCCTCTGCAGGCATACTGACTTAACATTAACTCAACAGAAGTATATTGGGCACAGGATTGGGTGGGTATTCCCCACAGTGACAAAAGTTTATCTACCTTTAGTTGCTATCAGAATATTATGTGACTGGGAGTTCAAGAAAATTTCAGCTTTCGTTATCATAAAATCTTGATTGAAACAGAATTTAAGGAAAGAGTAGAAAAATTTTTTTCCTTTTAGTGCCTTAGTCTTTTCAAGAATGAAAAGTGAATCAGTAAGATCCTCAAAGCTAATGAAGTGACAACACCTACCCAAATAGTATATCCTAAAATATTTTCATAATTGTCAGACTGCATAGTGGAAATAATTTTGTACATTGTGTCCAGTGCTTTTTCTTTCTTTTTAAAACTCTTTAATTATGAAAATTTGTGAACTTGAGAATAATAGTGCAATGAACACTCAAGTTTTACCACCATATTTCATCTATATTTTTTGCTAAATTAGTTTAAATTAAACATTTTTCTGCTTCTTCTGTGGATACTTTAGCCTACCTCTCAAAAAATGTGGGCACTGCCCTTATAAACAAAAAATACTATCTCATCTAACCAAATTAATAGTCTCTAAATATCATCTAATCCCCAGTTTATATTCAGATTCTCCAATTATCCCAAAAATTGGTGGAAAAAGTTTATTTTCTAGCTTTTTTTAAAAACAGAATCCAGTCAAAGATCATACTTTGCATTTGGTGATCATGTTTTAAAATTTAGAGTATTCTTGTGCTCGCTTCGGCAGCACATATAATAAAATTTAGAGTTTTCTCTCCTTTTTATACACTTCTCCCATGACATTGACTCATTTAAAAAGACTGGGGTCAGTCTTGTTATTTGCTCATGGTTTTTCTGTTTTGTTTGTTTTGTTTTGTTTTTTTTAAACATTTTATTTATTCATTTGACAGAGAGAGAGATCACAAGTAGGCAGAGAGAGAGAGGGAAGGAGGCTCCCTGCTTGACCTGAGCCGAAGGCAGAGGCCTTAGCCCACTAAGCCACCCAGGCGCCCCGGTTTTTCTGTTTTTGTTTTTTTAAAGATTTTTATTTATTTATTTGGCAGAAAGAGAGATCACAAGTAGGCAGCGAGGCAGGCGTGGTGGGGTGGGGGGAGTGTAAGCAGGATACCTGCTGAACAGAGAGCCCGATGTGGGGCTGGACCTGGACCTAGGACCCTGAGATCATGACCTGAGCCAAAGGCAGAGGCTTTAACCCACTGAGCCACCCAGGCGCCCCCTTTGCTCATGGTTTTATTTAATTTGTTCTTTTGTTTCTTATATTTCTTATTAACTATAAGATGATAGGGACAATGGTTCGATAATTTAATCTAATTAGATTAGCTTAAATCTAATCTAAATCGATTAGATTTAGGTTTAACATTTTTGTTAAAAATACTTCATATGCTGTTTAAGTGCCACTATTCTAAAAGCTTCATATTTGTTATTTCATTTAATTTTGGTGAGCTTATGTTCTAGTCTTGTGTTCAGTGCTATTTAATATTTTTGCATGTCTTTGATTTCATATTTTTAAAGTAAAACAATATAATAACCCATATTTATAGTAACATTAATAAGCTAGCATAGAAAGAGGAAGTATATAGATCATCTTTATTATGTTAATAGTCAATAGACTGATGGTATTTATTTTCTAATGTCATCTTATCACATTTCATCTTATCACTTATTACATATCACATTTCATACATCGAGCATCTTGATTTTTCTGATATTTAAAAATACTTTTCTGTTCTTAGGATACTGGTATCAGTGTCAGGAAAAGAGTAATAAAGATTCTAAGAGACATCTGTATTGAACAACCAACATTTCCAAAGATTACGGAAATGTGTGTAAAAATGATTCGCAGAGTCAATGATGAAGAGGGCATTAAGGTAAGATGAAATGGTGACTACTTTAAAATTCTTTTTTCATTAGTGTTTTCAGTAATTTAAGTGTTTATTGTATCCAAATTTTGTTGATATATATTAAAATTTGATTTATAAAACCTTTACAAGCGAGTCAACATTTTTAGATTATAAATTCAAAAAAGACATACTTTCTTACATTTTTATTTCTAGATTTTATGTTAATTTAATTTTCTCAACCAATTGAATTATAATATTTAATGTTATTGTAGTGATTACATTATATACAGGAAGTTTATTATCAAATTAATTTTCAAATGGTATGTATTTGGTTTTCTAAGTTAATTCTTATTTGAAAGTTTAATCTTATTAATGAACTTATGTGTATATTAATGTTCCTGTATTTTTGTGGGGTTTTTTTTTAGCAACTTCTCCCCAAAAGTAGTAAGAATATTTTTTAGTTTTATCAAAAACATTTGAGTGTATACTATGCAGATTTCGTAGGCTAGGCATAATATCACCTATTTAAAATTTTTACCAATTGTAAAAGATTATAAATTTAAGAAATTAATTGATGAATGTTTTTAAACTGAGAAATTCATGCCAGAAATTCATGGTAGTTTATGTTTTGATTAGTTCTTTATAGCTTTGTTTGGGACGTGGTTTGATTTGTTTTGTTTCTTTTTAATAAATTCTTTTCACACCACGGGGCTTGAACTCATGACCCAAAGATCAAGAGTTGCATGCTCTACTGACTGAGCCAGCCAGGTGCCCCAACTTTGTTTTGGGTCTTATGAGAATTTGGGATTGAGAATTTTGCTATGTTTGTTGTAGTTGTGTAGTTTGAAATTTTCTTTCTTCTAGAAATTAGTAAATGAAACATTCCAAAAACTCTGGTTTACTCCAACTCCGCACAATGACAAAGAAGCTATGACAAGGAAAATTTTAAACATCACTGATGTGGTAAGCACTCGAAAAAAGGTGTGGTCCCTGTGGTTGCAAACCTAGTTTAGGCCTACCCCCTCTTATGAAGAGAGAGACAATGATCAGAGGTTTGGTTAATCTTGACATTTAATACTACAGTTGACCTTTCAGCTTCACAGGTCCACTTACACACGGATTTATTTCAGAAAATACAGTATAGTACTATGAATTTATTTTCTCTAACTTAACGATTTTTTTTTTACTACTGTTTTCTCTCTTCTAGCTTACTCCATTACTGTCAGAGTATAGTATGTAATACATATATCATACAACATATGTGTTAATCAGTTGTTTATGTTATTGGTAAGGCTTCTGGTCAGCAGTAGGCTATTAAAAGTTAAGTTTTAGGGAAATTAAAGTTACACACAGATTTTCCAATATGCAAGGGTTCAGAAACCCTAAACCCTGCATTGTTCAGGGTCAGCTGAAATTCCCTTACTTTACATTTCTGGAGATACTCAAGGGATGCAAAGATGAGATTGGTATTTCTGCATAACCACTTCTTGGCATTTGTTCACTTAAGCAGTGATACTGAAATTCTCCTTATTCCTCCACTGATTGACAACTGAGAGGGGAAGAAGGAAAAGTGGATAAATAGGTAACAGTAGCCCAGGGATAGCAACCTAAAATGAGATAGTACTTTTTCAGAAAACATGAGTTAAGATTAATTTCATTGTGTTTAATTATACGCATAAGCTATAAACTTTTTGACCCAGAATACTTTTTGTTTTGAACATACATTTTGTATTATCATTTACAAGATCATCTTTTTTTCACTCATGTCTTTAAATCTGCTATCTAGAAGGAAAATAATAAGCAAACATTTCTCTTTGTGTTGTTTTAAATCTTACAGATTTTTCTGACTAATTGAAGTTATTCAAAATGTAATATCCCATATTTTTAAAAGTTTTTATTTAATTCTAATTAGTTAACATACAGTGTAAATATGAGTTTCAGGTGTACAATATAGTGATTCAGTACTTCCATACATCACCCAGTGTTCATCACAACAAATGCACTCCTTAATCCCCCTCACCTATTTCACGAATCCTCCCATCGACCTTTCCTATAATACCTTACTTAATTTCAATACATTAAACTAATTTCTTGAATATCTTCTAAAGTGTTTTTCAAATAAAATTCTTTAGCATTGGCAAATTACTGGTTTACTAAAAGAATAGTTTACTTTAAAGATAATTTTTTAAATGAGAACACTGAGACATTTATATACCTCAGGCTAAAACATAGCAAAGATTTGGTTTTTGTTTTTCAGATTTTTTTTTTAAATTTTTATTAACATATAATGTATTATTTGCCCCAGGGTACATGTCTGTGAATCGTCAGGCTTACACATTTCACAGCACTTACCATAGCACATACCCTCCCCAATGTCCACAACCCAGCCACCTCATCCCTGTTCCCCCGCCTCCCAGCCACCCTTAGTTCATTTCGTGAGTCTAGGAGTCTCTTATGGTTTGTCTCCCTCCCCATCCCTTCCTGTTTCATTTCTCTCCCCCACCCCCCCTCACAAACCCCTGCCTTGCCTCTCAAATTCTTCGTATCAGAGAGATCATGTGATAATTGTCTTTCTCTGACTGACTTATTTCACTTAACATAATACCCTCCAGTTCCATCCACATCGTTGCAAATGGCCAGATTTCATTTCTCTTGATGGCTGCATAGTATTCCATTTGTGTGTGTGTGTGTGTGTGTGTGTGTGTACACATACATATACATACATATATACTACATCTTCTTTATCCATTCTTCTGTTGATGGACATCTGGGGTCTTTCCATAGCTTGGCTATTGTGGACTGTTTTTCAGATTTTTAAGTAAATTTCTAATTTTGATAGTTTCACCATATTTTCCCACTTAGGTTGCAGCATGCAGAGATACTGGATATGACTGGTTTGAGCAACTCCTTCAAAACGTGAGTGTTATTTTGACTCCTGATAACAAATAACATGAAATTTAATGGAAGGTTAGTTGTAAGCTTTATCATTTAAAAGAACCTTTTCAGTTATTTTTTTTAAGAATTTTTCTTTTGAGGGAGAACATTTATTTCAGTATATTAGGCTGAATGTGCTGGTTGATATCCCTATTTAATCAATTATTCAATTGCCTGTTATAAATAAGTTTTCTAAATCAGTAATGAAAGTTCTGTCTTCTCTACATTCCAGATAATTATTTTTTTCTTATCCTTTTAATTTATATGTTAGACATGAAATCTACAGATTTACAGATTGCATTAAATACATATTTACCTTTTTTGACATGTTATAAAAGTATAGAATTTCCTATAATAGTGCAGAATTAAACCACAATTGGTGTTCTTTAAAAATTCCATAATGGAAATGTTTATCTCCCAGTGAATTTTTTCATTTCAGAAATTTTAAATAGATATAAGTACCCATCACCCAACCTTAAAAATTATCAGAATTTTCTCAATCTTATTTTATCTTTAATCCTTCCCTTATATATTTTTTTTAATTATTTTTTCTTGGCTGTAATACTTTTAAAGCAAACCTCATACTTTATATCATTTCACCATAAACATTTTAGTGTCTATCTTTAACAGAAATTACTTTAAAAAAATAACCAGAATATCATTATCATCTATATCAAAATAAATATTAATAAGTTATTCCCTAATATTTAATTCCTATTCAGTGTTCCTGATTGTCAGTGTTCAGTGTTCCTGATTTAATTCCTGATTTCCCTGATTGTCTCAAAAATGTATTTGTATATTTGGTTTGCAGTTGCTTTGGTTGATACAGCTCCTAAGTTTCTTCTCTTAATCTATGATAGTCGACCCCTCACCCCTCTTTTTTTTCATGTCACTTATATGTTTTCCTATAGAATGTCCCACATTCTAGATTTCATAGATCTTTTCCTTCTGGGGTCATTTAAGTTGTTGCTCTATTCACCATTTTTTTTTTCTGTAAACTCTGATCTAGAGCCTTAATAATATTGAAGTTCAATTTTGGGAGTAGGAGACAAGAATGATGTTGAATATTAGTACATCACATCAGGAGGCACATAATGTTTGTTTATCCCACTTTCAGTTTAAATATTGTCAACCTGGTGCACCTATTATAATGAGTTTGTTCATTTTTTTTAATAGCATAAATGAATAGATTTGTGTGTCTTTTTTATTTTATTTTATTTATATTTGGGGGGGGGAGGGGCAGAAGGAGAGAGAGAAAGAGAATCCTTACCAGACTCCATAGCCAGCACCACCCTGTTGCGGGGCTTAATCTCACAGCCATGAGATCATGACCTGAACCAAAATCAAGTCAGACACTTAACCAACTGAGCGACCCAGCTTTGTATTTTAAATGTTCATCACAATTCTTTTTGAAGTTCAGATTGTCCCATCTTTGCTCAGTGGTGGTCCCTTCAGGTTGGTCTTGTATCCTTTTGATATAACCTTATTACTGTTTTGTAACCTGATCACTTTTTGCCTCTACAAGATGCCCTAGACTCAACTTGTATATTTTCTGCCCCAAACCTGAAATCAGTCATTTTTCCAAAGAGACCTAATTCCCTTTGCAGAGAATTTGGATGCTGCGGATGTTCTTTGCTAATGGGTTTTCATAGCTTTGGGCCTTCTCCAGAGGATAGAGCTAAAAAAATCTACATTTTTTAGAAAGGCAAAAATAAATCAAGAATTTATATTGATTGTTTTATTCAAATTTTTTATTATGAAAGTCTATTTCTTTGGTTTTATTCTTTCCTTTAGACTAAAAATCTTGGTTCCCAAGGAAAGGAACATAATTTACTTGCTTTGCCCTACTATATTAACAAAAACATTATTGGATACATTTTTTAAGATTGCTTTGCATTTCTTTCTTTTTATCTATAGCTCACTAAAGATACATTATTAAAAGTCCATCTTTTTTTTTTTTTTTTTTTTAAAGGGGGTGGAGGGCTAAAGGGAGAAAGAATCTTAAGCAGACCCCATTGCAGACTCCATCTCACAACTGTGAGGTCATGACCTGCACCCAAATCAAGAATAATATGCTCAACTGACTGAGCCATCCAGGCACCCCATTAAAAGCCCTTCTTGAAATACATTTTTTCTGTTTGATTATATCAACAAGCTACTGTCTAGTTAAATCCGTTTATTTCTGTTTACTCCTGTATGTTTAGCTATATTTTTAACAGTCAACCAAAATTTTTTTTTTTTTTTTTTTTTTTAAGATTTTTATTTATTTGACAGCGAGAAACACAGCAAGAGAGGGAACACAAGCAGAGGGAATGGTAGCGGGAGAAGCAGGCTTCCTGCCGAGCAAGGAGCCCAATGCGGGGCTCAATCCCAGGACGCTGGGATCATGACCTGAGCCGAAGGCAGACGCTTAACGACTGAGCCACCCAGGCGCCCCCCAAAATTGTTTTCTTGAGGCACAATCAAGATCTAGAATTTCACCCTTCAAACTTCTTTGTGCCTCTTTATAGTTGGTACTCTTTCCTTGGCCCTGGGAAACCAGTAGTCTACTTTTTCTCGCTAAAGTTAGACCTTTTGTAGAATTTCATATCATTGAAATCATACAGCATGTAGTTTTTTTGTGTTTGACTTCTTTTAATTAGCAGAATGTTGCTGATAATATTAATATTTTATTCATTTTTATTGACTGTTATCAGTAGTACAGATGTATGGTAATTTCTTTATGAACTCACAAATTTATGGATTTGTGTGAATAATGCTGCCATGAATATTTGTGTGCAACTTTTTGGGTGGATGTGTGTTTTTATTTTTCTTGGGTAAATTCATATGAGTGTGATTGCTGGGTCATGTGGTGAGTGAGAAACCTGCCAGATTCTTTCCAAAATGGCTGAACCATTTCGTATTTCTACCAGCAATGTTCCAGTTGTTTTACATTCTCACCAGTACTTGGTTTTCTCATTCTTTTTAATTTAGCCATCTGATGGTGTGCGGTAATATGTTACTTTTTAAAAAAATTTTTAGGGGTGCCTGGGTCGATCTGTCGGTTAAGTGTCTGCCTTCGGCTCAGATCATGATCCCAGGGTCCTGGGATTGAGCCCCATATTGGGCTCCCTGCTCAATGAGGAGCCTGCTTCTCGTTCTTCTGTTCCCCCTGCTTGTGCTCACTCTCTCTTAAATAAATAAATAAAATTTTTAAAAATAATAATAATTAGCACACTTCAATTATTTCCACATGAGCTCATATACACCTTCCACTCCATCCAGTTTCAATTATTTCTCATTTTTATTTGTGTTGAGTGAGTTTCTTATGGATCAGTGATTCACAACTTAGAGAATGTAGTCTTCTTTTAGGGAAACTTACAGTACTATAGCTTCAAATTCATACATGCATCAAACTATGCACTGACTGAATAATTTTGTTAGCATATACACACAAACACTTTAAATGTATGCAGATTCATTGCCTTCATAACCTATAATGAATTCATAGTTTTATAACTTTTAATGAATTCATAGTTTTTTTTGCCATTTTTCAGTAGCACGTGAAAGAAAATTTTCTATCATGAAAGTCCTTATTTTTGGGGGGGCGCCTGGGTGGCTTAGTGGGTTAAAGCCTCTGCCCTCAGCTCAGGTCATGATCTCAGGGTCCTGGGATCAAGCCCCGCATTGGGCTCTTTGCTCAGCAGGGAGCCTGCTTCCCCTTCTCTGCCTGCCTCTCTGCCTGCTTGTGATCTCTCTGTCTCTCTCTCTGTCAAATAAATAAATAAAATTCTTTAATAAAAAAAGTCCTTATTTTTTTATTTCTGTAAAGTAGTCTAATTAATTTAAACCACTGTCAGTATCTCTATAATAGGTACACAAAAATTGAATTGGTTTTTTTAGAGCCACTCATTTTCATTGCTTATGAACCAAGACTGTGGTCCTTTTCCAGTTTATAAGAAAATACAGGTGGTGCACATGAGTGGCTCAGTTGATTAAGCATCTGCTTTGCGTTCAGGTAAATGATCTCAGGGTCCTGGGATCAAACCCCACTTCTGTCGGGCTCCCCGTTTAGGTGGGAGTCTGTTACTCCCTCTCCCTCTGCCCTTTCCCAACATGTGCTCTCTCTCAAGCACGACTGCTCACTCTCAAATAAATGAATAAAATCTTTAAAAACTTTAAAAAAAAAGAAAATACAGGCAGTGAAAAAAAAAACTTGAATAACCTATATTTCATCTGTTCCTGGCCTAGTAATCTAAAACAAGATCTCCTTAAAGTTTACAGTCAAATATTTTATCAACCAATGAACAGGAAAATTAATATACTCATGTAATTTAATAGTACCCCACATTTTAAAGGAGGAGACTACTGAAACATAGAGCAACTTAGATGAATAATAAAAACATTACACAGAGTGAAGAAGACTTACATAGAAGAGTACATATTCTGATTCCATTTATATTAAGTTCTAGGAGAGGGAAAAACTATAGTCTGTGTTGGAAGAATTCAGAATAGTGGTTGCAGGGGGCCAGGGATTGACATGGAAGGGACATGTACTAGGGTTCTCCAGAGAAGCAGAACCAACAGGATATGAGAGGAGAGAGAAAAGGATTTATTATAAGGAATTGGCAATTGTGGGGGCTCTTAAAACCCAAAATCTGCTGTCTGCAAGCCTGAAGTCCAGAAAAGCTACTGGTGTAGTTTAGTCTGTGTCTGAAGGCCTGAACCATGATATAAATCCCAGTTGGAGTGCAAGAGAAAGCTGATATCCCAACTCAGAAAATAGTCAGTTTCTTCCTTTTTCCACCTTTTGTTCTCTTCAGGCCCTCAATGGCTTAGGCGATACCCACCCAAATTAGAGAGGATAATCTGCTTTACTGAGCACCAATTCAAATGTGAATCTCATCTAGAAACATCCTCACCAATACCCAAAAGTAATATTTAGCCAGATAACTGGGCATTCTGTGGCCCAGCCAAGCTGAAATATAAAATTAACCATCACAAATCCACTCTCAAATTAGCACCTATTTTTATATCTTTAAACCATACTTCATTTCCAAAAAACAGTTAACAAGGTCATAGTTCCACCTAACATGATACAGCTATCCTGCATACTATTGAAAATGCACTTAAAAAAAAAAAAATGTGCACTAACCTCTTTCCCAGGAGGAAAAGTGAAGTCCTTGAGTGATCTTTACTCTTCTCTTTGATATCTCATAACTTAGATATACTGTGATATGAAGTCAATACATCTATTTTATGGTAAGGGAATAAGAGGGAAAAAAAATTATTTGCTCTTTCCTCTCTCCCTCCTCCCTCCTACCATCCCTCCCTACACACATACATACACACTAATATATTCATAACAAAATACGTAGGAAATGGTCATGACAATGAAAGTTTTTGTTTCTATACCTTGTAATACAGTCATGGCTGCCTTCCTCTACCCACTATTCCCCTTTGCCTTCAACAAGGACCTAACCTGACCTTGGTTCACCCTGAAATGACTCATAACTTCATTCCTGAAGGATCTTTACCACTAGTAATCCTGCCTGGGTTGGGTTGATATAGTTTTACATTGACCTTAATCATTGGAGATGGTTATACTAAGAGTTGCCATAAGGGATCTCCTATATTCCAGACATACTCTTCCTTATCTCCATTGTAGAGTAGTAGTCCAGTCTCAGGTAGTCAAGATCAGTCACTCCAGCCAGTACCCTAATTCCCTTCTTTGCGTGTTGATTCAGAGGCATGAGGAGCCCAGAGTAGTTGGGTCGTTACCTTAACTTCCAGTGGGATCATTGTTGTGTCTCTGGTGGGATCTCCTTCTGGAACTAAGACCTTTGGGTCGTCAGCAAAGCATAAAGTTGCCAGAAGCAAAAATTTTGCTGGCAGGTCACTAGAGGTAATAGTGAGTGATGCCACTCCCACTTCCACCCCTTGCAGATTTCTGGACTGTGAATCCTGGTTGTGAGCTAAACAGCACCAAATATTGGATGCTGATTCAGACCATATAGAGCCTTCTGGAGAATCTTGCCCCAGCTGTGCAGGATAACTCTTCAAAAGTCCATTCCATGTTCTGTCATTCCATTGATCAAGAGTAACTCTGTGTAGGGGCACCTGGATAGCTCAGTTACTGAGCATCTACTTTCGGCTTGGGTCATGGTCCCAGGGTCCTAGGATGGAGCCCTGCATCAGGCTCCCTGCTCAGCGGGAAGCCTACTTCTCCCTCTCTCGCTTCCCATACTTGTTTTCTCTCTCTCGCTGTGTCTCTGTCAAATAAATAAAATCTTAAAAAAAAAAAGTAATTCTGTGTAGAATACCATGACAGTAAATAAGACATTCTAAATCTACAGGTGGTAGTTTTGGCAGAAGCACTACATGCAGGGAAGGCAAGTCTGTATCCAGAGTGTTCCAGTAAGAACAAAGTGCCACTTCCATTATGAAAATGGTCCTGTGTAATCAGCCTACCCACAAGATAGCTGGCTGTTCACCCAGGGAGTGGTTCCATATCAGGGACTCAGTGTTGGTCTCTGCTGCTGGGAGATTGGGCACTCAGTGGTGCCCATAGCCACACTGGCCTCCATGTCATTGAGCCCATGTATAACCTCCATTCCTGCCACCATGGACAGTTTGTTCATCAGCCCATTAAGCAATAAGGATAGTTGGGGAAAGAGGCTGATATCCTCAGAGAAGGTACCTACAGAACCAGTCACATCTATACCACTTAGAATTGATGACATGCTGCTGTGCATACCCAACTTTACATCTTGGGGGGTTTAGGTAACACCCAGTTCATCCTGGACATCTCAATTTGCATGATAGTGTCGTGACCCATGGCTAGGCATTCAGTATCTACTAAGGCCCAGTAGCAGGCCAAGAGCTCTCTTAAAAAGGAGAGTACTTATCCACAGAGGATGGCAAGGCTTTGTTCCAAAATCCTAAGTGTTTGTACTGCATGCAATCCAATATACAGTTAACCCGATTTGGCAGTGTTTGTACTGCCAAAGACTCCAAACAGCATCTCTCTCTGCCGCTGACACTTCAAGCACTTTTGGATATACCGGATCATCTGTCCCATGATGCAGAGCAGCTTGGATCCCAGCAGCCCGGATCTTGTGCATAGCCTTCTTCTGTTCTGGGCCCTACTCTAGCACAGGGAGCATCTCGGGTCACTCAGTAAATGAGCCAGAGTAATACATACAAAAAAAGAATTTGTTGCCTCTAAAATCCAAAGCCCACCAAGCATTGTGCCTCTCTTTTTGGTGTTATATATAGGAGAGGCCAGATAAACAGTTTATCCTTTACCTTAAAAGGGATATCTCAACATACCCCACACCACTAAGACCCTAGTAATTTCACTGAAGTAGAAGACCCCTGAATTTTTGTTGGATTTATTTCCCCACCCTCTTACATACACAAGTCTTATCAATAAGTCTAGAGTGGTTGCTACTTTTTGCTCACTAGGTACAGTCAGCATCATACCATCAATGTAATAAACCAGTGTGATAATCTTATTAAAGGAAGAGGTAATCAAGATCTTGCAAACTAAATTATAACAAAGGGCTGCCGAGTTAATATACACCTGAGGTAAGGCACTGTGGTGTACTGCTGGCCTTGGTTGCTGATTAGCAAACTGCTTCTGGTAGGCCTTTGACAGGGATGGAGAAAAGGCATCTGCCAGAGGGTACCAGGCAATCAGGGAATGTATTGATTTGCTCAAGTAATACCTTATCTGGTACAGCAGCTGCAGTTGAAGTCTCCACCTGGTTAAGCTTATGCTAATCCACTATCATTCCCCAGGATCCATCTGTCTACTGCACAGGCCAAATAAGTTAAGTTGAATGAGAAGGTGGTATGAATTACCATCTCAGCATCCTTCAAGTCTTTGATGATAGCACTAATCTTGACAGCCCCTCCAGTAATGGAGTATTGCTTTCAATGTACTATTTTCCTGGGTAGAAGCATTTCTCATGGCTTCCACGTGGCTTTTCCCACTGTAATAGCCCTCATTGCATGGATCAAAGAACCAATGTGAGGATTCTGTCAGCTGCCAAGTGTAGCTATACCAAGTTTGCATTTTGGTACTAGGAAATAATCACAGGATGTATTTGGGGACCCACTGGACTCATTGTGAAACAGACCAGAGTTATACCCCCATTGACCACCTGACCTCCAAACCCCAACCCTATTCTGACTTGTGGGCCACATCAATTTTTAGGGTCTCCTGGAATTAGTGCCAGTTCAGAACCAGCATCTAATAATCCCTAGAAGGTCTGATCATTTCCTTTTCTCCAATGTACCGTTAACCTGATAAAAGACTATAGGTCCATTTGGGGAAGGTTAAGGAAAAAATTTACAGTATATTTTCCATAGAGTATGGGACTCTTCCTGTACTTAAAGAATCAAGAGGATTCCTCAGAGAATGCTATAGATAGAATGTGTGTGTCGCCAAAATTCATATGTTGAAATAATCCCTATAATGATACTAGGAGGTGGGCCTTTTGGGGGATGATTAGGTCATGAGGGTGGAGCTCTTGTGAATCAGATTAATGCCCTTCTAAGAAGAGACACGAGAGAAGATCTCTCTGTTCTCTGCCACATAAGGATATGACAAGAAGACCGTTATCTGCAGGCTAGGAAAAGAATCTTCACCAGAAGATGCTGGCACCTTGGTCTCAGAGTTCTCAGCTTCCAGAGCTACAAGAAATAAATTTCTGTTTTAGTCTATGGTATTTGTTATAGTGGCCCAAGCTAAGACAGAAATTGGTACCAAAAAGTAGGATGCGGCTGAAAACAATTAATGTGGAAGTGGCTTTGAAATTGGGTAATATGTAGAGACTAAAAGAGTTTTGATGTGCATACTAGAAAAAGCTGACATTTCAAGGGATATTGAAAGGCAGTTCTGGTGAGGGCTCAGAGAGAAAAGAAGAGAAAGTTTTGTCTTCTTAGAGAATACATATGTTCATGTACAGAATGTTGGTAGAAATACTGATAGTAAAGGCCATTCTGATAGGGTCTCAGATGGAACTGAGAAACATGCTACTGGACAAAAGAAAAAGCAGTCTGTCACAAAGGGGCAAAGAACGTGGCTGAATTGTGTTCTTGTTCTAGAGTTTTGTGAAAGGTAGAACTTCAAGAATGAAATTGGATATTTAGCTGAGGAGATTTCTAAGTAAAGTATTGAAGGACCAGTTTGGTTTTGTTTATAACCAAATACTGCCTCTCCGTCAACCAGTGAATGGGTAAAAAGACTGATATTTCCATACAGTTTCATAGTATTCCACATCATAAAGGAACAAACTACTGATACATACAACTTCGGTGAATAATAAAAACATTATGCAGAGTGAATGAAGCCTTACACAGAAGGGTACATGTTGTGATTCCATTTATATGGAGTTCTAGGAGAGGCAAAATTAATCTGTATTGGGAAGACTCAGAAGAGTGATTGTGGGGGTCAGGGATCGACTGGGATGTAACATGAGGGAACTTTCAAGGATGATGGTAATAGCTCTATCGGTGATTCTAAAAGTTAAAGTTACTGAGAGTACTTGCAACTTGTTAGATATACAAATTCTAGGGCTTTACCTCAGTAACTCTGAAGGTGGGCCCCCCATTCTATATTTTATAGTCTCTCCAGATGATTCTGATATAAGCTAAAGATGTAGATCACTGTTCTGTATCTTGATAGGAGTTTGAGTTCTACTAGTGAATGCACTTAATGAAACAGGAAATGAATGCTGAAGATTTGTACATTTGATTTTGTGTAAATTTTATCTCAAAGGGACAAAAAAGAGTGTACTATTTACAGTTTACTTTGAAATACATCAAAAATAAGATGGATAAAGATATGTGTGTATATATACATATGTATACATATGTACATGCACATATGCATATATAAGCATAAGGCTGGTTTAACATCAGTGTGTGTGTATGATTTAACACTAAAGAAGAAATAAGTAATCATTCCAGGAAACAGGCAATTTGTTGATAAAATTTAATAACTTTGATAACTTCTAATAAAGTAGGAATAAAATCTGACAGAAAATAGCTATAAACCTAAAGTGAAAATCATGCAAAATGGGAATATGTTCGGAGATCTCATCAAAATAAAAAATAGTCGTCAAGGGGCACCTGGCTGGCTCAATTGGTAGAGCATGAACTTTTGATGTCAGGGTCTTGAGTTCAAGTTTCATGCTGGATGTGGAGCCTGCTTAAAAATTAAAAAAAAAAAAATATTTAAAAAAGAACAAAAGAAAAAAACTCATCAGATATGTTGAGGTGATTGTAAAATGTATGTGGAAAAGCAGAGAACTAAAAATAATTGTCATTTCTGAAAATGCAGAACTAACTTGCCTAATCAAATATAAGGACTTATTTTAAATATGCAATAGTTAAGATAGTGTGGTAGTAAACAGACCAGTAGAACAAGATGGAGAGCCCAAAAATATGCCACCCTGTATTTAGGATATACTTATAAAATAGAAGTGGCACTACAGCTAATGGGAAAGGATGGACTTCTCAGTAAATGGGGCTGGGACAATTGGATATCCATAAGGAATTTTTCTTTTCTTTTCTTTTCTTTTCTTTTCTTTCTTTTTTTTTTTTTTAAAGAATAGCTTCCGGGGTGCCTGGGTGGCTCAGTCGTTTAGCGTCTGCCTTCGGCCCAGATCAGATCCCAGGGGCCTAGGATCAAGCCCCGCATCCGGCTCTCCGCTCTGCAGGAAGCCTGCTTCTCCCGCTACCATTCCCTCTGCTTGTGTTCCCTCTCTTCACTGTGTTTCTCTCTGTCAAATAAATAAAAAATCTTAAAAAAAAAAAAAAAAGAAAGAAAGGAATAGCTTCCTACTTCTAGGGTCCCTCAGTGGCTCAGTTGGCTAGGTGTCCAACTCTTGGTTTCTGCTCAGGTCATATAATAAGACTGAGCCCCACATCAGGCTCTGTGGTCAGTGGGGAGCCTGCTTGAGAATCTCTCTCCCTTTCCCTCTGCCCTCCCACCACCCCAGCACCCACATGCGTGCTCTCTCAAATATTTTAAGTAAATCTTTAAAAAAAAAAAAAAGATTCCTACTTCAACTCAATAATCACTTCCAAAAAAATATATAATAATCTCTTCCATATAAAGAAAATCTTTAAAACCTTTAGAAGATAATATATGTGAATATATTTTTGGCCTTTATATAGGGAAAGATTTCTTAAACAAGTTCCAAAACCATTAACTTTAAAAGATTGATAAATTTCCCTGTGTTGAAAGGAAGTACATTTTTTAATCAAAATATATCTAAAAGCAAAAACACGGGTCACAAACTGGGAAATGATATTCGACACACATGTAACATGGAAAAAAGGATCATTTAAGAATATTAAGGATATAAGAATATAAAGGATATTAAGAATATGTGGGGAAAAGAAGAATATGTAAAGAACTCCTCTTCTATAAAGCAACATAAGGCAAGAGTCCCAGTAGGAAAATAAGTAAAAGGCATGAATAGGCATTTCATACAAGAAATAGCACATATGGCCTATACAGTGTTCAGCTTCATTAGTAATATGGAAATTACAAATCAAGACTATGTTTTACATTCATTTGATTGGCAGAAATTGAGAAGTCAGATGATAACAAATGATGGAAAAGAGATGGATTAAACAGTATCTCGAGGCGCCTGGGTGGCTCAGTGGTTTAAAGCCTATGCCTTCGGCTCAGGTCATGATCTCAGGGTCCTGGGATCGAGCCCCATATCGGGCTCTCTGCTCAACAGGGAGCCTGCTTCCTCCTCTTTCTCTGCCTGCCTCTGCCTACTTGTGATCTCTCTCCTCTCTGTCAAATAAATAAATAAATAAAATCTTTAAAAAAAACAAAAAACAAAAAAACAGTATCTCTTAAACTACTAATTGAGAAAATACTATAACCAATTTGAAAAAATATAGCATTATTTCATAAAGTTGAATAATTATACAACCTGTGACCTAACAGTTCCACTTCAAGGTATATACCCAAGAAAATTTTGCATATGTGTGCCAGGAGACAAAAGAATTCTCATTATGCCATTAAAAATGTAATTAACCTATCTTCAGAATATCTAAATTAATTGCAGTTTTAACATAGTAGCCTATTGCTTATCGGTTCAAATGAATATAGTACAGTCATTTGCAACAACCTGGATTACAGTTAGGGACGTAATACTGAGTGAACAAGGCAAGTCCCAGAAGCCAGCATCTAGCATGATACCTTTTAGAAAGTTGAGAATCAGGCAAAACTATAAACAGTATATACTTACACGATTTTTTTTAAGCAAAGAAATTATAAAATTCCTGATAGTGGTTACCTTGAAGTGACACAGAAGATGGAATAAGGGAAGGAGCACATTGGGAAAATAAAAGTCCATGGAAATATTCTTGTTCTTGAGTTGGGTTCATAGTACAATATTTTTATAAATAAACAAAAGGGCACGTAGCAGTGTCAATGGTGTGTCATGAACCAAAATCTAGGATTTATACTTTTGTGTATACTTGATCTCTTGGAGAGGAAAAAGAGAAAAGAAGGAAGAGAGGATTGTTTTCTGCTCCTTCCTGGAAACGGCTAGCATGTGATTTTAGTAGCTGCTTAAAGAATTGAGTTGTGGGAATGCCTGGGTGGCTCAGTCAGTTAAGCAGCTGCCTTCAGCTTGGGGCATGATCCCAGGATACTGGGTTCAAGTCCCACATCAGGCTCCTTGCTCAGTGGGGAGCCTGCTTCTCTCTCTGCCTCTACTTGCTTGTGCGCGCTCTCTCTCTCTCTGACAAAATCTTTTAAAAAAAAAAAAAAAA
>CM053607.1:23107963-23142769 GCA_028646535.1 Procyon lotor
AACGAGCCACATGTGTTTTTTTAACTTAATTTGAATTTTTGTTTTCATTTGATTTTAATTCTTAAGTCATACTAGCAACAATTCACATGTTTAGTAGCTGCATGTGTCTTGTGGCAACCATATTGGACAGCACAGATAAAGAACATTTCCATCATTGCAGGAAGTTATATTGGATAGCACTGGAACTCTTGAAAATCGAATACACATTTCAACTTCTTTAATATCGCCAGAATTGTATTAGCTAGTCTATATTAACAAAAATATACCTAAGATGACTTTACAATTGACCTATGATTATAAAAGTTTGAATTGGTATAATTAGACTGATCTTTTTTCCTCATCTCATCATTCCTAACACTTTTCTTATATTGTTTATTAATAATCTGGCAAAGGGTAATACAGAAAGAAACCTAGCTTTATGTTTTATAATTTAAAAAATTGAAGGTACAATTCAGATGAAGTTATAATTATATAAAAAATGTAATTAGCATACTTTTTTGAGTTATCAAAAGACTTGAAATAATGAAGCATAGAGATTCTTTAAAATAATCCAACTAGCACTGAGCTTTAAGGAAGGTCGCCTTTCTCATTTCTCTCATATCCCACCTCAGGTCCTACACACAGCAGTTAAAATACTTCATACTAACATTGTTTGAAAGTATTTATAAATTACTGGTCTCTAAGATATTTTAAAACATTTGCTATATATTTTTTATTTATTTGCATTTTCCATATTAATTGTTAATGACAACCTGAAAAGCTTTTTATGGACACATTTAATGCATTTATTATTATTATAATTGCCTAATGAATAATTATACTGGGATTTTTTTTTTTATATATATACATATATAGTTGTTGAAGTCTGAAGAGGATTCCTCATATAAACCTGTGAAGAAAGCTTGTACTCAACTTGTTGATAACCTAGTTGAGCACATTCTTAAATATGAGGAATCTCTAGCTGGTAAGACATTTTATATATTGGTCATTAAGTTGATTTTATAAGATATTTTTAAATATTTTGGGCACATTTCTCAATTTTGCTTCTGGTTCTACTTAGCCTAATAATTAATGACAATTTTAAATGAAGGGGGGTTTTTGTTTGATGTTGCATCCTAGATTATGTTGTTTAGGTTGACTAAGATTATCTAGAGCAGTATAATAAAAGCATAGGTCTCATCTCTTCTACATCTTTCAGTACTGTATAATTTTAAATGTTATGTTGAACAGACATAAAAGTTCAGGTGCTAATATATATTTAGCTAGTTGCACTCATCCAAAAACTGTTTGATATCTTTTAAATGATACAAAATTTTCTCTCAAAATGAAATTGTTTTTACTATGATAAAAATGTTTTTAAAAGATTTGTAGTACATTCCTAATATTATTTATAATTGCTATATAAAATGTTTAATCTTAGCTAGATAAAACAGTTAATATTTGTTAAGTTGACAAGTTCCTTAAATACTTAACATTTTATATTATCTATTACATTATTTACCAGTCACAAATTTGAAGTTTATAAATAATTATATAAAACTGTAAAAGTAATAATTGATAATCTGTTGCTTAAAGCACTCAAAACTAACATTACTTCCCATATCCTAATGTATTTTGGTGAGGAACAATAGCCTCGGTCATTCTCCAGAATTGGGAGCCTTAAAGAGGTACCATTACGGCACCTAAGGAAATTGTTGATATCCTTTATATTTTATAAGCAGTTTCTTTTCTTTAATTTTTTTTTCATTTTCCATGTGTACCTCTTTTTCTTTTTATCTCCTAATTTAGTTTCCCCTATTTTTGCCTATTCTAGATTTTAAGGGTGATACTGTTGTCAAATTTGAAAAATTGCTAATCTCTTCTAAAAACTAATTTGCCTCCTAAGAACCACTGTATCTCCTAACCAGCAGCATTTTCCTCCCACTGGAGCATATTTTGTTAACTTTTCTGAGGTAGCACGGGTCCAGCTTCTTAACTTGTCACGCCAGTCTTTTAACATTCTTCTACCATGGTAACATCTCTTTTTTCTCAGTACCCTCAAACACAGTATCACCTCAGCTAATTTGTTTTTGTCCCCCTTTGCCAACTTTCCCTTGCTTACTTCCATCCTTTTTAGATATAAGCAAGACTATGTTTATTCCCAAAAGCCCATCCCTAAACTTAGCTTCTATTCTACTTATTAACCTCAGTCCTACACCCCTTAGTGTAAAATTTGCCTTCCATAGCACAGACTCTTTGTCTCTTATGCTTAATATATGTAATATGTATAATAAAAGAAAAAATGTAGGAAGTCTAATATGAGAAATACTAATCTTTTATTGAAACATATACTAAATCAGTTCAGGGGGTAATATTGAGTAACTTAAATAATTGTATAATTTCCACTGCCTTGTCATATTTTAGTATCTAATTTCTGTTTTTCCAGACTCTGACAATAAAGGTGTGAATTCTGGAAGATTGGTAGCTTGCATAACCACTTTGTTCTTATTCAGCAAGATAAGACCTCAGCTCATGGTTAAACATGCCATGACAATGCAACCATACCTTACCACTAAATGTAGTGTAAGTATAGAGCTGTCCTACTTTTCTTTCTTACCATATAGTATTTTCAGTTTAGAATTCACATGATGTCATCCACACTTTCACTGACCAGCTGTGTCTTGTACTCAAATACATGTTCTAATATATGTGGCAAGTTATCTACATTTTTCTGATGTATTATAAATGAAGTTCAGTCTTCATTTCCTCCATAAGCTCTGCAGTTCAAATCCTCAGTAAATGCTTACTAAATGTTTTAACTACCTCAAAGGTGAATAAGGCAGAGTTCCTCTCACTGAGAAATATACTGTCTTTTGGATTCTAAATTTGCTTTTCATTTGTCATTTCAGTATATTTTCTTATGAGTGTATCATATTTATTTTCTAATATATCAATATTTTGAATATGGAAAATCTAGTCTATCAGAGATATTAGGTGGTTTTAAGTTAATATTGCACATACTCTGCTTTCTAAAGTTAAATGTGAAAATCAAATATAACGTTGCTTGTGTAAAATAATCCATCAAGTCTAAAAACTTTAAAATGTAAATAGTTTTTTAACTTGCTATGTTCCCAGTGTTCCTAAGGAACTAATTTTAACTGTTTACTAGATTTGCTTTGCTGCTATGGTCTCGTTTTTTGGTGATCTAAAATTAACAAGTTCTAGATGAAAAACCTGAGAAATTTTAACTGTGAAAAGTACCAGAAGACAGATATATAAAACAACATATAATACTTCTGAAATCCTAATTCTATCTTTAGGGCTTATATTAGATCCAGAAATAAATTGATTAATATATAATCTATGGCCAGTAATAATAGCTAATATTTATTGAGCACAGTGCCAAGTACTACGAAGAATTTTACATGCATTATCTCATTTACCTTGTGAAGGTAGGTATCGTTATTATTTCAGTTTTACAGATAAGAAACTAAAGCCTTGAGAATATAAAAAACTTGCATAGTATCACACAGCTGACCAGTCCCAAAGCTAGAATTCAGCTCCATGTCTGCCTGCTTCTAAGAACTGGTCTTAAAAAAAAAAAAAAGAATTGCTCTATAATATAACTTGCATGAATAGGCCACGTTTGAACCAGTATTACTTTGAAGCAAGATTACTTTGAAAACATTTTCTATAGTTTTTATGTGTGTGTGCATACACATATCTGCACATATATATATTAATCATATCAGATGGGTAATGTGCCAAAGTTCTAACAGAGTTTCAGGGAGGTACATGTCCCATAAGAGTGTGAACTTTCATCATGCTTATGAACTACAGAAGGATATATAAATATATTTTTTTATTTAATCCTGTGGGTATGCTAAAAGGAAGGATGAGTGTTGGAAAGTTTTATACACATACACACAAAGTTTTATATAAATAAGGCCATCTTCTGTATGTTAGACACATTTAAATATTTTTGTTTTCTTTATCCTGCCTCCCTCCACCTTTATTCTTCTTCATCTCAGGATGAACAACCTGGAGAATCCTTATATACTGTATCCATGCTTCTGTAATTGTGCACAATTTGCTAAATATCTTGTGAGAACAGACTCACCCCCACCCCCCATTGAGAACTACTAGGTTAACATACACAGTTTGGAAAAATACTAATCTTAAAAACAGTATCAATCTTAGTAAAATACTCAGTTAATATTTAAATACCTTTGTTCAGAATTGGCTTGTGTTGTATTTTAGGGGAAAAAAGAATTAACTGTAGCATTGTGATTAAGTGATCCAAAGGTTACATGATAAATTAGTGGCAGAGCTAGAATTCAGGTTCCTGACACTTTCTGATGTTCTTCCTTCCATATCTTAAAAAAGCTCTTTTCTAATAGTCTTTTTTTTTCAACTGAAACTTTACATATGTAATACCTCAACCCCCAAATACATAAAGGTATATATAGTTTCTTGTTAAGATTTTGATATTCATAAAGCACTGATTTTATCATTGTAGACACAAAATGATTTCATGGTTATCTGCAATGTTGCAAAAATCCTGGAGCTGGTTGTACCACTGATGGAGCATCCAAGCGAAACCTTCCTTGCCACTATTGAAGAAGATCTAATGAAGCTTATCATCAAATACGGCATGACTGTAAGCATTCAGTTCACCATCTCTGCATCAATTAGATTAAAATTCATAAATGCTAACTAAATCATGTTAATACCTTTGTCTCCAACTTTTATCTAAACTGTAACATTTTCTGTATCTTTTAGGTGGTGCAACACTGTGTAAGCTGTCTTGGGGCAGTTGTAAATAAAGTGACACAAAATTTTAAATTTGTGTGGGCCTGTTTCAATAGATACTATGGTAAGTTCAGTGCCTGGGCTTTAAAATTATGCTACATCCTAAAAAAAAAAAAAAAAATTATCCTACATCCTGTAGTATTTCTAGCTCCTTCTTAAAAACACATCTGGGGTCGACTGGGTGGCTCACTGGGTTAAAGCCTCTGCCTTCAGCTCAGGTCATGATCTCAGGGTCCTGGGATCAAGCCCCGCATCGGGCTCTCTGCTCAGTGGGGAGCCTGCTTCCCCCTCTCTCTCTGCCTGCCTCTCTGCCTGCTTGTGATCTCTCTCTTTCTCTGTGTCAAATAAATAAATAAAATCTTGGGAAAAAAAAAAAACTCACATCTGATAGGGGCACCTGGGTGGCTCAGTCATTAAGTGTCTGCCTTCAATGCAGGTTGTGCTGCTCAGTGAGAAGCCTGCTCCTCCCTCTCCCACTCCCTCTACTTGTGTTCCTTCTCTCCCTGTCTCCCTCTGTCAAGTAAATAAATAAAATATTAAACACACACACGCACACAGACACACACCTCTGATAAAGACAGCTTTGAGGGAATTGTAAGAGGTGTGATTGTCCTCTAGTCCATTCTCAGAAGCAATATTTTCTAGTATCTTTTGTATTTCCCTAAGAATTCAATATAATTACTTCAGAAATTTACCTCATATTAAATGTTGGTAAGTTTTTTACCCTCTATGTAAAATAAAATTTAAATATCTTTTTTTTCTTATATCAATTGATTTAGGCTATAAAGTATGCCCTCATAATTCTAGATGTGTTTGATACTTAGAACTATTAGTAAAATTTAATTTTTAACAACTTAGCAGTAATTATTTAAAGATAATAATTCAAGGATAAAATGTTTCTTGTAAATAAATATATTTTATCTTAATAGGTGCCATTTCAAAATTAAAAAGTCAGCACCAGGAAGACCCAAATAACACCTCACTTCTAACAAACAAACCAGCACTTCTCAGATCCCTTTTCACTGTTGGAGCACTATGTCGGCATTTTGATTTTGATCTAGAGGATTTTAAAGGCAACAGTAAGGTAAAGATTCTAATATTAATTACTTAGTATGCTATAAAAAATAGGACTGTGTGACCCTGTGAACTGAAAATTACTAATGACCCAGGATAAAAGCAGCATTAGAGTAGTCTGGTTCAATGAGAATTCTGAAGCAGCGCTATCCAAAAAATGGTTCTCAGACTAGCCTCTGATCTACACACTGTTTGTTACGGGTTTATAACAAGAAGCTTACACACTCGTAACAGAAGACACACTGGATAAGCAGCTGACTTTTTTTTTTTTTTTTTTTTAATTTTCTTAGTGAAGGAACAGTATATTAATTTGTATTCTTACACAAACTTCTTTGTCACAGACTTTTATTTTGAATGTCACTGTTCTAAAATCTATGAATTTATAAGTTTGTTAGTGATTTATTCTTTAGTAAAGTTCACATGTGGAAATTCTTGCTGTTTGCTTTTAGGTTTTTTCTTTATAGTTGAAAGCTGATCAAAGCTACTCTTCTTCATACACTTGAATGTGGTTTTTTCCCCTTAGGTTAATATAAAGGATAAAGTACTTGAACTATTGATGTATTTCACCAAACATTCAGATGAAGAAGTACAAACAAAAGCCATCATTGGTCTAGGTAAGTTAAGTCTAAATTTCTTTATAGTTTTGGTTGTTTGAGAGGTTGAACAAATTTTACAATAATGTGAATCTAAACTGTCGTTTTCTTTAAATATGTTTCTATTCACAGTAGGATTTGATGTATAGAATATAGGGCTGGGGGTTAAGACACCTGGGTTCCATTCTTGGCTCAACCAGTGACTTTCTGGATGACCTTGAACAAGTCATGTAACCTCTCTATTCATCAGAGAAACTTTATTTTGGTAGCATTAACAAGTTTTATAATTTCATGTGCATGAGTAAACTGCTTATATTAGTCTTTTGAACAAAAGTGAGTAATAAATTTTTATTTACCCAAACCTCACTAAATATTTACTGATTTCTTTAAATAAACTTAAATCTTAGTATCTTATTTCTCCTTCATCCCTTTCAGAAAATTACATATAGCAAACCTACTAAAAATTCAGATATCACTTTAGGGAGTTAAATTAGTACAGTGTTACCTTCAAGCCAAATGTGTACCTTTTAATATTTAGTCTGGGCGTCAGTTAGATGAAGTGGCAAACTTAAAGTGTTAATTCAGAGAACAAATGGTGCAAATTTTAACTTGAAAAAGTAGCACTTTGTAGAAAATAGTGCCTTTAGACCAGTTAATAAATGACATCTTGCTTGGGCCGTAATTATATTATACTGTGTGACCTTGGATTAGTTATCTGATCACTCTATGCTTTGAATTTAGTTTGTTATTTGGCATCCGTAATACTTGCTGTCATTAAGGATCTTCATCTTATGTTACATAAATAAGCGTTTTGTATAAATAAACATGAATAGTATTATTTTGCTACTTATTAACTTATGGTTATAGGATTCAGCATTGTGGCTTCATTATAATACCATAAAAAATAAAAGGAAGATGTTGTTAGCTCTAGTTTATTCTAGAATTATTCTCTTTCATCAAATGGGTAAATATATATTAATTTTTAATAATGCCAATGTAGTACTTTCTACTAGGGGTCCAAAAAATGTTTGCAGACTTTACTTCTTAAATCCTGAAAACATCCCTTTGAGGTAGGTGGGTGGTAAATATTATTGTCCCCATTTTACAGATGGAGAATTGAGGCACAGAGAGATTATGTGACTCACTCAAGGTCACACTACAAGTCAGTGGTGGACCAGGAATAGAACCCAAGACACCTGACTCCTAATCCACTCCCCTAGCCACTAGGCCCTGCTCCCTCCTCAAGGTTTCCTCTTGTGTGAAATTCTCCTTTGAAATGCAATTTCTTGTTTTTAATTCATGGGGAAAGAAGTACCTGCTCTAATACTTCTCTGGGTAAGGCCACTAGCATATATATTCTTCCAGTCATTTTACTTTTTGAAATAAGGAGCTCTTTATATAATTTATTAACATTTTCATTAAGTATTATATTTAATTTTAATATGAATATATCAAGATATTTTTTTCTCTCTTCAGGATTTGCCTTTATTCAGCATCCAAGTCTAATGTTTGAGCAAGAAGTGAAAAATCTATATAATAACATTTTATCTGATAAGAACTCTTCAGTAAATTTAAAAATACAAGTGTTAAAAAATCTCCAGACCTACCTACAGGAGGAGGATACAAGGATGCAACAAGCAGATAGAGACTGTAAGTAAAAATTTATTTTTAAATTTCACGGTGTAGCTACAGTTAGAATACTCTCTGTTTTTTAATCCAGATACCTGAATTTCCTTACCTATTAAATGAAAAAATTCTGTTAAAGAAGAGTCCTTAAGTCCATAGCTAGACTTTAGGGTATTTATAAACTCTCTTAAATAGTTTTTAAAATTTAGTGTATGTGCAGACATTAACATTTTGCAGTAGGTTAGAGATTATAGTTCTCCTCAGGTTTTCAAAGGTGTCTCTGACAGAGATATACACACACAAAAGATTAATAGCCACTGAGCCAGAGTGCTAGCTATTTTTGTGCTTTTGGCTGTGGCCTAATTTGTTGTATTTCATAAAGTTAATATACATGTCCTTAATATGTTTACTTTTGTAGGGAAGAAAGTTGCAAAACAAGAAGATCTAAAAGAAATGGGTGATGTATCCTCAGGGATGAGTAGTTCCATCATGCAGCTTTACCTCAAACAGGTGCTTGAAGCATTTTTTCACACCCAGTCAAGTGTACGCCACTTTGCCCTGAATGTCATTGCATTGACCCTAAACCAAGGCCTCATTCATCCAGTTCAGGTAAGTATGTTTTACAGTGGAGCACTTACTAAAAGAGCCACATTTGTTATCATCTGATGACATTGTGATTAAAGAATAGATAATAGTTCTTTATCTTACTTGTTAAGTTTTTTGTCCTAAATGCTTAAGAATCCATCTTCTAGGTTGTCCTTACTGTAAAATATCCATCTGTTAATAATTTTGTCTCTTGAACAAATTTCCAGTTTATATTGGTAGAATATGAACTTGGAATCAGTTTTCTAATAGGAATGATTTGTTTTAATCCACATTGACTCTTATCCCTAAGAACCAATAGCCTGTAATGTCAGGAGAGTTAACTGGGGGTAAGAGTATTCTCTAACTATTAAGCACTATTAAGCAGAGCGGATTTTAGTCCATAGAAAAGTAAGTTATATTACCTAAGTTCAGGTCCTTCATCTGTAAATTGGAGTTAGTATCAACTACCTCATACCTCAAAGCATTGATGTGAGGACTAACTGCCATAAGAAAGACATGTCAGCGTCAATAAGGATTGGCAGCTAATGCTGATGTAGTAGTGTATACATCATCCATCTGACATGTTCAGAACAGTACCATAGGCTACAGAAGGGAATTTAGTAAATAATCAAAAACCTGTAACCTTTAAAATTTTTATTTTGGCTATTATGGAACTTTTCCTAAAATATGCTATAGGTGAATATGTTTAGTTCTTCCCTACATCCTGAAATAAAACACACTAATGAATATTTATCAGGCTCAGGGTCATCATCATCAAGATCACATAATAAAATGTACGGTAGTATGCTGAGACTCTTGAATTTTTGGGATACTTAGGACTCTTTGCTGGTATTCTGAATGGCCTTAGTTGGTTATGCTTTTTATTAT
Organism: Procyon lotor; assembly: GCA_028646535.1. Lineage (NCBI taxonomy): Eukaryota > Metazoa > Chordata > Mammalia > Carnivora > Procyonidae > Procyon > Procyon lotor. The sequence goes on from CM053607.1 coordinate 23,117,521, forward strand.
TATATTTGCTTTTTTAAGCTTTTGTTTTAAATTTCACACTTAAAATATTGTAAGAGTGTACAGAGAACTCCATTATATTCTCTTCACCTGTATTCATTCAGTATTCACATTTTGCTATATTTCCTTTATCTCTCTCTTCATGCACACACTTCTTTCTGAATCATTTGATAGTAATATTGAGATATCACAATAACTGTTTACCTCTGAACACTTCAGTATATATGTATTTTCTAAGAACAGGGACATTCTCTTAAAAAATCATAATGCAGTCATCAATCAGATTTAACACTGATGCAATCTTATCTAATATATAGTCCCATTTTCAGATTTTGCCAGTAAAACCAGTAATAGCCTTTTATTTTTTAAAATATTTTATTTTATTTTTTATTTATTTGAGAGAGAGAGCGCAAGCCAGGGCAGGAGCAGAGGGGGAGGGAGAAGGAGAGGGAAAGAATCTGAAGCAGACTCATCACTGAGCGTGGAGCTCATGCAGGGCTCTATCTCATGACCCTAACCAAAAGTCAGATGTCTAACCAACTGAGCCACCCAGGTGCCCCAGGCCAGTAATATTCTTTATGGACTTTCTCCCCCTGTCTCATGATTTAATCCATGATGATCCTTTTCAGTTAGTGCTGTGCTTTCATTTATTTATTTTTAAGCTGTTTGTTTGTTTGTTTGTTTGTTTTCAGGTCTCACCACTGGTTCAGATTCCTTTAACATAGTATGGGTATTTTTTGACTTTAGAAAATCCAGTGGATATGGCTATTGACAAAATAGTAGCTATCAAACTGATCATTTAAGCCCTGTCTAAAATCAATACTGTGAGGGGCACATAGGTGGCTCAGTGGGTTAAAGTCTTTGCCTTCGGCTCAGGTCATGATCTCAGGGTCTTGGGATCAAGCCCCACATCAGGCTCTCTGCTCAGTGAGGAGCCTGCTTCTCCCTCTCTCTCTGGCTGCTTGTGATCTCTCTCTCTGTCAAATAAATAAATAAAATCTTTAAAAATAAATAAATAAAATAAAATAAAATCAGTACTGTGGAAGAATTTATATTTTCCTAGTTTTGAATATGGAAGAGAACTTACTTTGTGTCCCGTGTTATCTTTACATAGCAAATTTAGTCAAGCTTGAAAAATTACTGGATTATATATTTGTATTATATGTCATAATCTTAAATGGATAATCTTAGTGTAGGAGCTCTTTATTATTAAAGAAACATTACTTCACACTGAAATTGTTTCAGTTCCACCACATCAGTATTTTTGCTGGTGCTTCATTGCTTTTTTTTTTTGCGTTAAGATAAATCTAAAGGAAGATTAATCATTTTTAAAGGAACACTAAGGGGCACCTGGGTGGCTCAGTCATTGGGCACCTGCCTTCGGCTCAGGTCATGATCCTGGGGTCCTGGGGTCAAGCCCCGCATCGGACTCCCTGCTCGGCCAGAAGCCTGCTTCTCCTGCTACCATTCCCTCTACTTGTATTCCCTCTCTCGCTGTGTTTCTCTCTGTCAAATAAATAAAATCTTAAAAAAATAAAAAATAAATAAAGGAACACTAAGATATGGCATATATAGGAAGGCCTATAAAGCTAAATACATATATCCCAGTATACAGCGAGTTTTGACATATTGTCCTGATCATATAGAGCTTTCACTACTGTGATGTCTTACAAATCCTTTTGTTTATTTATTTATTTATTTATTTATTTATTTGCACTGAAAGAATACCTTTATTTTTATTTTAGTGTGTACCATATTTAATTGCTATGGGAACAGACCCAGAACCAGCTATGAGGAACAAGGCTGATCAGCAACTTGTGGAAATAGACAAAAAATATGCTGGATTCATTCATGTATGTGTTTTTAAATTGTATCCCCTAAATTTAAACATTTTTCTTTGATATACCATTACCTCGATAAATGTTCTGCCCATATTCATATTAGACTAAAACCTTTTGTTTAGTGTTTACTTCTAAGCATGCAACTAAGTTTGTCACCCAAGGTGTTTGTTTAAGACTAACTCTTAAGACTGAACTAGAGGTGACAGTCCAGCAAGCACGCTGTACTAAAAATAAGGATGCATGGGTTCTAGTCCCTATCGTGTGAGGTTGGCAGTAATGGCTTTTCTGGTTCTTGATTTTTTCTTACATAAAACAAGGGAGTTGCAGTAGATGATGTCTGATATTCCTTCCAGCACTTGAGTTCCGTGATTTTATTATTTTAAATAAGTAAGCCAAACAGTGGAGTTAATTTCTGGCCGTAATGCTCAAAGTATATTTTTAAATTGACTCTTAATTAATTTCTATATCAAAAATGAGGCTTTTATTGATTTCAGATGAAAGCAGTGGCTGGTATGAAGATGTCTTACCAGGTACAACAGGCAATCAACACATGCCTAAAAGATCCTGTAAGGGGTTTCAGACAAGATGAGTCCTCTAGTGCTTTGTGTTCACACCTTTACTCCATGATCCGTGGAAACCGCCAACACAGACGGGCCTTTCTAATTTCTTTACTCAACCTCTTTGATGACACAGCTGTAAGCATAAAAACTTATTATTTTAAGAAAATAAATGTTCTATAAATTTTATGCCTAAAGTAGTCACCATTTTGAAAATACCACCATTTTAGTAAATAATAATGACTGTATTTTAAATATGTGTTTCTTTACATCTTCTGTAGTAATTATGAAGTATATAGTCAAATTTGGAGGGGAAATTGTGCATGAGTATAAATACAGTGAGGGATAAAATGTAATTGCGTCTCCATACTGAGTGTCTTATAAACTTTGATAACAGTTCCTTAAACATAACTTGAAATAACGTATATCACTAAACTATCACTTGGTGGGGGGATAGGTTGCTTCAATAAATAAGGTGAAATTTCACTTATTTCTGTCACACTCAAATATTGTTAGAATACTGTTGTAGATTATTGGCTGCTGAGATTCTTATTTATTCAACTTGACTTCCTTAATAAAGAGCCCACTTTTGTATGATTACAATTTTGATCCCTTGGGTTATTGCACAAGTTGCATTGGCCAGGTCCATAAGCCAAGAAAATAGAACAACTTGTTCTTTAAGCTTACCTCTTATTCACTCATTTTACATAAATATTTATTCAGCACCTGCCATGTGTGGTAGTCTTTGTGCTAAGAGATGAAGATAAAATAGTAGATAGAACAGATGTAGTATCTGCCCACATAGAGCTTACCAGTTAGCCTATGTGTGTGTAAAGTTTTGAAAAGAACAAAAGAAGGGTTGTCGGTTTTTTTGTATTTTAATCACTTAAAAGTTGATTTTGTTATTATCCCAAAACTAGAATTTTTTTTTTAAACTAGAATTTTTTTAAAGAAAACAAAATTTAAATTGCCAGAATGTAGATACATTACTAGACCTCTTCTTTTTAATTGCTACATGAAATGTTTTTGTATGTGATCTAGCAAATAAATATAACAAGCATCTATTTCAGAAATACTTGAAATATAATTTAATCATCATCATCACCACCACCACCACCACCATCATCATATCATCATCAGTATTGAGTTTTCATTGTATGGAGGGCATCATGCTAGGAGTGGAAATGGTATGATATAGGAGTCTTGCCCTCACTGATCTTACCTCCCTCCAGTTGTGATAGAATGCAATATAAAGGAAGTAAATATGGTTAAGGTTAGCATATTACACATGCCGGGTGGTTTGTACTGTTGCTACTGCTGTAGTCCTTATCTCATCTCCTGAGCCTCATTCCTGTGTGGTTTTGTTGCCCTGCTATCTGTCCTTAGCTCAGTATTCTGTCACCCCAGCATGTGCAGTGCTAAGCTGAAAATTCAGCTATCATAATGCTGTCTCCTGACTATTCCCAACAAAGGATGTCAGAGGAGAAACAAATCACTGAAGGCCTAGGAGGTTAAATGAGATAGATCTACTGCTTAAGCCAGGGGTAAAAACATAATAAAGGTTCAAAGATAAGAATGTAAAAAATAATGAATAGATTATCGTTTGACTGGAACAGAAAGGTCATAATAAGGCATGGTTTATGGAGGATCTTGTAGACAGTGAAAAACCAAAAAAAAGCATTTGAATAAAGTGAAGAGGACAGGTGCCAAAGAGCATTTTAGGAACATGGATTTTTTTTTTAGCATTGTGTTCACACTGGAGGTAACAAGGAATTGATCTATTTTAATGACAGTAGGAAAGGAAAGAAGTGTTTTGAAGAAGTAATAAATGAGATTGTGTGAGAATCATCAAAGGGTACCTGGAATATTTTTGTCCTGAGCACCTGAGAAAATAATAGGATCGTTGAAAAGGAGTTGAAAAGGACATAGAGTATTAGTCAAAAAGATAGGAAGAGAAAACTAAGGAAAAAGAAAATTTCAGGAAGGAAAGGGTGGAGAATAATGTCTGGTACTACTCAGAAGTCAAGGAGAATAAAGTATTTAAAAAAAAGAAATGAGGTGAGATTAGATGGCAGCTGTCAAGCAGTGAGGGACACAAGCTTGATGGTAACTGAAGAGTGGTGAAGAAGACATGAGAGGAGCAGCTCTGGAGTATTCTTCTAAGAAATTTGATTTTGGAAAGGAAAGAGCAATATAGGACTTTTTTATGACCAAAGCTGAATTTCAGAGTTTTAAAAAAAGGTTTATTCAGAGTAGTCCTGAACATTTCCAGTTTTAGGAGAAAAAAATACATACATAAATTAGTGTTAAAACTAATAGACAAGATAGAGTTCTATGTCTGCATTTCCCCAATTTTAACACAGAGGTGTTGATACATATTTAAAAATAAAAAAATAAAGTGCTAGCAAGTTTATTGCATTTGTCCTTTGAGATTTTGTTTTTGCTAGTGCTGCTGTGGGGTTTTGTATTGTTTGCATGGCAGGATAGGTGAGATGGCAGGAGGGAGTGTGTTTTGACTGCTGTATTTTCTTTCCTTTTTTTCCCCTTAAGCTGTGATTTAAAGGAATTTAGATATTAATGTTCCTTTCTGTTTATATTTATTCTGTGTGATTATGAAATACTGAAAGTCTCTGTTACTTCTTTTTAAAGCTAACAGCTAGTAGTAACCATAACTTTTGCCCTAAAGTTTGCCTCCCTCAGAGTTTTTATCTTGTGAGACTATGGTATGGCCCTGTCAGAACAACTGATACTGGATATGTAGCAAATGGGCAAATGTTTTTGAATACATGAACTTTGATTTTTTTTTAACCCACATGTTAGTACTATGATTACTGCTTATTTTTGAGGGCAGAATAGTAACTGTGTGTAACTGATCTCCATATGGGTTAAACTCTTGGAAGCACAATGACAAAGCATTATGAATTCATATGTATACTTTCTAATGTGGTATGGATTTATCATAAGGATTCCAAATACTCTATAAGAAAACTTCAGGGAATTCCAGTTGGGTGCACAGAAAAATTTCACCTCTTCCCTTCTTGAGGTCCATGCTATAAGTCATTATGAAATCTCTTTAAATGGGTATAGGATTATTTTATAAAATCCATTTCTGTGCCCCCCTCATCTCTTTTTCTCACCTTGCTCCCCTGCTCTCTCCCTCCCTCCCCTACCCTTCTCTTTCTGAAACATTGAGGTGAAATTGCCCTCTAATATTTTTTTTTTAAAAAAGGCTTTTTGGATGGATTTCTAGATTATCCACTAAACATATGTACCTTTTTTTAAAATTTACAGAAAACAGAAGTGAATATGCTCTTGTATATAGCAGACAATCTAGCCTGTTTTCCATACCAGACACAGGAAGAGCCGTTGTTTATAATGCATCATATAGACATTACACTCTCAGTTTCTGGTAGTAACCTACTGCAGTCATTCAAGGAGGTAAGTTACACACATTACTATTCTTTTTTTTTTTTTTTTTTTTTTTAATTTTTATTAACATATAATGTATTATTTGCCCCAGGGTACATGTCTGTGAATCGTCAGGCTTACACATTTCACAGCACTTAACAGCACATACCCTCCCCAATGTCCACACCCCAGCCACCCTACTATTCTTAATGCATCTCTCAAAGTGCAGGCATGCTATTCTCACTGTTTTGTTTCCATTGTTCTTTTTTTTTCTTTTCACAGGTTAAGTCTTTCTAAATGAATTTATTTAAATCTGGGCAGTGCTTGAATTGGGGAGAAGAAGTGGGTTGCCATTTCATTTCTATTAAGAAAGACCTAAAACAAAACAAAACAAAAAGACCTAAAACCATTCCATTCCAGATCATTTAAGTGGAAATATATACACACATATATATATTTATATATGGATTTGATAAGCCATCCCGCTTTTTTTCCTCTTACTTTAAGCACTGATCTTAAGTGTTTGATGTCCATTCATATATTCATTTAAACCCCATTTTAAAGCAACTTGCTATTCTAGAAGTCTGGTAATGTCGTAGATCACATTAGTATACTTGAAAAGATATAAATAGATACCTTACTTATAAGGAAAAACAAAATTTATAATACTATTAATTTCCTGTCCCTGAACACCAGCATCATAATGGAACTGGCATATTGTGTGCCCAAAATCTTTACTGAGTTTATTTTAAAATCTTATGTCTTCTCTTAGGGTTTTTAGGAGGAAATGTAATTGGTTTCATTGTAATAGCACCTGGTATAGCACTTAAACACCTAGTAGACAGTAAATTATTTAAAAATTAATTGGAATATTTTTATGTGCCTGATGAGTACAAGTAGATCTCATTTTACAAAATTGTTGTGCTCAGAACTCCCCTTGATCACACTAGTAAATCAAGGAGATTATTATAATACCCAAGGGTTAGAATTACAGAGGTAACTAAACCCTTGCTGCTTGAAGTGTGCACCAAGACCCAGCAGCACTGGCCTCACTTGAGATCTTATTAGAACTGCAGAACCTCAAGTCCCACCCTAGACCTGCTGAAACAATCTGCATTTTTAACAGAATTCCTAGGTGTCCCTTAAAGTTTGAGAACCTAATAATTTCCCAGAAACTTTAGTCATCGTGTTCTTATTTTACTTCACTTACTATTGTGGATATACTTGTAAATGTTTCTCCAGTTTTATTTCTTCTTTAACAGTAATAACTGCTTTGTAATCTGGTCTTTTCCCCTCTTTTAAATTCAGCTGACTTTATTTCTTTTTAAGAGCTAACAGTTTCATAAAGTACAAAAAAAAAAAAAACCCACAGAATTTAACTAATTTAAGAAAAGTTGCATATTGTTGAGAAGTTCTTAAAAAGGAGAGTTTAATAGAAGTCAGGGTGTTCAAACCTATTATATTCTCTTCAGTTAAATTATATTTAGCACTATTTTTTTAAATAATGACTGTGCCCAGTGTGAGGCTCAAACTCATGACCCTGAGATCAAGATTCACATGATCTACTGACTGCGCCAGTCAGGCGCTTAAATTAAGCACCCTTACTTAAATTATAATTAGTGTTTTTCCTCTTTAGTGGTCTACCTATGTACCAAATCGATATTTCTATAACTAATTTATCTTTCATCTCTATCCTATAACAAAACTGTTTCCCTTTGATTTGAGAAGGGCTTTGGGGAGGGGGACATCAAAGCAATGGATTGTATAGATTATATATGATTTTGTTTGGTCTTAGAACCTAATTGTTCATGGAAAGTCAGAAGGTTTCAATATATAAAATATTAATTTAGAGATGCTTTTCAAAGATTATGAATAGAGCATAATTATTTATAAGTGGTATTTTGTTACTATTTTTCCTTTTTGTTCCCCCAGTCAATGGTAAAAGACAAAAGGAAAGAGAGAAAATCATCACCTACTAAGGAAAATGAGTCAAGTGAGAGTGAAGAAGAAGTTTCCAGGCCTCGGAAGTCACGAAAACGTGTAGATTCAGATTCAGATTCAGATTCAGAAGATGATATAAATTCAGTGATGAAATGTTTGCCAGAAAATTCAGCTCCTTTAATTGAATTTGCAAATGTCTCCCAGGGTATTTTATTGCTTCTGATGTTAAAACAACATTTGAAGAATCTCTGTGGATTTTCTGATAGGTAAGGTCACATAAGCAGTGAGAGAAAAACTTTACCCTGTTCAAATTAAAAAGAAATATGAAACCCAGTTGGGGTGGGTGGGTGGGGGTGTGTGTGTGTGTGTGTGTGTGTCTCTAATTTTTTTTTCCTTACCATAGCACATACCCTCCAATGTCCATCACCCAGCCACCCTATCCCTTCCACCCCCTCCCCTCCAGCAATGAAACCCAGTTTTGATTGCACATTTACTTTCATATTTAAAATGTCCCTTTTAAAGGAGTTTGTTCTTATTGTTGCTATGTAATATTTTGTTGTGTAATATGCTCTTTTATTTAAGAGAGGAATTTGCTCTTTTATTTAAGAGAGGAAAAATATTCACTAGTTGCATTGTAAGTGAAAGGACTTATACTTTGTTGATTTCCTTAAATAGATCTTATTAGAAAATTAGGCTAATCTTAGAATAGGTTGCAAATTTAAGTTTTTAAAGAGCTATAAATAAAGATTAGATACAGACCAACTAGGCTGAGCTCTAGTAGAACCCAAATGGTCTTTAATGTACTCTATAAAGTAAGAGGAAAGTGCTGATTGTTGTGAATGCCCTGTAATTTTACCCATGATTAGTCACTATAGGTATCTTTCTTCTGTCTATACCCATGAAACTTTGGTCATTTTTCATATTCATGAAAACCTTACACTAGGAATCACAAAGTCAAATTTTCTTAAGGGATAGATCATGAAACAGAGTAAAGTATATTTGGTAGAAATTCGCTGGCAAACTGGAAAGAGAATGTTTTATTTAAAGGGCTCAGGTATTACTCAGACATTCATCAGTTTGTTACCATGGAAGAGGGTGAGCATGATGTAGCCAGGAGCTTCCACTTTTTAAATAGAAGCTAGATAATCTAGGGTATTTTTGGGTTTTTTTTGTTTGTTTTTTTTTTAAAGATTTTTTATTTCTTTGTCAGAGAGAAATACAGAGAGAGAGGGAACACAAGCAGAGGGAATGGTAGCGGGAGAAGCAGGCCTCCTGCTGAGCAAGAAGCCCGATGCGGGCTCGATCCCAGGACACTACACCCAGGCGCCCTGTAATCTAGGTTTTTATGAGAAATATCTTGATGTTAATTGTTGGCAACTAGTTCAAAATAATGTAAAACCCTGTAAGGGCTTAGAGCAGTGCTAGGGAGTTGAGAAGATTTTAAGCCAGAGTTGTTAATAATCTGAAACAGATTTGTAAACATTCTGGCTGCTATGTAGAGGATGACTAGTTGGAGGGCAGGAAAGTAGGAGGTAAACCAGTATTTATATTGGAAACTGTTCTGCAGGGGTGCCTGGGTGGCTCAGTCGTTAAGCGTCTGCCTTCGGCTCAGGTCATGATCCCAGGGTCCTGGGATCGAGCCCCACATCGGGCTCTTTGCTCAGCAGGGAGCCTGCTTCTCCCGCTACCATTCCCTCTGCTTGTGTTCCCTCTCTCGCTGTGTTTCTCTCTGTGAAATAAATAAAAATCTTTAAAAAAAAAAAAAAAAAGAAACTGTTCTACATTCATGATCATGGTATTCAAAAACAGACTTGAGAAATTACTTACATTTAAATAATGCCTTTATTCAAGACAATACTTATGGAAACAAGAAGATATTATTCTTTTTAATCTTTGCCTTTATGTCCCTTTTTAAAATTATTTTTATTTTTGTGTAGTTCACTGGTTGAAATCTCTGTGACAAAAAGTTTATTAGTAAGTGACGTTTAACTACAATCACTTTAAATATAAATGCCTGAAAAAATTTTAAAGTTAATGACTTTGTTTTCCCAAAACAGTAAAATTCAGAAGTACTCTCCATCTGAATCTGCGAAAGTATATGATAAAGCGATAAACCGAAAAACAGGGGTTCATTTTCATCCCAAACAAACACTGGACTTCCTGCGGAGTGATATGGCTAATTCTAAAATCACTGAAGATGTGAAGAGGAGTATAGTAAAACAATATCTAGACGTGAGTAGTAAAACCAAAATATATTTCTTTCTAATAACACTTCTTGAAAATTAAATTCTTTGGAGATAGTTCCCTCCCTTACATGGAAGCTTCATGAACTATCAGGATTATTTTTCTTTATGTGGCTTTAACAAGTTACTTGAAGCCTGCCTTTCCCATTTCACCCATTGCATCATATTTTGTCTTAGAAAATGCCAGTCCTCTACTCATGTTATTTTAGTGAGAATGAGGCAAGTTTCAGGGAAAAGCCATGCCCACATATGTATTTCTTTTTTAATTCAGTCGATTACATGGTTTATAGTTCATAAAAGCAAAAATCAGGAAAAGTCATCCTCCTGCCCTCCTCAGCCATTCTGTTGCTCTCTTTGCTGGCAACCAGTGTTAATGCCTTTTCATGTGTTCTTACAGAAGTATGATACAGGCTTCTATACTTGTATACATCTTACATAAATACTCAGTTAACAGGTATGTGAGAGTATGTGTGTGTAAAGTGTGCTTTTTAAATGTCTTGAAGAATAGGCAAATTCATAGAGACAGAAATTGGAAAAGGTTACCAGGGGCTAGGGGGAGGAAAGAATGGGGAGCTGTTGTTTTAATAGGTACAGAATGAGTTTCTGTTTGAGATGAAAAAGTTTTGGAAATGATGGTGGTGATGATTACACAACATTGTGAATATACTTAATGGCATTGAATTGAACACTTTAAAATCACTAGAATGGTAAGTTTTATGTATATTTTACCACAGGGCAGTTTTATGTTTAAAAACATGGGGGGGGTTGAGATTGTCCCTAAAAAAATTAATTTTTTTATTTTAATCTACTTAAAGCAATGAGCTGAACATAACTAATAATACTTTTTTTTTTTTTTTTTTTTTTTAAGATTTTACTTATTTATTTGACAGAGAGATCACAAGCAGGCAGAGAGGCAGGCAGAGAGAGAGAGGGAAACAGGCTCCCCGCCAAGCAGAGAGCCCGATGCAGGGCTCGATCCCAGGACCCCGAGATCATGACCTAAGCTGAAGTCAGAGGCTTAACCCACTGAGCCACCCAGGCGCCCCATAGCTAATAATATTTTTGATCGAGAATGAAATCTTGACAAGGGCACCTGCGTAGCTTAGTCAGTTAGGGGTCCGATTCTTGGTTACAGCTCAGGTCATAATCTCCCTATGAGGAGATAGAGCCCCACTTTGGCTTTCTGCTCCTTGCTTAGCGGGAGTCTGCTTCCCCTCTTCCCTCCCATCCCCTGCTCACAGATTGTCTCTCCCTCCCTCCCTCCCTCTCTTCTTGCTCTCTCAAAATATTTTTTTTTAAATAATGAAACCTACACAGTGTTTTACATATTGTTCATTGACTGCAAACCTTATACTCTATATCTGAAAATTATTTTAGTTCTCTTTTTAAATTCCTTAACATCCTTTTCTTCCTCTTGTATCTTCTTGTTTTAGCAGAGGGCAAAGAGGGTAGAAAACTTGGAAGATGTCTATCAGTAATTATTAATCATCTGGTTATTTGATGACTTGGACCAGGGTCAGCAAACTCCAACTTATGGGCCAAATCTGGCCCCTGCTGCCTCTCTTGTTTAGTTTTTTTTCCCCACTGCCCATTTAAATAAAGTTTTATTGAAACAGCCATGCCTGTTCATTTATGTATTGTCTCTAGTTGCTTTCACACTACAATGGTAGAGTTACGTAGTTATGACAGAGACCATATGGCCTGCAAAGCCAAAAATATTTACTATCTGGCTCTTTATAGAAAATATTTGCCAGGCCCTGTCTTGGACAATAGCTAAAATCTATTTAGCTACTAAACTGGTACCCACACGCAACTACTGTCTAGAAAGCATTTAGGAAAAAAACAGGAAACATTTGGGGATTTAACAGTGTGCTTTAAGATTATTTACTTAACTCCAAATTCATATCTAATTTTTGTAGTTCAAACTTCTCATGGAACATCTGGACCCTGATGAAGAGGAGGAAGAAGGGGAGGTGTCAGCTAGTACAAATGCTCGGAACAAAGCAATTACCTCGCTGCTTGGAGGAGGCAGCCCTAAAAATAATGCAGCAGCAGAGACAGAAGATGATGAAAGTGATGGGGAGGATAGAGGAGGAGGCACTTCAGGGGTGAGGCGGAGGAGGAGTCAACGTATTTCGCAGCGTATTACGTAAAATGATTTTTATGTGCTTATATATGTCAGTCTATTAAATGTACACCAAGTAATGTAATACTTATGAGAGAAAACATTTTGTAGATAGAGATTCTCTACTTAACCATTTATACATCATTTTGTAGAAAGTTTAACATAAAAGACAATAAAAAAGAAAAAAACAGAAATGAGACTTATCCAGCATAAAGGGTTATTAATTTTTCTTTGGATTGTATTAATGTGTGTTATCCTTTTTTATTGTTGCTAAGTTTTATGTAGCTTTATGGTTCATATGTATATATAATTTTATATATCAATAAGAGTAAAGACACGGGTACAAATTAAGAGTTATATGGTTTTACAAGTATATGTTAACCCCTTGGCGCTGGCGGTCACGGTGCGTCTCATTGCCGGCAATGGAAGTGTGCTGGGAAATCCCAACTCCCGGCGTCAAGGGATTAAAAGCAATAAAAACAAAAATTTCACTAAAATTCTTTTGTGTAACACTTCGTCTTTTTTCCCCCCTCCCAATGTTTTAGTCATTGAGAAGGTCAAAACGAAATTCAGACTCTACGGAGTTGGCAGCACAGATGAATGAAAGTGTTGACGTCATGGATGTCATCGCTATTTGCTGTCCAAAGTACAAAGATCGACCACAAATTGCAAGAGTAGTACAGAAAACCAGCAATGGCTTCAGTGTTCAGTGGATGGCAGGCTCCTACAGTGGCTCCTGGACTGAGGCTAAGCGCCGTGATGGCCGCAAACTGGTGCCTTGGGTAGACACTATTAAAGAGTCAGACATTATTTACAAAAAAATTGCTCTAACGAGTGCTAATAAGCTGACTAATAAAGTTGTTCAGACTTTACGATCCCTGTATGCCGCCAAGGATGGGACTTCCAGCTAATGAATTTGTATATGCAGCCAAATTTACAGGAATTTTTTTAAAAGGCAGAAAAACTTGAAATATCAACATTCTGGCAAAAAAAAAAATCAGTTTTATGAAGAGTAAGAATGGAACCTGGGATGCAGGAACAAAAGAAGGAAATGTTGGGCAAACATTTTTGTGGGAGCTCCCTTCGCTGTTGTGCAGCAGAAACAGATTCTCAGTTCATTTTTACTCCCACTGTATTATAGTTTAACAAAAATTGTTTATATCTTGGAAAAAAAAAACTTTCTGTTTAAAAAATAAACAAGTGAATGTTGGAAATTAGTCTGTTAATGTTCTTAATAAAGTGTTCTTGGAGTTTAACCTAGCAGCGGATGGCTTTCTTTAGCTTAGCCCAGTTTCCAGGGAAGCATTGTTTTTTCCAGGCTGTAAAATGGCAGAATCTCCTGGATATATAATTTATTCTGTTGAAAAAAAAAAAAAAGCATGCAGTATCTATGACCTATCTGCAGAAGGAGTTTTTGTAAATGTAGATTTTGATGTATTAGGTCACCCTGAAAACAATACAAGAAAAGGGATCCCCAGGCAATCTGGTGGAGCGAATACTGCAATAAATTTTTTTACTTCTCTTTGTTACTTGTCTGTTTCCATTTGAATTTCTTATTGTAAAGATCTGTTTAAATCCATTTATATTATTTTGCAGTCTTTTATGTAAAATTTATTATATCACTGGTTTTCAAAGCAAAACATAAAGTATTGTTTATACAGTTTGTATAGGCTGACTTCTGAATAATTGGTATCTATTATTTTCATTCCCATAAGAGGGTGTAAACAATTAACTCCAGGGTTTTATTGTATCCTGCAATATTTAGTATTAACTATATATGATTTAGCACTGTGCCAAACACATTTTCAAGAGTACATTTTGATATAAAAAGAAACTATAGTTTATTCCTTGTATGCTTCAATTTCTTTCTAGTGATGTCATGATGGTAATATTTATTTTTTAAACCTCGGGAAAAGGTAGCAATCATGCTATTTTGGGAAACTAGCATTTCTCTTAGTTAAAATTATGCTGTGTGTTATTTTAGAGATAGAGTTGAGTATGACACTTCGTAATTACATTACATTTTTCACAAGTTATTTTTTAATGCGGAAAAAGGAGTAATTTTACTAGTTGAGATGTTTATTCATTTTCTATTCTAAACATTTTATACCTCTGGGGAGTGGTTGTTTGTTACTACAAATGGGGAGAGTTGGGTATTTAATCATTTGATCTGCTTAGTTGGTGCTCAGAAATAGTAATGCCTAAAATTACAGGGGAGAAGATCTGTTTGAAATTTAAGTCTTTAAACAATGTGTACTTATTTTTAAGTTCGTTTTTAAAAGTTGACCTCTTTAGAATGTTAAGTTTTATGAAATTGGCCAATAAATGAAAATACTCAATTTGTGAGGAAGAGTGACATTACCACAAAATACCTTTTTGTGAACACCTATTAAACCACAATGAAAATAACTTTTCAGGATCTAGTTCCTATGTGGAATTCTTTCAGAACATTTTCTTGAAGGAAATGTTTTCCCACTCTTCTTTTTTCCATTTAGTTGCCTGTTTGTGCTTCCTTTTTACTGTGCACTCTGTAGAACAAAACTAGATTGAGTTTTTCCCCCACTTGGAATATGCTTAATCAGCAAAGGGCTTGAGGTAGCTTACGAAAACAACAGTGATTGATGAAAAAGAGTAAAAGACTAATAATTTGAAAAACTATAAGAATATAAAGTTCAGCCTATAGCATACTAAAGAATAAAAATGTGGTTAAAAAAAAAAGCCAATTTTGAATGCTATGAGCCTGACAATCAGTCATGCGTGGTATTTAGTTCTTAGGAAAACCCTGCTAATTAAATATGTTCTCCCCATTTTGTAGACAAGGAAAACTGAGCCTCAGATTCAGCAATTTCCTTATATAAGAGGGATTTAAATTTGAAGTTGGAATAATTATCTCAATGTTCTAGCTAATTGAACATCAAGCATTAAAGGAAATGATCCTTACTGAAAGTAAACCAGATCCTAAAGGATACTTAGTGTGTATGTATATACTTGGGCATCCTATATAGGGAGTGCTTTAGGGGATCGGTACACAGTAGGTAAGGCTTTTGTTGCCTCATGAACTGCCATGTTTAGGAATTTCCCATATATTCTAAGCTCCAGTATTTGGTATAACTTGTAAGCCTTAACCAAATATACAAACCAAAGTTTTCAAAAAGTAGGTTTCTCAGATGTGAATTTTTTTTAGGTCTTAACAGTAAAATAAGTTAAGGCCCTGACCATCAAATCTACAAAACCAAACTTTTCAAATATATTAAGGATTTGCAAAGTTCAATCTTAATCTATAGTTGATACTATAATATGCCAAATCATATTTTATTGACTTGTATTGAAAAGAAGAGATGTTATATTTGATAAAAAAAAAAAAACTGCCAAGTACCTATTCACTTTTTAATATACTAATTTGAAATTTTTGTATTTTCTTATTTAAATTATTTTTCACTGTTTTGACAAAGAATGGGTAATTTTTAAAAATCCATACCAAAATACATATGCATAAAACAATTTAGTAATCTCTAGTAAAAGAAACTCTGAACTTAAAAAAAGTAATATGTAGCTTACTTTGTTGATATGTTGAATATTTGAATTGTTAGCAGGTAACCGAAGCACACAGGCAATTATGGACAACTGTAATCTATCCATGAAGAGAGGTAAGTCTAGCTTTTCTGTCCAATATGGATTTCATGAGCAGTGAGCAAAGTTATCATACAGTCATTTAGAAAGTGAATTTAACCAGGGAGGAATATGGTTTTCTCCCTGCACACACTTTTGGTTGCACAAAGAGCTCATCCTGGTCACTAGTGCGGTGCCCAGGTGGTCTGCATATCCAAAATACTAATAAACTGGAATAAGGTTATTTTTGCAAATATAAAACCCATCCAATCATTCACTTGAAATGATCATGTAATTTCCAACACTTGACAGGAGATTTTGCTCTACAAAAATCCTACTTGTTTAAACCTTTTGCTGTTTGCCTTGCTCATTTTAAAACTCTTAGATTTGTTTAACCCCTTGGCTAATTTTTGTCACTGAAGCATATTATTCATTACACAGGTTGGCGTAATTGTTTTTATTTGAAAGATTTTTGTCTTATTTGAAGATTTTCCTTCATTGTTCTATTGGTCCTAAGAAACAGTTGAATGTGAATTTGGTATAATAGGTCACTGACCAACAAATTCCAGTTGGCATAACTTATTGACCAAGTGGTCATAAAATCCCTGTGTTTTGTGTGATAATTGAGTGAATACCACCGAGCCACCCTTCTTTTGTGAGACTCCACTTGTGTATGGTGTCATTCACAGTGATGTAGTATGCACATAATTTTTTTCTCATTAGTATTTTTTAATGATTTTAATTTTTTATTAGAGAATCACGACATACCCATCACTTAGTTTCAGTCATTCTGAATTTATGTCACCTATCCTCCATATACTCTCCTTCATATTTTTCTAAAACTTCCCAGATACATCATTTCATCTATAAACATGTCATCTTTAAATATTAATAGTCGTTGACATCAAATACCCAGTAAGTGTTCAAATTTTCAATCTGCTCAAAAAGTCTTTTTTGGTTTTAGGTCTTAGTCTATAGATTTCATCTGACTTTTATTCTTTACAAATTTTTTATGAAGAGATTGAGTCATTTGTCCTTGGGTTCTTAAAGAAATAGTTGATTCTAAATAGCGGAACAACAGTTATTTTTTGATTTGTAATCGTTTTTCTTACATGACTTTATTATAGGTTTGAGAGACATTGTCTCTTCCATACTCAAATGTGTTGATCATTAAGCCCACATAACGCCAACAGGGGTACTGTAATAGAATGAAGTAAGGAGGTAGATCCAGTTCTAAGAAAGATGGTGATAAGCCTTTAATCCTTTGAATTTCAGTTGGCAAATGCCAAGAGACAATTACAGATGAACTGAAGGAAAAAGAAGCTTAAGTAACGGAAAATGCCCTATGATTCAAGTTCCCATGTTAGTCAGAAATATTGCTATCTACTGCTTGAAATAAGTGGACGATAGGTTGTGATTATTTTTTTATTATATAGTTTATAGGCATTGCAGTTTTTGCTGAATGTAATTTTGGCTCTATGTATTTGTGGCTTTTTTTCAGTCCTTAATCTCAGTCATTTAGAACCTTAGAAATTAAAAGTTATTTTGTGCTACCTTGTCATCCTAGTTCTACTGTCTTCACCCTTTTTTTCTGCAATAAATGGCAATGTAAATTCATCTTCATAACTTGCCTAGAATTGTAATTTAGGTCTAACCTCACTAGATTTACAGCATAGAACAACAGGAAAAAGTAATTGCAATCTAAGTTTGTCATAAAATGTAAATCAATAATATCTACATTCCGTAGTTTTAAAAAAAACAGAATCATACCAATATGAGGGATCTGAGAAATCATTTAATCCAAATGTCCTTCATCACTTTGGAATTCATAAATCTCCTTAAGTATCTAATGAAAGCTATGAAATCTACTTAGAAAATTGAAAGAACTATGCATATAATTTTGAGGGATTCATGGTCACTCCCATCTCATTAACATGTGTGATCTGCCTTGGAAATGCATGAACTATAGGTTAAGAGAAATTGAGGCTCAAATAGGTGAACTGATCGATAAGCTACAGTTGACTCTTGAACACACACGGTTTGAACTGCACAATTCCCTTAATATGCAGATACTGAAATGTTCCTCGTGATCTTAATATTTTTATCTCTAGCTTCATTGTAAGAATACAGTATAAAATACATATAACACAAAACGTGCTAATTGAACATTAACATTATCAGTAATAGGTTTCTGGTCACCTGTAGGCTATTAGTAGCTAAGTTTTTTAATCAAAAGTTGCACACATTGGGGCGCCTGGGTGACTCAGTCGTTAAGCATCTGCCTTCGGCTCAGGTCATGATCCCAGAGTCCTGGGATCGAGCCTCGCATCGGGCTCCTTGCTCGGCAGGGAGCCTGCTTCTCCCGCTACCATTCCCTCTGCTTGTGTTCCCTCTCTTGCTGTGTTTCTCTCTGTCAGATAAATAAAAAATCTTTAAAAAAAAAAAAAAAAATAAGTTACAAAAGTTGCACACAGCTTGGGGAGGGGGTGTGTGTCCGTGTCCCGAACTCTGCATTGTGCAAGGGATCACCTGTACATACCTACTTAGTGCCAAGAGCAATCCTTGGGGTTCTTACCTCCCAGATGAGTTCTTACAAGGAAGATTCATCTGGGAAACCCTCATTCAGTCACCTATAAGAGCTGAAGGTAGACAACTTAATGACTAAATGTGGATTTTTTTATACATTTTCAAAAGATCCTCTTTTTGATCTCAGATTTTGAGATGTCTACCATCCTGTTAGATAAATGGAGGAGGTAAAATGTGACATTCTAAATGTTGTTTTTATTTTAGTCATCTATATTACCTGGGCTGATATAGAAGACTTAAACTTGGATTGGCAAAAAGAACATTAACTTTGGATTTAGGACACAGTCTCAAGCCATGTGTTACTGAAATAAGTGTAATATTAAGTTTGGTAAATCACTTAGCATGTTATATGGGAGCATATTTAAAGAAATCCATAATGAGGGCACTTGGCTGGCTCATTCAGAAGTTAGAGCATGTGACTCTTGATCTCTCAGGTTCATGAGTTTGAGCCTCATGTTGAGAAGAGGTTGCTTTTTTAAAAATCCTTAATTATCTTTTGTGCATATTTGAATCATCAGGATGGTGTAGTAGGGACATAGGGGATGGAATTCTGGAAGTGTAGCTAGCACTATGTGGATGTGAGGAGTACAGCATCAAAAGATGAAGCTATAGGAAGTAAGAGCTAAGTATACACTTTCCGGACTTAAATTTTAATGTGTAGGTATTGGAAGTACTTCAAGCAAGTGATTAGTAAAAGTTCACTCTGGCTGCTATGTAGATGGCTAGATTTGTGGGTGCAAAGAAGAGAATACTAATGCAATTGTCTCAAAGATGGTGAGAACCTGAATGAGGATGATGATAGTAGTAAGGGTTAGAAGATCAGAGAGACTGCAGATGTATTTAGGAAATAAAAATAGCAAGACTTGACTGTTGACTGAATGAGGTCAAGGAAGACAGAGGCAGCAAGGGCAGCTGTCAGGTGTCTGTACTTTTGATAACTGGGTTTAATCATGTTGGAAGTGAGTATCTCTGGGATGTTCAGGATGTCCAGAAGGTGGGAACATGACACCTTCGGTGGGAAACTTTGCACTGAGGCCACATTCGGGACTCCTCGCATGGAAGCTGTCAAGTGAGCAGCATAGAGCCAAAGGAAGGACCTTGGAGACTACCAACATTTAAGGTGCAATAGGAGGACAGTGAGTTTGTGGACAAGACAGAAGAAATGTTTAGAGGAGGATGGGAAGAATTCAAGAGGTTAGAGAGGTTCAAGAAAGATGAAGAGAGCAACATGTGAAATGCAGCAGTAAGATCAAGACTGAAAAGTTACTGATCCTGCTATTCAGAACGTACAGGGTAATCTTGAGGGAAAGTAGTTTCAGAAAGAATGAGAGCAAAGCCAATTACTATGAGAAATGAATGAATGAGAATGAGAAGTGAATGGGAATCTTATCAGGGAGAATGGCCAGGCAGGAAAGAGACAACAGAGCACTGAAATGCTGAGTCGTGAAGCCAGATAATAAAACACATGACAGATAATAAAGGGCCTGACAGCCACATTTAAGAGTTTGGTTGGGCTTTAGGTATAACATACTTGGGTTTGTGGTTCAGAAATATCCCTCACTGGCTACATTGTGGGGAACTGACGATGCCAAAATGCATGATTGTGTTATTTCTCCAGTAGGCTCAGCTGCACAACAAAGAAGGTGATTTTGTCTCCGAGTCAGGATTGGGATTGGAGGGAGGAGTGTGTAATTGAGCTAGATTAAGAGAAAAGGAAAGGATCAAGGTTCGGAGGCCTCCATGAAGTGGAAAAGCAAGTGTGATAAGAGTGGCAGGAATGGAATAATGGGGTGATAAAGTCAGGAAGGAACGTGTGAGGTTTCTGAGGTAGAGTGGTTCTGGAATTGAGGTGTAAGAGTGCAACCATAGGAATGAAGTAGTCAAGTGAAGAGGTGAGGTTTGGCATTGGAGAGATAAGGAATCACAGCTACATTCTTCACTCCTTTCCTGAGCTTAAAACATTGGATCCTGGGGCACCTGGGTGTCTCAGTCAGTTAAGTGGCTGTTTGGGCTCAGGTCATGATTCCAGGGTCTTGGGATCCAGTCCCACATTGGGCTCCTTGTTCAGCAGGGAGCCTGCCTCTCCTACCTGCCACTCCCCCTGCTTGTTCTCTTTCTCTCTGACAAGTAAAATCTTAAAAAACAAAAACAAACAAAAAACATCGAATCTTTTTTCTTTCCTGTCATACTAACAATTTGTCTTGGGGATCACTTGGTACTGACACTGGTTATTATTAGTTTCTGCAAATTTAATCGCTTGACAAGTATTTGCTGAGTGCTTACTATAAGCAATGAACTGGGCTAGAGCAGTGGCAGTAAGTCTGTGTCCCAGTAAGAGAGATGGGAAATGAACCACGAAGTATACAGTTCCAGTTATTAAGTAACAATTGAAGTGAGTGCTTGAGAGGAAAAGTAACAAAATCCATGAGGCTGTGTAGCACTGAAGTAGCCTGGAAGGTTAGGGGAGATGAAAAAGGGCTTCCTTTTCCGAGTGAAACTGATCAGTCCTCTGATAAAGCCTGACATGTAAAAGCTATAACAGATATCAACTAATGTTGGTTGAACCATTAAGAAATGGGAAATGATTTTTAATTTCTCCCAGCAGTTCATTCCTTTAGGGACATGATGGTTGAGGTCTGAACTCTAAGGGGAAAACATAGCTGGAGGAAGGGATGCAAGGAGAATCCCAAATTGATGGCATAGCGTGTGAAGCTTCATGGTTCCCAGGGATGGCAGAAACAAGACAGCAGAATGAAGCTGAGGATGTAGATGGGTCAAATCATGCTTTTGATGATCAGACCGTGTTAAAGGATGTCCTGAGAGAAAATGGAAGCTATTAAATTAAGCCATTAAAGAAATGAAGATGGGTAGGAGTAGAATAAAGATTTGCATTTGTGAAATCAGAGTTGCATTTTTTTTTTAAGATTTTATTCATTTACTTGACAGATCACAAGTAGGCAGAGGGGCAGACAGAGAGAGAAGGAGGAAGCAGGCTCCCTGCCGAGCAGAGAGCCCGATGTGGTGCTCGATCCCAGGACCCTGAGATCATGACCTGTCATCTAGGCGCCCCCAGAGTTGCATTTTTAAAATCTCACTGTCTACAATGTATACAGTGATTGGAGGAGGACATAAGGTCCATGTGAAAGACAGTGATAACTTGAGTGAGGTGGTAGAGGAGAGAAGTGGCCTCCTTTGTAAAATTTTAAGTGATTGCATTGGTCACATAGCTTTGGTTGGATATTGTTTAAATGTGATAAGGAGAGAACAGATGTGAATTTCCTTAGTAAGATGCCATGAGACAAGCCTTCCTGGGTTGGTACCACACAGAAGAGAACATGACTTACACTGGATTCATCTGGAGGACAGCCCATGAGGAATAACCATGATTTGAAGTGAGGAAAGGAATCAAAAGATGTGACATCATCCAAAAAGGAGAAAAGAAGTGTTGGTAGATTTCTGCATAGCTTGTAACTGTCAGTTGAATCTTTAAAGTCCTGCCTGTTATTTTGTTGTTTTTTTTTTTTTAAGATTTTATTTATTTGACAGAGAGAAACACAGCGAGAGAGAGAACACAAGCAGAGGGAATGGTAGAGGGAGAAGCAGGCTTCCTGCCGAGCAGGGATCATGACCTGAGCCGAAGGCAGATGCTTAACGACTGAGCCACCCAGGTGCCCCTAAAATTCTGCCTTTTATACAAAGTAATACCAAGATAAAAATTTTATAAAGAGGCGGGCTTTTAATGCAATAATACATTTTCTGTTATTTACTGGTTTAATTTTTCTAATTAAATTTAAAGAAATAATCCCTTGTTCCTAAAGGCAATCACTTTGAACTCTTTTAGCTCTTTCTTTGCATAGTTATATTTCTAAAGAATGTGCTATTACAATTTATTAATTCTGGACTATGTATTATGACCTATTAACTTTTTTATGAAAGATGAGGACTTAGTTCATAAACTCTTCCCCTCTTCTCCCAATATGGATATCACTATATTTAATGAGCATTTATGTAATAGAAAACCATGTAAATATGGTTCTGTCAGAGCAAGCATTTAGTGTACTAGATGAATGTTTCCTTTCTTGTATACTTATTTCCCTTTAGTGAAATTGCTTTGCTTTTCACTCACAGAAGTTCCACATAGTAATCTGTAATTCTTCGCCTTTTCTGTTGTATCATTCATTTGTGTCTCCTCCCCAGTCCGCCTCCCACTCCCCAGCCCTGTTCCTCCATCAGGAAAGAACTTCCTCCAGCTATCCTGATGTTTTGCATCATTATGGACTGATTTTCCAGGACTGCTACAAAGGTATTGTACCAGACTCTTCCTACCCCACTTTTGGTTGGATTCAGAATCTGTGTCTGGAATCCATGCCTTTTTCCTTTTTGCCTAAAAATGTTCCATTTGCTTGAATAAAGCCTGCCATAGCTTCCTAAGAATGAACACAAAGTAACAAACTTGCTGGGTCATTAGGTGTCTGAAAATGTCTTTGTTCTCATTTGTAATTGATTTAGCTGGGTCTAGAATTCTGAATTGAAAATTTTCCCTCTGAAATCCTTTTCATCCTGAGGGTTGCTGGAGGGGAAGGGGGAGGGTAGGGATAGGGTGGCTGGGTTGTGGACATTGGGGAGGGTATGTGCTATGGTGAGTGCTGTGAAATGTGTAAGCCCCCTGGGGCAAATAATACATTATATGTTAATAAAAAATGATATAACGAGAATATCAAACAAAAAATCCTTTTCATCATCATCTAGCCTGTGCTGTTGCTGGTGACCGGCTGATACCATGCTATTGTTCCTTTGTGTACAACTTGTGTTGTCCCTCTCTAGAAGCTTTAAGAATATTTTATGTATTTCCCATATTTTGAAATTTCACTATGATATCCCTTAATAGATCTCTTTAAAATTGATTTTGTGGGGTACATACAGACTTTTAATCATTTAATCTGTATCCTTAGCTATGGAGAATTTTTATAATTTCTTCCTCTTTAGATTTTCTTTCTTTTCTTTTTCTTTCTCTCTCTTTCTTTCTTTCTTTCTTTCTTCCTTTCTTCCTTCCTTCCTTCCTTCCTTCCTTCCTTCCTTCCTTCCTTCCTTCCTTCCAAGCAGGTTGGATGCCCAACGTGGAGCTTGAACATAAGACCCTAAGATCAAAAGATCAAGAGTCACATGATCTACCCACTGAGCCAGCCGGGCGCCCCTCCCTGCCCCTTTTAGTTTCTTTTGTCTCTCCAGTTTCTGTTAGTCAGGTATTTTCCTGGACTGATTTTCTCAGCTGTTGTTGTTGGTAAGATTTTGTTTGATTGATTGATTGATTGATTGATTGATTAAGAGTGAGAGCAGGGGGAAAGGGAGAGGGAGAGAGAAAATCTCAGATTCCTTACAGAGCCTGATGCGGGGCTCCATCTCACAACTCTGAGATCATGGCCTAGGCAGACATCAAGAGTTGGTTGCCTCACCAGCTGCACCACTCAGGCACCCTTCTCAGTTGTTTTTTGCCCACCTGTGGGTGGGCGGGAGGTGTCTTTTGGCTCTGTCTGAGAGTTTTTCAGCTTTAACTCTTCCATGACATTTTAAATTTCTGCCGTATTTTAAATTTCAAAGTTTCTTCCTGTTCTCTGATTGTTCCTTTTGTACAGTAACTTGTTCTTATTTTATGAATGAAATATCTCCTTATATCTGTCAGATTAAAGAGTAGATTTCTCACTTGGCATTTGGAGGCCTGAGCTCAAGTCACAGCCAAGGCATCATATTTTCAGATTTAAGGAGGCTGATGAATCACCTTCCTTACTCCTTCAAGTTCTGATTAGAATTATGAACTGGACTCTCAAAGATGGAGGTAAAATTAACAGCTGTATTGTCAGTAGAGCCAGAGTAGAGAACATTCTGTAGCCTGGGCCTGCAGCCACACCTGGGCCTGCAGCCATCTGCCCCAAATCTAGACCTTGAGGTCCATCTGCCGAGTGGGATTTTACAAGGTAAATACCTAATCTGCTCAGCCTACTGAAGGAGACATTGCTGTCTGTCACCCAAAAGCTCTAAGAACAGGGACAGAGAGAATGAAGTCACAAACACACCTGCTGGGTTTGGTTTGGTTTGGTTTGGTTTTAGTAATCTCTATACCCAACATGCATCTCAAACTCAAATTCACAATCCCAAGATCAATAGTTTTACGCTCTTCTGACTGAGGCAGCCAGTTGCCCCACAAATACACTCATTTTTGCTTTTGTTTTTTTTTAAAGATTTTATTTGGGAGAGCCTCAGCAGGGGGAAAGGCGGAAGGAGAAGCAGGCTTCCCACTGAGCAAGGAGCCCGAAGTGGGACTTGATCTCAGGACTCTGGGATTGTGACCTGAACTGAAGGCAGACACTTAATGGCTTATCCACCCAGGTTTCCCAAGGTTTTATTATTTTATTATTTTTTATTTTTTTTAGTCTCTACAAAAAAAGTTTATATAAGTCACTAAATGAACAATTACTACACACACAAAAAACAAAACAAAACAAAAACATACAATACCCAAGTCTTAAGGATGGAGAAGAATCTGATTTCTAGAGTTACCAACTCTTTTTTTTTTCTTTTTTTTTTTTTTTACTTTTTATTAACATATAATGTATTATTTGCCCCAGGGTACATGTCTGTGAATTGTCAGGCTTACACATTTCACAGCACTTAACATAGCACATACCCTCCCCAGTGTCCACAACCCAGCTACCCTATCCCTCCCCCCAGCCTCCCAGCCACCCTTAGTTCGTTTCGTGAGTCTAGGAATCTCTTATGGTTTGTCTCCCTCCCCATCCCTTCCTGTTTCATTTCTCTCCCCCACGCCCCCCAAACTCCCGCCTTGCCTCTCAAATTCTTCATATCAGAGAGATCATGTGATAATTGTCTTTCTCTGATTGACTTATTTCGCTTAGCATAATACCCTCCAGTTCCATCCACGTCATT
>CM053607.1:23142869-23157550 GCA_028646535.1 Procyon lotor
CCCTTTCTCTGCATCCTCGCCAACATCTGTCGTTTCCTGACTTACTAATTTTAGCCATTCTGACTGGTGTGAGGTGGTATCTCACTGTGGTTTTGATTTGATTTCTGATGCTGAGTGATGTGGAGCACTTTTTCATGTGTCTGTTGGCCATTTGGATGTCCTCTTTGCAGAAATGTCTGTTCATATCTTCAGCCCATTTCTTGGATTATTTGTTCTTTGGGTGTTGAGTTTGAGAAGTTCTTTATAGGTTTTGGATACTAGCCCTTTATCTGATATGTCATTTGCAAATATCTTCTCCCATTCTGTCAGTTGTCTTTTGGTTTTATTTTTTTTTTAAGTAATCTCTACACCCAGTGTGGGGCTTAAACTGAGAACCCCAAGGATCAAGAGTCACATGCTCCATTGACTAAGCCAGCCAGGTAGCCCTTCACTTGGTTTTTAACTCCTGGATTGCACTCATTTTAAACTTGGGAATCAATGTTGAACTCTTAACATTCACCAATCAGAAATAAAAATCCTCTTTATTAACAGAAACAAGAATACCTCACAGAAGGTATTCTTCTGTCACAGAGTTTTCCGACTTGTTTAAAAAAAACATTTCTTTGGGGCACCTGGGTGGCTCAGTCAGTTGAGCATCTGCCTGCAGCTCAGGTCATGATCCCACATCCTAGGATCGAGCCCCACATTGGGCTCCTTGCTTAGGGGGGAGCCTGATGCTTCTTGCTCTCCCTCTGCATGCTCCTCCCCCTGCTTGTGGGCTCTCTGTCAAATAAATAAATATTTTAAAAAAATTTCTTTGAGGGGTGCCTAGCTGGCTTAGTTTATAGAGCCCCACATTGGGTGTAGAGATTACATAAAAATAAATAAGCCACATCTATTTCCTAAATGATCCGTTCTATTATTTTGTCCATTTAACTTGTATTCTCCCTGTCATGATGAAGCCTTTCTCCATGTGTCTGGTGATACCTAAGTGTCCATTCAGGTTTTAGAGCAAAGTACTAAAAAGTTTATTGAAATTCTGAATGTATAGGTGGATTTCATCTGCTGGAACTTTTTCTCTAAAAGACCAGAAAATAAGTATTTAGGCTTTGAAAATCATATAGTCTGCGTAGCAACTATCCAATTTTGCCACTGATGCAGTGCAGGTTCTGTTTCAGTAAAACTCTACCTCAGGGTGCCTAGGTGGCTCAGTCGGTTAAGCATCAAGACTCCATCTCAGCTCAGATGTTGATCTCAAGGTCACAAGTTCAAGCCCCGCACTGGGATCTGCTCTGGGTGTGGAGCTGACTTGGGAAACAAACACCTTTATTTCCAGGAGCACAGAGTAGACCGGATTTGCTGACCTCTACTCTAAGGTAGTAAGCTAGAAAGCTGGCCTCCTGCCTGGGATCGTTGTTTTTTAAACCCTATAGAGAAATTTTCCCTTCAGCTAGACAACTTCTGTCACAGATCTCGGCCCCCATCCCACACATATAGGAAAAGTCTAGGCCATTCACTTCCAACTTAGAAACCAACTTTACCTAACAAGGACTTTTCCCTCTTACTTATTCCCCAGATTCAATATTTGTATGGGAACTAAAGCATTAGTTTCCACCAGGGTCTCTTTAAGACCCTGGCAAAGGGTCTTAGATGACAAAGGGCCATAGTCCAGATGCTGAACACGAATGGTCAGGGGTTTATGCAGTGCTTAAAGTGGAGTTCTGGAGGGCTACCCAGTGTGACATCTGAGCAATTATCAAGTACATTTTCCTTTTTCTTATATTTCCTCAGCAAGGTTCAAGGTTTGATTTCTTAGAGAAAAGCTAAGCAAGACACAAAGCATGTACCTAATAATTATTTGAATTGTTGACAAATGGAAAATTGTACAAGTAATAATGGCTTGTCATTAGTCCATCTACTTACTGAGTATGGACTCTGGCTGGAAACAGTGGGTGGGGAAGTGAGAAAGCACACAAGTCTGAAGTCAGTGTTTTATTTTTTTTTAAAGATTATTTATTTGAGAGAGACAGAGCCCAAGACAAATGCCTAACCGACGGAGCCACCCAGGGTTGGCCATGAACCCAGCTTCATGTATATAGCTTCTTGGCAAAAGCTTTGTTTGAGCTTCCTCTGCTGGTGGATTCCAAGCTCAGCCAGAATATTTGGGTTTAGTGATACATCATGTTAAATGCTGTATTACCTTTTCTAATAAAAATGTAAGCAAAGTAAGATTCAGTTTTGAGAAATTGGGGAACACTTTTAATAACTAGAGGTATTTCCCAAGCATGCTGTTTAAAATCTATAAATGGACACTGCTTCCCTTTAGTCTATGTATGGAGGGCATGAAGTCTAGACCCTTAGAAGGAGCTAAATTCCCTTTCCGGCAGCGACGACCTCCCCACGAGAACACGCCCCTTGTGAAGGACCTCCTGCACCCGTCCCTGGAAGAGGAGAAGAGGAAGCACAAGAAGCAGCGCCCGGTGCAGAGCCCCAACTCCTACTTCATGGACGTGAAGTGCCCGGGGTGCTACAAGATCACCACCGTCTTCAGCCACGCGCAGACCGTCGTGCTGTGTGTGGGCTGCCCCACTGTGCTCTGCCAGCCCACGGGACGGAAGGCCAGGCTTACAGAAGGATGCTCCTTCAGGTGGAAGCAGCACCGAAAGCGCCCCGAATCAAGATGAGTGGGACACTATCCCAATAAACAGATTTTGGATAAAAAAAAAAAAGGAGCTAAATTCTCATTTGGATGATTCCTCTGTGTTCAGATACACTAAGCAAAATCATCATATTTCAATTTTTTGAAGACTGAGGACGCACTCAGGCTACAGGTTGAGACTACCTAGGATTATCTGTCCTCTGCTGATAGTCTCTGCCCTTATCCCTTCCTCATTTTCAGGTTTACTACATGGATATTCCCCAAGAGAAGACAAGACTTCCACTTCCACCTGTGACAGAGGAGCCGCTACCTGACCAGCCTACCTGTCTCAACCATAAAGCTGGCAGACGTCGGACGATGTGCAGCACAAAACAGTGATCCTGGACAGAAGGGCAACTCATGAGTAAGTCTTGTGAATGCCTTGCCGCCTGCTTCAGGAGTGTTCTGATGACTGCAACATAATGAGCTAGAGTCCACGCACACCACTGTGATCCTACTCAGCCAAAGAGGCAGAGAGCAAGAGTCCAGGGTCATCATTGGCTGGGATCTGCAGGGTAGGGCCACAGAGGGAAGGAAGCTGCAGAGAGAGGATCCCCAGAAGCTGCTCGCATTAGTCTGAGTACTTGAGGCGTACTGGGGAGTACCGAGTATAAGGTCACGAGCCCACAGACCTGCCAGTGGCGGAGCCTGGGGTGAGGGAGGCCCCACGCAGCCAGAATGGAGAGACCTTCCTAGCACCTCAGTAATGCTCCAGGCATCCAGTCTAGACAGCAGAAAAGGCCCATCTTAGAAGAAAAGATCTTACCCTACAATAAGGGCTACAAAAAAAACACCCTTCAATAATGAGGGTAAAACCCATAGTCTGTCAACGAAACCTGAACAAACCACCAGAAGATCTGTACTATAAGAAATGCTAATGATCTTCAGGCTGAAGAGAACTACTAGATAGAAATTTGGATCTACAGGAAGAAATGCAAAAGCACTGGAAATGATAATTGCCTTAAAAGAAAGACAGTTGAATGTTTAAATCAGAGCAGGAGCAGGCAGGTAAAAGGGATTATACTATTGTAAAACCCCTTTATTTCTGAAGTGGTGTGAGATGTCGAGTTGGTAAGTTAGTTGAGGGTTCACATTGTTGCCCTAAAGCATCAGTTCTCAAACTCTTTATACTCATAAAAATTATTGAGGTTCCTAAAGAGTTTTTGTTTATGTTGGTGTATTTGTGAATATTTATCATGCTAGAAATTAAAACTGAGAAAAGTGTTTAAATATGTTTAATTACAGTGACCCATTCAATGTTTATTTTTTAGGGAGAGAGAAAATGTGTGTGCTTGCGCACGTGCACACACAGAAGCTTAAGCAGACTCCGTGCCCAGCCTGGAGCCCAGCATGGAGCTGGATCTCACAACCCTGAGATCATGAACTGAGTCAAAATCAAGAGTTGGACACTTAATCAACTGAGCCACTCAGGCACCTCCCATTCAATGTTTATAACACATATTTACAAAGGTAACTATTTTCCAAAACAAAACTTAGAAGAGTGGCACTGTTTTATAGTTTTACAAATCTCTTGAATGTCTGGCTTTAATGGAAGACGGTGGAATTTTCATACGTGCTTCTGTGCTCAGCCTGTTGCGGGATGTTGTTCTGGCTGAAGGACATGAGAACATCTGGCCCCACACAGGTATGTATTTGGAAAAGGAGGCATATTTAATCACTTTTACAGACAACAGTATTCTTTGATATTACACCAAAAGTTGACAAATGAGTGAAGGTCTTTAGTTTTTTCTCATTATCTCCCAAATTATGACATTATTTGGGGGCACCACCAGAAACTACCCAGGTATCTGCACCATGGTCTTTACAAAGTTCACAGGAGCCTTCTGGAGTCAACAGTCCTATCTCCCTGCTCAAAGTGTTCTTCCCTGGTTCTTTTTCCAAGGCTTTTCAGGCTGGAGGCACAGGACAGGTGGGAGGTGGTTGGTTTCTTTTCACTTGGGGCCAGGCCTGCCCAGGTGAATTTTAGGCCGTGTCCTAAAATGGAGTTCGTTATCAAGTCTCAGGGTGAGATTGTGACTTTCTTCTTCCCCTCAATGAAAGATACTTTTTTTCCATCAGACTTACCCACATAAGGTTGTTTCTCAAAACTCAGGGGGTAGTAAAGAAGATGACAAAAAGAGATTTTTTATTGAAAGTAACTTAAATATTATGTAAACTTGACTTGGAAGGTACTTTTTTTTTTCATCATTTAAAAAATTGTGTCTAAACATAGGTCAAATGCAAAAGCATATAATAGCTCTATAGTTAAACAGCCCTTTACCTATGAAAGTGAAATTATTGAGAAGTGTTTATTTTCCCTCTTAAAATGGCTAATCTGGGTAATATCATTGCAGGTGGTATATACACATTGCTTCCTTCACGGCTTCTCTCTCAAACACACAAATCTTCAGAATGACTATTACTAAGGTGCAGGGTTTTGCTTGGCAACAGATACTCGGGTCTTACAGGTCCCAGGCCCGGTGGAAGGACAGGCTCTTGTCCTCCACACTGGCCACCATGTCTTCAACGGCCTTCCAGTCAAGCTTGCTGAGGATGCTGCCGGTGCTCTCAGACACACTGTCCGTGCCATGGGACAGAGGCTCCAGCTCTTCCTCAATGGCTGACAAGTCCTATCAAATTAAGAAAGGAAGTAAGTTGTGATCCGAGCCTGAGAAAAAAATAAATGGAACATGAACTAGGCTTTCCAAAGTTCTAGAGATGCTCATCCCCCAACTGGTGAAGCAAACTAGGGTGGTGCTTGCCCAGCACATCTGGAGTGACGATGGACTGAATGTCATCTGACACAACTAGATGCTGGCACGAGGTCTGAAGAATGGACACAAGGGATTTTTATAATACTTTTATTTGTTCTTACTTTTTGGGTTTTTTTTTTTTTTTTTAAAGATTTTATTTATTTATTTGACAGAGAGAGAGGGGGAAGCAGGCTCCCCGCTGAGCAGAGAGCCCGATGTGGGGCTCGATCCCAGGACCCTGAGATCATGACCCGAGCTGAAGGCAGAGGCTTTAACCCACTGAGCCACCCAGGCACCCTATTCTTACTTTTTGTTATTCTTTAGTTGAAAGGAAAATAAATTCAAGGAAAATTCTAAAAGATAAATGCTAGAGTACTAAGCCAAAAGTGCAGATGCTTTGAATGACTGCTTCAATCTTGTAGGATCTCCACATCCCACAGAAAACAATAAGCAACAACAACTGGAGAACACAGAAATCACAGGGCAGACTGAAATCTGGAACAACGCTTACTTGTAGAAGGGAACTGTGACTCTCGTGAAGAATTGTACGGATGTGTGACGGTACCATCCAAGGACTCACCATGGTCTCCTCTCTCTCGTACTCTATACACACCTGCTTGGATTGAGGTGAAAGCTCAGCAGTAATGTGATTTTTTGTACACTGCAGACGACATGGAGCACCAGAACCTATCAAGGGAAAAGGACAAAGCTATGTGGCACTGATTCATTTATAAATTGGCTTGTTTATTCTGACTTTTATCATAAAATACAAAGCAGTCACATTTTAAAGTTTTTTTATAA
The DNA here is from genome assembly GCA_028646535.1 of Procyon lotor. Classification (NCBI taxonomy): domain Eukaryota; kingdom Metazoa; phylum Chordata; class Mammalia; order Carnivora; family Procyonidae; genus Procyon; species Procyon lotor. The sequence goes on from CM053607.1 coordinate 23,149,101, forward strand.
CTTACTTTTAAGAAATCTCTGCACTCAACATGGGGCTCAAACTCACGACCCCGAGATCAGGAGTCGCACGCTCCACGAGTTGAGCCAGTGGGATGCCCCTTTCCTGAGAACTGAATCAGAAGGTCTATATGTGGTTTTTAACAATTTCTGCCCTGTCAGCGTGATAGAAGGAAACTGAATTCTGGCCATCTCTTTATTTTAAAAATAACAGTAACCTCTAGGACAAAAGAGTCTAGGGAGGAGAGGTTGCAGATATACTGGAACTGGAGAAGTTCCAACTGCAAAGTTGTGTGAACAAACGCTGGCGAAAAAGAAAAAGCCAGTAAAACAGCACAACTTGAGACTGAAGGATAATACAGAGAGAAAACACCAAGTGCTTAAGCAGGATGATAACCACGAGGGTAGGCTGTCTCCAAAGTAGATGGAAACACGGAGACAGGACGCCGTGAAAGATCAGCAAAAGCTGTGGCCACCAACTAATCCCACCCTCACTTCTGCTACAATTAATGTGGTAACTAGACTTCAGTATTCATCAAAAGAACATAATTACTGCCATCTAAAAAGAATGACAAAATCATCACCAAAATTAAGAAATTAAGGTTAGTGGTCCTGGACTTTAGGATAAACCTTTACCTGTGGGGAATCTACACATCTTGAGAAGCCGTCACTGGCTTTCTCTCACCTGGCTTTCTGCAGGGATGGCTTTGTAATTTCCTTCTCTTCAGATCAGAGTGCATTTCTCTAGGATTTGTTCGGGATAGCCAATCTTAAAATATGAAAACAATGCTGTAAAACTGAGCATGTGCAAAGCTTTTCAAGTTTGGGTGTTTGCGCCCCAGTGTGAACAGTGGACGTGTTCTAAGGTAAAAGGTCAGTGATACATCAGAAGGAAACCCCACCACGGAAACTAGGCTGGCAAGTGCAGCAGCTTCCCTCAAAGAAGTATCCTCTCAGAAGGACAGTGACCACCACCACCCAGTTTCTTTTTGAAACATACTGCCGAACAACGTCTACGGAGCCGAGCCTGAGGAATCTGAAACTGAACAGCAAAACTGAATCCATTCCCTGTCCCGCCCCAGGAAGAAAACCCGTCCCTCTTCTTGTCGATCCCGGGCCATGGTCTAGACACAAAGCCAAACTAGAAACTTGGAGTCATACTCAGTTTCATCCTGTCACAGGCAGGGCTATCCCTGGACAATGAAAGAAATACTTCTGTTTACCTTTCTATGGGCAAAGCCTCATAATTCACTTCACAAAACCCTGGATCTCTGGAGCTTTCATAAATATAATATCAGTATATGTATAATTTCAGCTATTTCTAGGGACAGCATTGTATTTTGGGGCTCGATCCCAGGACCCCGAGATCATTGAGCCACCCAGGCACCCCGGTTTTTTATCTGTTTAAACTAGAAAACATTTTACAGAAGATTAAAGTGAGAGACTTTGAAATAAAAAAAGTCTGGGATTATACAATTAATAGCAGAGAAAATGATGCTTCTAGCACTCAAACTGATTTTAGTAATTACAGCCTTAGGTTTTAAGGCATTCAGTGAGGAAAACTATGGAAAAAGAACCAATGAGAATTTTTAGGAAATACAGCCATCAACAGTTAAATGAACATGACAGGGTAAAGAGCAGACGTAGCTGAAGAGAGAGGCAGTCAACTGGAAGATGGCGGCACTGGAGAGAGGCCTAAAGGCAGGAATAGACTCATTTTTATACTACATATAATTAGTGTTTGCATTGTTGTCTCTACCAAATGTAGTTACTTCTACATTTGATTATCATCTAGTTACTTGCTGATTATAGCAAATGTATATATAACATATATATGATATATATTATTATATAATATATAATCATAATATATTAAATAATATAGAATATATGAGCATAATACATATTCATGTTTATATTAATATATAAATATAAACCTATATATGATATATATTGAATATGATCTATAATATAAATATATAAAATATAAAATCACATAATTATGTTTTATATATCTATATTTTATTATATATTTTATATTATTAAATATATAAAATACATATTATAAAAATATATAACATCTAGTTATTTCCTGATATAAATCAGGATAATGCCATAGAGCTCACTCAGTTAATGTTGGAGATTAAGTGAGATCACGCACAGGCAGTTTCAGTACAATGCGTGGCATCAGGCATCACTTCCCTAAGCCTCCTTGGCTTCAGTGGTAAGATGGGGATAACAGTTGCCCTGTCTATCTACCAGGGCCATTACAGAGAACTCGTAGGAGAATAATGTGACTGTAGTTTTTATTTATTTTTTTAAAAGATTTTATTTATTGATTTGACAGAGGGAGAGAGGGAAGCAGGGTCCCCGCTGAGCGGAGGTCCTGATGCGGGGTTCGATCCTAGGACCCTGAGATCATGACCTGAGCTGAAGGCAGAGGCTTTAACCCACTGAGACACCCAGATGCCCTGTGACCATACTTTTTAAATGGTGAAGAGTAACAAGGGGCAAGGATGGGGCCAGGGCTAGATCTTAATTCTTAGGCATTAAGATCATGACCATTTCCCTCTCTAGTTGATCAAAGCACAGCTAATTTAGAATCCCCAAACTTACCATGATTCTGTGACAATGGTCCCCTCCCTCCCGAATACTTGTTTTTATGTTCAGTACTCTGCTAAGCCTGTAATATATGTTCTCACTCTAATAACCACGATTTTGCAGGTGAGAAAGTTGAGGTTTACACAAATGGGTTAGGAATTTGCCCAAAGCTAAAAAGTGGTGAACCAGGATTCCAGAGAGAGATAACTCCGCAGCCTGTTCCCAAACCATCGTACCACACTGCCACACCTGAGATCTGTATTTGAAATTTCTTTTCAACATATATATAATTTGACATTTATTTGACAGAGATCACAAGTAGGCGGGGGGGGGGGGGGGGGGGGGGGGGGGGGGGGGAAGCAGGCTCCCCGCCGAGCAGAAAGTCCAATGTGGGGCTCGATCCCAGGACCCTGAGATCATGAGCTGAGCCAAAGACAGAGGCTTTAACCCACTGAGCCACCCAGGAACCCCTGTATTTGAAATTTCTGAGTGTCTTACAACCCTTAAAAATTTAAATTGAAAAACTTTATTCTCTCTTTGTCCCTTACCTTTTTGGAAGGTGACTGGAGATGCCACGGCCTCCCTTGCCGCCACTTTGCCTCTACCACCTTTGCTGTGTATGGTACCAGTGGCAGTTCCTAGAAAAACAGGCAAACTCCTTGAACCTTCTGTATGCTGCCGTGGTGCTTCACACACCGTACTGTACATTCTTTGAGGACAAAAACTTCTGATTAAGAGGGGGCCCGATATGTGGTGAATGATTTGACTAAGAAAGCAAAATAAAAGTGCAGATGAAGGAAGGGAAAACTCTACTTTAAAACTCTGTATCATCCTAGCATGACCACCATCCTTTCTCAAATTGGCAAATGGGCCCTGACAACCTCTCTGGCAACTGGAAAAGCCAGCCACGTAAGCCTACTAGCAGTAATCACCTTAACAGAATGCCACGTTAGATTTTATCAAAAGAATGATTAACCAAGGTTTCTTAAATTCTAGGATTCATAACCACTGTTTATTATGCAAAATGTTTTACTTATTACCTTCAACACCCCTATGAGGTAGGTTTTAAACAACATCTCTGAGGCAACAAGTGAGCAGCAGAGCTGGGATATGAATGTAGGCCTGGGTGATTCCAAAGACTGGAACTTTTTTTATGCTTTTGATGCCTCCCAGTTACTTATCATATAGCCTTTAGATTGTTTCTGAAAGAACTAAACATAACATAAGGGAAAAAAAAAAAAAAAGCAGGGATGCCTCTAAATCTAACAGCTTGCAATCTGGGCTGGAGATATTTGCCAGAAACAACACACGCCTTACAAGACAGATAACAACATACAGTCAGACTCACAAGCATCTTCAGAAACTCTTCTTTTACAAACTAGCTGCAGTGAACTTAAAACTCCCGAGGAGTCCTCACTTCCCCAGCTGCACTGTCCAAGCTGCCTCATGTGGGCCCCAGGCATCTGTGTCTCTGACACAGGCCCGGGATCCATCACACCCACGTTTGTCCCACTGCGGCACCACATGGGGGCACCTAAGGCCTCGGCATGTAGCCAGGGCAATCGGTTGGGTTCTGGGCGTGGCGGAGGCCATACCTGGGCACAGCCTGGACAGGAGCCGGCGTGTTCACCAGCCCCTCCAGTTGCCTTTGTCTCTCCTCCTCTGCGGAAGCCAAGGCACAGGTTAGCTGGGATGATGGCAAGTTACATGGTGGTCTTCTCTAACGTGGTAGAAATACAATACCTACCTACTAATATTCCTGAACAGTAGTTTATAAATAGCTGTTTTTAGGCAGGAAACTAAACAGCCATTTTTTTCATGTATCCGAGTATTCAATAATCTCATTTGTCCAGTGTGAATGGTAGAACAAGATAAAGAAGACAGTGCTGCTCCCTTCAAAAAAAATGTAGTCTAGCAGGGGACAGAAGTTTACAAGTGACTGCATGAGACCTGTTGAAGCAATGCCTCAGGGTCACAAACATGTGACTGGGGGGCCAGAGGACAAAAATAAATGGTAGCAGTGGCAGCTGAGACCGTTGTTGCTGATACTCACAAGCACCAGGCAAGTTAGGCATTAGCCCCAACTTAAAATTCATTACATCAGTTTAGAAGAACTGAAGAATGAAGATGAGGGACAGCTTCCAAGACACGGAGGTGAGGCTTTCAAGGTAAGGGAGGCGTTTGAGGGAGGGGTGAGGCACCGAGCACAGCACGTGCCTGCAAAGCAAGCCGGCTGGCAGCACCTATACGGTGGGGAGGGAAGGCCGACAAGGGAGGGACAAGCTCAGATGGATCCGTGGGGTGAGGGTCCCTGCGTGCAGGGGCAGTCCAGCAAGGGTGGGGGAGCCGGCCAAAGGAGGGCCAAGGCCTCAGCACAGGCAAGTGCAACATGATCACACAGGCCTGACACTGGACAGATCCAAGACAGAGACACATTTCCACGGAATCCAAGACTTTTCCATCTGATACTAAGAAACCATAGATTCGCATTTAAAATCCTTGCCAATGTTTGGTGTTTATTTTATTTAACTTTGGTAACTATATCAGGTATAAAATAAAAATTTTAAACATGTTTACTACTTTGAAATTTTAGTTTAAAAAGAGCACTCGTAATTTGTTGATTAAGAGCAAGAGTTAAACTATGAAGTTTTATTAAGAGGACTGGAATTGATAGAAATTTCAATTTTCTAAATTGAGGCAGCATAATGAAGTATAGGTTCTAAGTGTGTAGGCTGTAAACCCAGACTGGGCTGAAATCCCAGCTGTGCTACTTCCTTGCTATCTGATCTATGGCAGTTATTTCCACTTTCTCTGCCTGGGTTTTCTCACCTGTAAAATGGGAATATAACAGTACCTGTCAAAAAAAAAACCCCAAAAAACAGTACCTGTCTCACAGGGTTGTAGTCAGAGCTTAAATAGAACCCGGCACATGAGTTTATTAATCAGCTAAAAGCTGTATATGCATTTGTACTACAGAGTAACTAAGGATATATATATATATATCTATAGATATCTATATATCTATAGATATATGAGCCCCGCATATATATATAAAGCCCCAGAGGCTTTAACCCACTGGGCCACCCAGGTGCCCCTAGGATTATATATTTTTTAAGATTTTCTTTATTTTTAGAGAGAGAGACTGCAAACCAGGGGGAGGAGCAGAGAGAGAGGGAGAACCCCAAGCAGACTCCGTGCTGAGCGCAGAGCCTGACGTGAGGCTCAATCAATCTTGTGACACTGAGATCATGACCTGAGCCGAAAATAAGAAAAGCCAGACACTCCAGATTTTCAGGGCACCTGGGTGGCTCAGCTGGCTAAGTGTCTGCCTTCAGCTCAGGTCATGATCTCAGGGTACTGGGATTGAGCCCCGCATTGGGCTCTCTGCTCAGAGGGGAGCCTGCTTCTCCCTCCCACTCGCCCTCTCTCTAATAAATAAATAAAATCTTAAAAGAGCCACACACTCAACTGACTGAGACATCCAGGTGCCCCTATGATTATACAATTTTAATATGTAATCATTTCACAAAATAAATATATTTTACTCTGGTAATCAAAACTCAAATGTGGAAAAATTAACTAAAGGAAGGCTAGCAATAAATAACAGGTATTATATCTTCAAATGTGGAAAAGGTAAAAACATATTTAATATGATATCTATTTATCTAGTCCATCCTGATGTCTATAAGAACTTGACTTGTAAAAATGCCTACCTCTTCAGCCAGACACACAAAAGAAACATAGTCCCAAATAAGTCTTATCTAAATATTGACTGTTGAAATTCTATTATAAAAGGCCATTAGTTTAAGGAGATTTCTGGGTTCTTCCTATTTCAAAGAGGTAGAACAAACAAAATCCCAGCACAGGTGAGTCTTTATCAATCCTGCAACTTGCATTCGCTGAAATGAGAACTGCTTTTCACTAAGATCTCATTTTATTAATGAAAACCAACTCTGGAGACAAGGAGGTCCAAATTATACAAAATTTAAAATTTAAAAAAAGCTTAAAGTCTTACCACATGGCCAAAGAGGGCATTGAGGTTTCCCCTTTCGGATGTAACTTGGTCTGGATATATATCTGAGTTTTCCAGGTTGATTTATTGGAATATTGTGACCACGTTCATTGTCTCTAAAGTAGAGATTACATAATTATTATATACTTAGAATCTCAAATCAGTGATAAGCTATATTTCAAAAGGCCCAAATTCTAGCTCAGATTAACACAGTCACTTGACATTGCTTATTGTGTACCTCAGGGTTACATTTCGTGTTATAACAATTCTCAGCAAATTATTCTTCGTTTAAAATTAAACTTACTTTGTTTTTTTCAAAGAGATTGTTTTTGGTTATCTGCCCATTTCAAATTATCTATGTATTTGGAATTTACTTATGTATTTAATATCTGCTTTATTTTAGCAAAGATTCAAGGGAGTCTCTGGTATTTTGAGTAGACCCCAAATTATACACACACAAGTGACTGACTACATGTGGGTTTGTGTTGGGAAGAGATAGCAGAGGAGTGATAAGCTGGTGAGGACTACTTCTGTAAGAGTGGAGCCACGAGAAACAGGGAGAACAGTTAGGTGGCCCATTACAGAAAAGGAGGAAACAGAACTGAACGGATAGCAAAATTGTTAGGTGTGCCGAACTGCTTTGTCATCTCTTAGAGATACACTGGCATTGTCTTTTTTCTTGGTGACTCTATAAACTTAAAAAGACCTCGTAATTATGGGACCATGTTTTTCTTTACTTGACTTTCCTTTTCTGAGTAGGGCAGATACAAATACACTGAACTTGGGTGACAAAAGCATCACATTCTTCTTACCAGGCCTGACATAATCTCACCGAATGATATGCCAAACTTTGTCTCACCTTCTTGGCGAAAGAGAATGTTGCTCTTGGGAAATGTGAGCAGTTCTGGGCTTGTAAGGTAAGGCTTTCTGTGCACCCGTTGGTAGTTGTACTGATTCAGATAACAGTTCATTCATCAGACTGTACGCTTGTGAGATCCGCCGACTATAGTGATCAGAGAGTAGCAATCTTCAGACAAAGAATGAAACAACATTTAATGAAAGAGCCATTTTCAGTTCATACCTCTAGAGGGAACATAATGTTTGAAAGATCACCTAGCATTTTTTTCAATGCTTTTCAAATGCAAATTCGCATTTCAGATTTCTGAAAAAACATTAAGAGGAAATTAGTAAAGGTACCTGTAGTTATGTACTTTAGGTGTTTTCAAAATGCAAATATATATCTGGATTGGGAGAGGGAGGGTCAGAGCAGAAATAAAAGTCATGAAAATTCAATAGAATAAATGATATTTGAAAGCAAATTCCTAAAAAGTCTAGTAGAGTCTATTTTCCTTGCAGTTAGCTCCCATAATTTTCTGTTTATGGACAAAAAGGGGCTACCGTGAAGATGAGAGTTACTCAGGCATTGTCTGCACCTCGGTTGTGCAAACTGGAGGGGAGGCTGGGGTACAGCTACCACGCTCACCTGTCCTTTTCACTCTTCATCTTCTGTCTCAGCCTGATTTCCCTTGAAGTCATGTAAAACTGCACGAGAAATACCCAGTTAGTCCGTTATTGTTCAGCTCAAATAATTAAGCCCTTGTGATCCATGAAAAACATGAAAATGCCACTAATTTTAATAGGAGGTTAAAACATATTTTTGCTATTCAAGAAACATTGCAAAACACTGTCATATTTGATGAAGCTTCCTATCTCAAAAACAAGACATGAAAATGTTAAAGCATCATGTAATTAAAATCTTTCAATCATCCAGGAATTCAGTCAAGTGTCAGGATATAAAATTAATACACAGAAATCAGTTGCATTTCCATATACCAACAGC
>CM053607.1:23158050-23173537 GCA_028646535.1 Procyon lotor
TTTATAGCAGCAATGTCCACAATAGCCAAACTATGGAAAGCCCCAAGTATGTTCACTGTGACTTGTAAACTCTTCAAAACTTCTGCACCAGGAGGCAAACTAGCAAGTGTTTTATTCCAGAACACTAAGAGTAACTATCGAGTTATTAGCAAAGTCCTTTACATACAATTGTGTATATAAAAATGTGCACACAGAAGTGCATTCACTCTCTATATGTCCTACAGGGAAGTGGTCAGTAACAAATTAAAGGTCTTATTAAGGGGCACCTGGGTGGCTCAGTGGGTTAAAGCCTCTGCCTTCGGCTCAGGTCATGATCTCAGGGTGCTGGAATCAAGCCCGCATGGGGCTCTCTGCTCAGCGGGGAGCCTTCTTCTCCCCCTCTCTCTGCCTGCTTCTCTGCCTATTTGCAATCTCTCTCCTCTCTGTCAAATAAATAAAAATATTTTTTTAAAAAAAGGTCTTATTGGGGCATCTGGGTGGCTCAGTGGGTTAAAGCCTCTGCCTTCGGCTCAGGTCATGATCTCAGGGTCCTGGGATCGAGCCCCACATCGGGCTCTCTGCTCAGCAGGGAGCCTGCTTCCCCCTCTCTCTGCCTGCCTCTCTGCCTACTTGTGATCTCTCTCTCTGTGTCAAATAAATAAATATAATCTTTAAAAAAAAGGTCTTATTATTAATTTCTAATATAAATTCAAATGAAATTTTTAATTACATTAACCCCTCACTAATCCCAATACCTTGACCTAAATAGAAACTAAAAATAAACAGGTGTTTGCAGTTGTGAAGGAGAGGTCACAAAGTCGATGAACCAAGCAATGCCAGTGCCCTCAGAGTTAATTTGTTCTAAATTTGGACACAATTCTAACTATCTTCAGTATTTGTTTGGTTGACAGGGTGACAGCAGAACCCACCCCCGTGGGGTGGAAGAACACACCCATAAACACATGCACTTGAAAATTCTAGTCAGGCACCAGGCAGCCTTGAAGGTTATTAGCCAGGTCCTTAACACTATCCACAAAATGTTCTATTAATTAACATCGGGCCACCTGGGTGGCTCAGTTGGTTAAGTACCTGACTCTTGATTTTGGCTCAGGTCATGATCTCAGGGTCGTGAGATCAAGCCCCATGTCAGGAGATTCTCTCCCTCTCCCTCTGCCCCTCCCTCCAGGCCATGTGTGCATGCATGTGCTCTCTTAAAAAAAAATTATATTAATATCAACATGCTTTCTCCAAATACAAGTGAAGTATGCAATTTGCTTTCTCCAAATACAAGTGAAGTATGCAATTTACTTAACAGTTCACCTACTTTGCACCATTTGGTGCTTAAATGTGACAGCCTGATCTGGAAAATTCACTTATAGAACATGTTCCTCTAATGATGCTGCAAAAAAATTAGGTACTATATATTTTATTTCAAATTACAAAGTAAAAGATAAGCTGTAAGTATAATTCAAATGTAATTATCATAGTAATGTGATTATCAAAGTAGCATTGCTTTATTTTACCTTCTGAAGAAAACTGCTTCTGACCTAGCCATGGTGATGCCCACAGTCAGAGCTCAGAAAATAAATGTTGACAGTTTAAAGGGCAGCCGACACACAAGCACTTGCACATGTGTGCACACACACGCACGTGCACACAAGCCATTGTACCCTTGGTACCTGATTGGACCACACTCTACCTTTTGTAGATAACTTATAGACACAAAATTGACTTTTTAAATGGCTTTACTACACACACACAGTTGTTCAACAGCCATTGACTCTCACTGAAAATTAAGGGAACAGCTCCAACTGGTCACCAATTAACCTCTTACTTGGTTAAAATTAGCAAGAGCCACAGTTAGCCTGGGAAAGAAAAAGTACTCAAGATCGTTCAACGGAGGGGCACCTGGGTGGCTCAGTTGTTAAGCATCTGCCTTCAGTTCAGGTCATGATCCTGGGGTCCTGGGACCCCATTAGCATTAGGATCCCTGCTCGGGTGAAAGCCTGCTTCTCCCTCTCCGTTCCCCCTGCGTGTGTTCCCTCTCTCACTGTCAATCAATCAATAAAAAGATAGCTCAACAGACATGGTTTATAGAATACCTTGCTACATTTTGTTAAGTAATTAACCTTTTCTGACAAGTAAAACAGTGACATTTGTCTAATTAAAAATGTATCCAAAGTAATGTTAATCCTTTTCTTGAATATTTGCCAGGGAAAAACTGTACATATCCACTGCCAATCCCACTGCCCCTGATATTGCACACTTACCGGATTGCTCCTTGGGCAGAAAGGCTCATGTTCCTGCCCTCTCTTCTCTGCCAACTGGTTTAAGTACTCTGCCATTCTTTCCTTGCGTTTTCTTTTCATCCACATCTGAATTTCTCTTCTTTCCTTCTCAGTTCTTTGTGTTCGCCTACCAGCAGAATGCTGAATTCTGAGAAATTTAACATCATCAGGAAGGGCATCACTTGATTTTTACATTTTATTATGGATCTAAGTAGTATCACAACTAAATACTGTTTATTTGGAGTTTTTTTAAAGATTTTTTTTTTAAGTATTTGTACACCCAACATGGGGCTTGAATTCACAACTCTGACATCAAGAGTCACACGTGCCACCAACTGAGCTAGCCAGGCGCATTTTCCCTGTTCTCAAATAGGACACATTCATGCCTCTCTCAACGTGCTCCAACCTGTTCCCTGAAATCCACTGAAAATGATCTCAGAAAGCTCACCACCACCACCACCACCAAAAAAGCTCACCAATAGCCTCTGCATCCCACTGGACATCTCTAGAACATTTAATACAACTAGCTCTTCTTTTCTTTGTTTAACTCTAATATAGGTCGCGTTCTAACTCTGAAAACACTATGCAGCCTCCTACTTTGGCTCCTTTCGTCTCTGCTCACCACTTCAGTATTGATGTCTTTAAAGGTTCTGTTTTGGACTTCTTCACCAATCATCTGCTCCTGGACTATCTCAATCACTTCCAAAACTTACACCACAGGGATGACTTCTAAACAGCTGCCCTTGTCAATCTAGCCTCACATTCATGCCCGCACCATACTTCCCATGGGCTGGCCTGAGCTAGTGACTGGGCATGGCTGGCCCATTCCTGCAACACACAGGACTCTGCTGATGGGCAACACTGGTGGATATCTTGCCACTGACCCGGCTGAAACTTTCCTAGAACACCGTATTCCAACGTTGCACCTACTCAACCTTCTCCCCTCCTCCTTCCCTCTCCTTCACGGGGTGGGATAACACTTACATTGTGGTCTGATGCTTCCCCCACTTCTGTGTTTCCTCCCCTTTCCCCTCACAGGCCTTTCTCCTGATAAATGTCTTGCACATGGCTTGTGCTTCTCAGGTGACATGAACAGACACAATTGGTACTGAAGAATGGTCCAAAAAAACAGGTGGTGTGAGGCAGGGATTTGAGACAGACTCGTTACCCAGCATGAGGGGAGAACATCATCCTGAATGGAAGGTTACCAGTACAAACAATGTGGTTCACACTGAAAACCTGCTTTTCCTTCTGAAAATCTGGATTTGGTATGTGCCAGGAAGAGGCTGCCTACTCAACCAACCCCCAAGAAAAACTGGGCACAGGGTCTCTAAATGAGCCTCTGTGGTGGACGTTATCTCACGTGTGCTGTCAAAACCTGCTGCTACAGGAATTGTGTCCTGCTGGGACCACACTGGGAGAGGATTCTTAGGAACCTGTGCCTGGTTTCCCAGGAATACCACAACACCGACACTTCCTATCTAACTTGCTAACAGTGCATCTGCTCCCATGTTTTCCTGTAGACCCATTGCCTCCAGTCAGGATTCCAACTCTCCTCCAATAGCAAACCTACTCAAATCACGATAACACCACACATTCCTGCCCAATGCTCTCCTGTGGACTTGCCTCCTCCAATACACTGTTGGCCAGAGCCCATCCAAAGCCATGCCACAAGCCTGGCACATGCAAGCAGCTCCAATAGGAGCCAACAACATTCCAAAGTGACTCCTGCTCCAGGGAAAGAGAACCACACACAGTAATCAGACCGCAGCCCCAGTGTTGCGGTAGAAGCAGATAGCTGGTCTGACTACAGGTCTTGCCCACCAACAAAAGCTTCTCAGGGGACAACACAGGGAAAGTATCCTGCACTGGTGATCCTGCATCTCTGGCAAACACTTGGTCTGACTCAAATCAAGCCCAACGTGACCCCAGAATGGCCCACTAACAACACAGGGACCACACCCTATCCCCAACAGGCAAAGATTATAGACAACTGGACTGAAGGAAAAAATAGCTCAGCCACAACATCAGGGCACATGCAACACACAGAGGACACGCCCCTGAAGTGCCAGGTGCTGGTGATCGGGGACACTGCACCACAGGGCACGACAGCACCTTGTCTTCAGAAGGCCACTACTTGCAAGGTGAGAGATGTAGCCGACCTGTGCAACACAGAAAAAGTTACAGAGAGACAAAATGAGGACACAGAGGAATATGTCCCAAATGAAAGAACAGGACAGAATCACAGGAAGAAATCTATGTGAAATGACTGAAAGAGAACTTAAAATAATGGTCATAAAGATGCTCCCTGAAAAAAAGTGAAGTGAAGGACATCAATGAAACCCTTAACAAAGAGATAAAACATAAAAAAGAACTAATCAGAGATGAATAAACCAATAAATGAAATTAAAATACAGTAGATGGAAAGAAGAGTGGACTAGAGGAAGTAGAAAAATGGATCAACAACCTGGAGAACAGAATAATGGAAAGCAGTCAAGCTGAACAGGTGAGAGAAAAAACAAAAACCAAAATAAAAATAGTCTTAGGGACTCAGCAACACCATCAAGTACAATAACATTTGCATTATAAGGATCCCAGAAGAAGACAGAGAAGAGGGAGCAGCAAATTTACTTCAAGAAAATAATATCTGAAAACTTCCCAACACTGGAGAGGGAAACAGAAACTCAGATCCAGTAGGCACAGAAATCTCCCAACAAAATCATCTCAACGAGGTCCACACCAAGACACATAGTAATTAAAATGGCAAAAAGTGGGGTGCCTGGGTGGCTCAGTGGGTTTAAAACCTCTGCCTTCGGCTCAAGTCATGATCTCAGGGTCCTGGAATCAAGCCCCGAATCAGGCTCTCTGCTCAGCAGGGAGCCTGCTTCCCCTACCACCACGCCCTGCTCTCTCTGCCTGCCTCTCTGCCCATTTATGATCAATTTCTCTCTGTCAAATAAATAAATAAAATCTTTCTAAAAAAATAAAAATTAAAAAAATTAAAATGGCAAAAAGTAGTAAGGAGAATTTTAAAAGCAGCAAGAGAAAAGAAAACAGTTATATACAAGGGAAAAATCATAAGGCAATCAGATGATTTTTCAGCAGAAACTGGGCAAGTTAGAAAGGAGTGGAATGATATATTCAAAGGGCTGAAAGGAAAAAAGCCTTCACTCAAGAATACTCTATCCAACAAGGCTATCACTCAGAATAGGAGAGATAAAGTTTCCCAAACAAACAAAAGTTACAAGAATTCATGACCACTAAACCAGCCTTATAAGAAATGTCAAAGGGGACTCTTCAAGTGGAAAGGAAAAATTGTTAAGTAGGAGTAAGAAAAGTAGGAAGTGCAAAAATAACAAAAATAAGTATATATATAAAAATCAGTCAAGGAACCCACAAAATAAAAAGATGTAAAGTATGACACCATAACCTAATACAAGGGAGGTGGGGAGAAGAGTAGAGAACGGGTTCAAAGTGAAGCACCCATCAACTTAATATAGACTGCTATATGCATAAGATGTTATATACAAACTGAATGGTAACCACAGATCAAACACTGATAACAGATATGCAAAAAATAAAGAGAAAGGAATCCATGTATATCACTAAAGCAAGCCAGCAAACCATAAAAGAGAGCAAAAGAAAGGAACAGAGAAGCAGCACAAACACAACCATAAAACAACAAAAGAGCAATAAGTACGTACCTATTAATAATTACTTTGAATATAAATTGACAAAGCACACCAATCAAAAGACACAGTGTTAACAGAATGGATAAAAAAGCAAGACCCATCTATATGCTACCTACAAGAGACTCATTCCAGACTTAAGAAACATGCAGGTTGAAAGTCAAGGGATGGAAAAGCATTTATCATAAAAATGGAAGCAAAAAGAAAGCTGGGATAGCAATATTTAGACAAAATAGACTTATTTTTTCCTTTTTACTAAGATTTTAAGTATTTCTTTGAGACAGAGAGAAACAGAGAGAGAGAGAGAGAGAGAGAGCATGAACAAGGGGAGAGGGAAGAGGAGAGGGAGAATGAGAGGAAGAAGGAAAAGCAGACTCCCCACCAAGCTGGGAGCCTGACATGGGGCCCTCCCAGGACCCAGAGATTATGACCTGAGCTGAAGGTGGATGCTTACCATATGAGCCACCCAGGTGCCCCCAAAATAAACTTTAAAACAAAGACTATAACAGGAGACAAAAAGGACACCATATAATCATAAAGGGAAGAATCCGACAAGAAGATATACAATTGTAAATATTTATGCACCCAACATGGGAACACGCAAATACATAAAGGAGCTAATAACAAACATAAAGGAGGGGTGCCTGGGTGGCTCAGTAGGTTGAAGCCTCTGTCTTCAGCTCAGGTCATGATCTCAGGGTCCTGGGATTGAGCCCTGCATTGGGCTTTCTGCTCAGCAGGGAGCCTGCTTCCTCCTCTCTCTGCCTGCCTCTCTGCCTACTTGTGCTCTCTCTCTCTCTCTGTCAAATAAATAAATAAAATCTTAAAAAAAAAAAAAAAGGGAAAACACAAAGGAAGTAATCAATAGTAATGCAATAATAGTACAGGACTTTACATCCCACTTACATCAGCGGATAGATCATCCAAACAGAAAATCAAATAGGAAACAATGGCTCTGAATGACACATTGGAGCAGATGGATGTAACAGAAATATCCAGAACATTCCATCCCAACGCAACAAAATACACATTCTTTTCAAGTACACATGAAAATTTCTCCAGAACAGATCACATATTAGGCCACAAAACAAGTCTTAACAAATTCAAAAAGATCAAAGTCATACCATGCATTTTTTCTGATGACAACAATATGAAACTAGAAATCAACCAGAAAAAAAATCTGGAAAGAGTATAAATACATGGCAGTTAAATAAAATGCCTCTGAGCATGAATGGGTCAACAAAGAAATCAAACAAGAAATTAAAAAATACATGGTGACATATGAACTGAAAACACAATGGTCTCAAATATTTGGGATGCAGCAAAAGCTGTTCCAAGATGGAAGTTTATAGCAATACAAGCCTTGCTTAAAAAGCAAAAAAATTTTCAAATAAACTCCTAACCTTACACCTAAAGGAGCTAGAAAAAAAGAACAAAACCCAAAACCAGTAGAGGGAAGGAAATAACAAAGATTAGAGCAGAAATAAATGAAACAGAAACTAAAAAACCAACAGAATATATCAATGAAACCAGAAGCTCTCTTTTGTTTGTTTTTACGATTTTATTTATTTATTTGGGGGAGAGAGTGAGAGAGAGCACAAGAGCATGACAGCAGGGTGAGGGGCAGAGGGAGATGCAGGGAGATTTTATTCCCTGCTAGCAGGGAGCCTGATGTGGGGCTTGATTCCAGCACTCTGGGATCATAACCTGAGCGAGGCAGACAACTAACTGAGCCACCCAGGTGCCCCCAGAAGCTAGCTCTTCAAAAAGATCAACAAAACTGATAAAACTTTAGCCAGACTCAACCAAAAAAGACAGAGAGAGAGACAGAGGGAGAGACAGAGAGAGAGAGATAACTCAAATAAACAAAAGGAGAAATGAAAGAGGAGAAACACAACCAACAACACTGTAAGAGAATATTATATGCCAACAAATTGGACAACCAATAAGAAATGGAAGAATTCCTAGAAACATAACCCTCCCAAAACTGAAGCAGGAAGAAATAGAAAATTTGAGGGGACTGACTACCAGCAATGAAATTGAATCCATAATCAGAAAAGTTCCAACAGGAATGGCTGGGTGGCTCAGTGGGTTAAAGCCTCTGCCTTCAGCTCAGGTCATGATCTCAGGGTCCCGGAATCGAGACGCGCATCGGGCTCTCTGCTCAGCAGGGAGCCTGCTTCCCTCTCTCTCTCTGTCTGCCTCTTTGCCTACTTTTGGTCTCTCTCCTGTCAAATAAATAAATGAAATCTTAAAAAAAAAAAACAACAACACACACATACAGGGGCGCCTGGGTGGCTCAGTGGGTTAAAGCCTCTGCCTTCAGCTCAGGTCATGATCTCAGGGTCCTGGGATCAAGCCCTGCATCAGGCTCTCTGCTCAGCAGGGAGCCTGCTTCCCCCTCTGTCTCTGCCTGCCTGCCTCTGCCTACTTGTGATCTCTCTCCTCTCTGTCAAATAAATAAATAAAATCTTAAAACAAAACAAAACAAACAAAAACACACACAAAAAAAACCCAAACTTCCAACAAACAAAAGTCCAGGACCAGACAGCTTCACAGATGAATTCTACCAAACACATACAGAAGAGTTAGTATGTATTCTTCTCAAACTATTCCAAAAAATAGAAGACAAAGGAAAGCTGCCAAGTTAATTTTATGAGGCCATCAATACCTCAATACCAAAACCAGATAAAGATATTACCCAAAAAAGAGAATTACGGGGGCACCTGGGTGGCTCATTTGATTAAGTATCTGACTCTTGGTTTTGGCTCAAGTCATCATCTTGGGGGTTGTGAGAATGAGTCCTGCATTGGGCTCCATGCTCAGCCGGGAGTCTGCTTGAGATTCTCTCTCCCTCTGCCCTTCCCTGCCACACTTTCTCTCTAAAATAATACATAAATAAATATTTATAAAGAGAATTATAGGCCAATATTTCTGATGAATACAAGTGCAAAAATCCTCAACAAAATATTTTTTAGCAAACCAAAGTAATAATATATTAAAAAAATCATTTACCACAATTAAGTGGGACTTATTCCAAGGAGGCAAGGGTGGCTCAATATTTGCAAATCAGAAAATGTGATACATACAATCAACAAGAGAAAGGACCAAAAAAAAAAAAATATGATCATTTCAATGGATGCAGAAAAAGCATCTGACAAAGTATAACATCCATGCATGACAAAAACCTTCAATGAAATAGGTTTAGAGGGAACATACCTCAACGTAATTAAGGCCATATATGAAAAACTCACAACTAATGTCATACTCAATGGTAAAAAACTTGATAGCTTTTCCCCTAAGATCAGAACAAGACAAAGATGTTCACTCTCACCACAGGCATTCAACATAGTACTGAAGTCCAAGCCACACAATCAGACAAGAAAAAGGGGGGAAAGGCATCCAAATTGGTAAAAAAGGAAGAAAACTTCCAGTATTTGCAGTTGATATGATACTATATATAGGAAATCCCACAGACTCCACCAAAAAACTAGAACTGATTATTGAATTCAGTAAGGTGTAGAATACAAAATCAATATACAGAAATTCAATACATTTCTATACACTAATAATGAAGTAGCAGAAAAAGAAATTAAGAAAACAATCCCATTTATAATTACACCTGACATATTAAATATCTAGGAATAAACCTCACCAAGGAGGTGAAAGATCTGTATTCTGAAAACTATAAAACACTGATGAAAGAAATTAAAGATTATACCAACAAATGGAAAAATATTTCATGTTCATGGACTGGGAGAACAAATATTGTTAAAATGTCCATACTACCCAAAGCAATCTACAGATTTAATGCAGTCCCTATGAAAATACCAACAGCATTTTTCACACATGACCCCACAAAGTGTATGCAACCACAAAACACTCCAAGCCACAGCAATCTTGAAAAAGTACAAAAGTGGAGGTATCACAATACCAGATTTTAAAAGATACTGCAATGCTGTAGCAATCAAAACAGTATGGTACTGGCACAAAAACAGCCACATAGCTCATGGAACAGAGCAGAGAGCCCGGAAATAAACACACTATTATATGGTCAATTAATCATTGGCAAACAGGAAATATGCTATGGGAAAATACAGTCGCTTCAACAAATGGGTGTTGGGTAAACTGGACAGCAACATGCAAAAGAATGAAACTGGACCACTTTCTTCCACCAAACAGAAAAATAAATTCAAAATGGATTAAGGACCCAAATATGAGACCTGAAACCATAAAAATTCTAGAAGAGAGCACAGGCAGTAATTTTTCTGACATTGGTTGTAGCAACATTTTTCTACATGTCTTCTGAGGCAATGGTAACAAAAGCAAAAATAAATGATTAGGACTACATCAAGGAAACAATCAACAAAACTAAAAGTCAACCTACTGAGGGGTGCCGGGTGGCTCAGTGGGTTAAAGCCTCTGCCTTGGGCTCAGGTCATGATCTCAGGGTCCTGGGATTGAGCCCCGCATCGGGCTCTCTGCTCAGCAGGAAGCCTGTTTCCCCACCCCTCTGTCTGCCTCTCTGCCAACTTGTGATCTCTCTACTCTCTGTCAAATAAATAAATAAAATCTTTAAAAAAAAAAAAGAAAAAGTCAACCTACTGAATGGGAGAACATATTTGCAAATGACATATCTGGTAAAGGGTTAGTATCCAAAATACATAAAGAATTTATACAACTCAACACCAAAAAAACCCCAAATAACCCAATTTACAAATGGGCAGAAGACATGAACAGACATTTCTTCGAAGAAGACATCCAAATAGACAACAGACATATGAAAAAATGCTCAACATCACTCATCATCAGGGAAATGCAAATCAGTGAGATATCATCTTACACCTGTCAGAATGGCTAAAATAAAAAACACAAGAAACAAGTGTTGGTGAGGATGTGGAGAAAACGGAATCCTTGTGTACTGTTGGTGGGAATGCAAACTGGTACAGCCAACTCTGGAAAACAGTATGAAGGTTCCTCAAAAAGTTAAAAATAAAACTACTCTATGAGGTATTTTCCCAAAGAATACAAAAACACTAATTTGAAGGGATATACGCACCTCAATGTATATTGAAGCATTACTTTTTTTTTTTTAAAGATTTTATTTATTTATTTGACAGAGAATAGAGATCACAAGTAAGCAGAGAGGCAGGCAGAGAGAAAGAGGGAAGCAGGCTCCCTGCTGAGCAGAGAGCCTGATGTGGGGCTCGATTCCAGAACCCTGAGATCATGACCTGAGCTGAAGGCAGAGGCTTTAACCCACTGAGCCACCCAGGCGCCCCCAAAGCATTATTTTCAATAGCTAAATTATAGAAGTAGCCCAAGTGTTCACTGATAGACGAATGGATAAAGAAGTGGTACATATGTACCATGGAATATTACTCAGCCATAAAAATGAGAAATCTCGCCATTTGTAACAACATGGATGGAGCTAGAGAGTATAATAATAACCATGAGAGACTGTGGACTATGAGCAACAATCTGAGGGTTTCGGAGGGGAGGGGAGTGGGGGTTGGGCGAGCCTGGTGGTGGGTATTGAGGAGGGCACGTACTGCATGGAGCACTGGGTGTAGTGCAAAACAATGAATCTTGTAACACTGAAAAAAATAAATAAATAAAATTTAAAAAATAAAAATAAAAAAAAAGTAAACTAAGTCAGAGAAAGACAAATAAATACCATGATTTCACTCATATGTAGAATTTAAGAAACAAAACAAATGAACAATGAAAAAGAAAAGAGAAAAATAAAAAAACAGACTCTTAACTATAGAGAACAAACAGATGGTTACCAGAGGGGAGGTGCATAAAATAGGTGAGAGGGATGAAGAGTGCACTTATGATGATGAGCACTGAGTAATGTATAGAACTGCTGAATCACAATACTGTATACCTGAAACTAATATAACACTATGTTAACTATACTGAAATTAAAAAAAAAATCTCTAAATAAATAAATATATATATATAATAATGACAACAAAAATAAAAACAAAGTGATGAGACCTTGGGAAAACTCCCAGGATATAGATGCGCTGCTGTATTAAATACACCCGTCTGTCTACTGTTGGGGAAAGGGAGCAATGACACATAAACACGACATTAAAATATGGCCAACTTTGAATATTCTTGAACCATAGGCATTTTAAATGGATTAAAAATGAAATTATTCAAGGATTACCTGGAGATACTCTTAGCTTGTTGTTCTGTTAAACCAAGCTCCTCCCTGGAGACCCCATCTTTTGTTATAAGGTCCTCAATGATGTCTCCAATATCAGTTAATCCAGTCATCTGGAGTGGATCTACTGAAACGCTTCATTTTCAAATGCAATTTGAGAAATATAAGTTAGTATCTACACTTAATTACATTAAGTAAAAATTAACATGGAAAGTTTAACAAATGAAAAGCTATGTCCTCTAAGAGCATCAATGAACACAAAAATAATAAACACAGATCTAATGTTCCTTCTACTTTCCAGTAATCCTCACCAAATCTAATCATCAGTAATTGATGATTTCTTACCTGCTCTTAAAAAAACCGAACCTAAGGCTCAGGAGATAACCTCTACCTGTCCTGCCTGATGAATACACATGCAGTAAAAGATGTAGCAAACACAGTCTACTGCATTCTAATTACCTATGCTAAAACAGTAAAGGATAGCTTCTTAAAACATCCCATTCCCAATAAGAATTACATTCCTTTCACTCCATGAAAAAATATGTAGTGTAGAAGCTCACATACACACGAACAACAAAATTTCCAAAACACATAGTTTATATTCAATCTTAAGATATTTACCTCTCAAATACCTCATCACTGTTATTCACACCTTAAAAAAAAGAAATATTAATAAAAAATGAGTCAATAATTTATTTCTACTTGTATTTATTAACCTTATTCAGAAACTATATAATCAGAAATTAAAATGCTTTTAAACCATCAAATAGGTTTAAAGATATATATGTGTAACTTATTTATCCTTTCTTTTTTTTTAAAGATTTTTATTTATTTATTTGACGGAGAGAGACCACAAGTAGGCAGAGAGGCAGGCAGAGAGAGAGGGGGAAGCAGGCTCCCCGCTGAGCAGAGAGCCTGATGTGGGGCTCGATCCCAGGACCCTGAGATCATGACCTGAGCTGAAGGCAAAGGCTTTAACCCACTGAGCCACCCAGGCGCCCCCTTAGTTATCCTCTTAAATGTGCTATTTGGTAGTGAATACTCTGCATTTTCAGATTATTACTTTTCTATCCAGAGTACTCTGAATACTTTATTTAGTACACAGCTTAAAATACTGTGGGGCGCCTGGGTATCTCAGTCCTTAAGCATCTGCCTTTGGCTCAGGGTCCTGGGATCAAGCCCTGCCAAGAACCCCCTGCTCAGTGGGAGGCCTGCTTCTCCTACTTCCAATCCCTCTACTTGTGTTCCCTCTCTCGCTGTCTCCCTCTCTTGCTGTCTCTCTTTCTCTGTCATATAAATAAAATAAAAACTTTAAAAATAAATAAAAAAATAAAATTAAATATTGAAGTGCAATTTACTAAAACAACAACAAAAGAAACAAAAAATGCTCTGATGACCTAAAAGTAATACATTTAGGAAAATATCTAACTTAATTCCAAGAAGCCATTACTTGGAAGAACAGGACCCAAAAGAATAATTTTTAAACCCTGTCCAATATTAACTACATGTCCTTAAAGCAAAACACCTAATCTACTCAATTTTTGATCTGTTTAATCCTCAAAGAGAATTGAGTTACTATGGGGGAAAGTGTTCCGACTTTCCTTATTAAGGAAAAACCATTTCCTTGTTAAGATCTTCTTAGACGAATCTACCCTGCCCCAAGACTTACATATCCACATGTTTTTAATACCACATGTTATTTTGTTTAATTTATTAATCCTCAAATCAAGGATTTTACATTATCTTTGTGCTCAGGGTTGGGGCATTTCTGAGGTTTTAATAGCAATTAATTCAATTTAACTTTTTTTTTTAATTTTTATTTATTTGACAGAGAGAGAGATCACAAGCAGGCAGAGAGGCAGGCAGAGAGAGAGGGGGAAGGAAGCAGGCTTCCTGCTGAGCAGAGAGCCCGATGCGGGGCTTAATCCCAGGACCCTGAGATCACGACCCAAGCGGAAGGCAGAGGCCTTAACCCACTGAGCCACCCAGGTGCCCCTAATTTAACTATTTAAAAAAATTTTTTTTTATTTTTAAGTAATCTCCACACCCAGCATGGAGCTCAACCCACAACCATGAGATCAAGAGTCACATGCTCTACGATTGAGCCAATCAGGCACTCCTTAAATTTATTTATTAAGAAAAGCTTCAAAAAAAAAAAAAAAAAGAAAAGAAAAGCTTCAGTTACTAAAATTAAAAAAAAAATGGTAATGATGTAGGTGTAGAGTGATCAGATATAAAAGGTCTGGCTGCTGGGAAATGAAATTTCTTTTCTGATTCCTTTTATCAAAGGGCAGAAAAGTGTTCTTTCCAAATGAATACCTTTACCTTTAAGAGTAGTTACATGGGAAGATTGATCCTTACTTCATTTTCAAACCATTTTTGGAACTCTTCCTTTGGGACTGCCTTCACAATTTTCTGAACACAATAGATCAACTTTATTCCTTGAAAATCACAATTTCTTTTTTTTTTTTTTTAATTCCAAACAGTGACACTCAGCCTTTACTATCTACTCCACTTATCAGAAATGCCTCTGGAAATCTTGTGGCTCTTACCGAAAATTAAATCCATCCTCAATGAATAAATTATTTGCCACTGTTAAGAACACTCACAAGAATGTGCTAAGAAATGGAAGTCAGTTTCAAAAGAGGAAATCTGAGCTGCTTCTGAGTACTAGAAGTTAGGGAATGACTATCCATCTTCCTAAGATGCCAACTTCGGAAAAGGAAACACCCATTAGGCATTTAAATTCTGCACTCTAAAAAATAGTAATTTGGTTTCCTTTTTAATTTACATTAGATACTGAATGCTAGGGAAAAACATTTTAATTACGAGATCTTTATATATGTTATGACATTTTTTCTTCTCTTGCATCCTAACTTAAGAAGTTATTTCAGTCCTGAATGAATACTGTCAATCTCACTTTTTGTACTCCTTTGTTTTCTTCTTCCTTTAAACATTAAAGTTTGTCTTTATCCTCATCTTGAAATGATCTTTGACTTCATTTCTCTTATTTTCCTACTTCCTTTTACCGTCAGAATTGTTAAGTAGTCTATACATACAACTTTTTTTTTAAGATTTTATTTATTTATTTGACAGAGAGAGAGATCACAAGTAGGCAGAGAGGCAGGCAGAGAGAGAGGGGGAGCAGGCTCCCCACTGAGCAGAGAGCCTGATGTGGGGCTTGATCCTAGGACCCTGAGATCACGACCCGAGCCAAAGGCAGAGGCTTAACCCACTGAGCCACCCAGGCGCCCTATACATACAACTTCTTGAGCCTATCTTTGTCCCCAACAGACTTCTACTCTGGATATTACCTGAAAGTCCCCAAAGTCTTAACAAATTCAATCTTTATTCTT
>CM053607.1:23174037-23229855 GCA_028646535.1 Procyon lotor
TCAATCTTTATTCTTGACATTCCAGTAGCTTGTGCAACTGTGAGCCACTCACTTTTTCTTGAAACCCCTTCACCAGAGTCTGCTTGTCCATCTTCCTCATAGGGAGGCCCCCTGTACTCTCCTAAGGGTGTCACTTCACAGGCTGCTCTTTGGCATTTTCCCTTTTTCTGTATTTCTTGCTGAGAACAGATGCACTAAGTCTAGACTATATAATTAGGTAAAAGGTACTTACATCTGTTTTTCGACCATAAGCCTCTCATCAAGTTCCACTTGCTGTCAAAAACTGGGTCCTAAATATGGCCATTTATATACCCAAACTTCACCTTACACTGTTACATTTGGTCTTAAGGTACTCTAGAGTCTGACAGAAGAGGTAGGATATCCTCACTCCTACAGTCTGACAACACAAGACAGCCATTCAGTTTCTCCTTCTCCTCATCTTTTATCTGCTTAGTCAATGAGTAACATCAGTTGCCTTCAGAATGTGGCCTGCTTTCCCACAAGCCTGCCCAGGCCCTTATTATTCCACAGTCAGATAAATGTAACAGCTCACTAAACCATGTATGCCTCCACTCTTGTCTTCAAAGCCTCCTCATTCCACATCTCTGCTCCGAATTCTCCAATGATTCCCCCATATAAAATGGAAAGTACACTTCTCAGAGTAGAGGGTCAGAACCCTCTACAACCTCTTTCACCTCATCTGTCAGCTCTCCCCCGGAAGAGTCAAGACGAAAGATACAGACGACTGAGAACCTGCACGAATCAAACAGGTTCTCAGCCAGGTGCTTTATGTATGCACCACACTCAATCTTCACAACTCTGTGAAGTGGAAATGATCAACCCCATAGGATGACGACCAAAATACAAGTGGAATCTAGGAGCAACTTAAGAGAAAAAAAATTACAAGACTTAAAGCCAGGGGCGCCTGGATGGCTCAGTGGTTAAGCGTCTGCCTTCGGCTCAGGTCATGATCCCAGGGTCCTGGGATCGAGCCCCACATTGGGCTCCCTGCTCGGCAGGAAGCCTGCTTCTCCCTACCATTCCCTCTGCTTGTGTTCCCTCTCTCGCTGTGTTTCTCTCTGTCAAATAAGTAAATTCTTTAAAAAAAAAAAAAAAGACTTAAAGCCAGCTTTTTTTTTTTTAAAGCCAACTTCTTAATAGTTTTTCTTTTAATAACCACTATGCCATTTTAAAACAGCATTTTTTACTGCTTATGGTACTTTAATAATGACAATAAAACATAGTATAAACACTTAGTAAATTCATCATTTTTGACCACCAATAGCTGAGAGAGAAAAAATATTTCAAAACCACTGTCAGTAGCCCATGCCTTGTATTTAGTATGACCTATCATTCATATGACAAAATATGTTTGTTAGGACGAAAAAGAGCATTTTTAATTGCCAACTCCAAATGAAGTAGAATGAAAAGTGGCGCTAAACTTGTCGAAGTCTCATTCTTAACTGTACAATGGAGATAACAACGGCCTCCCCTTCGCAGGCTGGGTTCATTCTCGGCACAATGCAGGTAAAGCAGCCTCATCGGGAGTGCGGCGGTCTCCAGAAGCTACGGCCGTTATTTTGTTTTCATAATTAAAACTCCAGGTTGTCAATATTGGCTGAGTCTGAACTTCTCAAGTTTTACAAAAATCAGATAGTATAGTAAGTGCAGTTGCTATCTATTTAACATGAATAAATAACTTGGAGATATCTAATCATACATCTCGTGAGAGATAATGATACAGGCTTGCAATAGATTTTAGGAAGATGATGAAACAACATAGTTCATCAAGTAAATGGCACAGTTTTTTAACTTCCCTCCCTTGAAATTTATAAATATTGCAAAATCGCTTCACAAATCCTTCATAACTGTGTTCCCAATAAAACACTCTTCGGTAACAGCATACTGGAAAATGAGAGCATAAATGAAAAAAGTGAAGAACAGTACCAGGAGAAGTCGTATTCTGGTCACTGGAAAGGCTGAGAGCTGAGTCAGCAGAAGGAAACACACAGGTTTTCGGACTAGAATGAGTTTCTGTTACTGAAAATTCAGCTTCTGAAGTCTCCTCTTTGTCACTTTGAGCATCCTTATTCATATCAGTCAGGAAATGTACTAATCCAAAGTAAAATGGTAGAGGAAGAAAAGCACATGGGAAAAAAAGATATAACAGTTAACACTTTCACATGGCAACAAATATATCAGAAGTTTATAAAATATAATTTTTTTTTAAGATTTTATTTATTTATTTGACAGAGAGATCACAAGCAGGCAGAGAGGCAGGCAGAGAGAGAGGAGGAAGCAGGCTCCCTGCTGAGCAGAGAGCCCG
Source organism: Procyon lotor (assembly GCA_028646535.1). Classification (NCBI taxonomy): domain Eukaryota; kingdom Metazoa; phylum Chordata; class Mammalia; order Carnivora; family Procyonidae; genus Procyon; species Procyon lotor. Next base: position 23,176,364 of record CM053607.1, read on the forward strand.
ATGTGGGGCTCAATCCCAGGACCCCGAGATCACGACCTGAGCTGAAGGCAGAGGCTTTAACCCACTGAGCCACCCAGGCGCCCCAAAATATAATTTAATATGATTTAAAATTTAATCTCCCTCAGAGTAAAAAAACTATTAAATTTATTATCAATTTCAGAAAACATGGTAGACTGATTAAAGTAGATTCATACTCTGTTAGAAAGACATGGAAGAAATGTTAAGCAACCAAGCCCTGTAAATAAAGAAATCCCCCAGTGCCAGAAAAGAAAAGGGAATCAAAGCTGGGCAATATATGAGCAATGATGCTGGGATAGTCCATACAAAAAGGAGATGAAGTTTCTGCTGTCCGCAGTGGAGAGAAGCGAGCTAACTTCATATGGCTAGAGCACTGACGGATAGCTCTGTCCATAAAATGAGGATAAGAAAAACCTTGGAGAAGTAGCAAAGAAGTTTTCTATCTGTCTGAATAGCAGATGGGAGAAAAATAAGTCAACTGAGAAATCAAAACCTCTGTCGTGCCACAAACCGGAATAGGATCTGAATTTATACTATCTCTGTACTAACAGCAACTACAAGACAAAAATGTATATAAACTTGCCCCCCAAATTTTTCTACTTCAGTAGATCCCAAGAAGCAAATACAAAACCACTTCAAAGGCGAATATATACAACGCAGCAGAACTCCCCTAAAGATAACGTCATGATAAAAAAAAAATTACAAATTGCACAAAGACATCACCATAAAAGAGAGCTGTATGCAGATCTGACAATTGAGAATATACATACACGAAGTAAAAAAATCTGAAAGGGCATAAAATATTACTAAAATCCTTAAACAGATAAAAGAAGACATAGAAACCATAATAAAAGAACAGGACAGTATATCCAACAAACAATTTTAAAAAGAAATAAAACTTCTAGGCATTAAGAATATATTTTAAAAAATTATATCCTATAGCAAAGATATAGCAGAAGAGAAAATGAGTAAAATAAAAGATCTGAGGACATCAGCCTAAGTACATCATTGAGAGATAGTTAAGAGAATAAAGTGAGAAGGTCTAACATAGGTCTAAAAAGTGTTTTAGAAAACAGAACAGAAAGAATGAGAAGGAAAGAATACTCCAAAAGAAAACAGATGAAAAATAACCAACATTAAACCTACAAATTAAATAATCCTTCCTACTCTCATTTAGAATAAATTTTAAAAGTGTACACACTGAGGACACCTGGGTGGCTCAGTCAACTGAGTGTCAGACTCTTGATTTCAGCTCAGGTCATGATTTCGGGGTTGTTAAATCAAGACCAGCATCGAGAGTCTCCCTTTTCCTCTGCCCCACCCCCCACCACAGTTAAAAAAAAAAAAAAAAGCTCTTAAAAAATAAATACATAAAAGGGCGCCTGGGTGGCTCAGTGGGTTAAAGCCTCTGCCTTCAGCTCAGGTCATGATCCCAGGGTCCTGGGATCGAGCCCCGCATCAGGCTCTCTGCTCAGCGGGGAGCCTGCTTCCCCCTCTCTCTCTGCCTGCTTCTCTGCCTACTTGTGATCTCTCTCTCTCTCTCCCTGTCAGATAAATAAATAAAATCTTTCTAAATAAATAAATAAATAAATAAATAAAAATGTATACACTGAGAGAGACACATACTTGTATAAAAAATCAAAAATAAAATAAGGAGAGGACTTTAAAAGCAATCAGAGATAAAAGAATAACTGGACAGATAGCACACAGAATAAACTCGGCAATTAGAGATGTCAGTAAAGAATGGAATATTATCCTTATCATGCTGAGGGGAAATGAGCATCGCCTTAGAATTCTGTGCTCATCTGTAAGCCGTCACTCACAACTGTAATATAATTAAAGATATTTTCAAAGACCAGGAGAATCCACCACTGACATGCCTAGTTGGAAGAACTACTAGAGGAAGGAGGACGGAAGCAATCCTCAAGAAAACAGATGCAAAAAGCAATTGTGAGTAGCAATACCAGAGAGCAGAAAATTTGCCAGAGAGCATCTCAGGCAATAAGAGCAAGTATTATTTCATAAAACTTGTGTTTTGGTTTTATACATTTATGGTTTACATATTTACATTGTTCGAGTCACAAATTTTGTTGTTGTTGTTGGGTTACAAATTCTTTAAATAGAACCAACTGAAGGCAAAGAAACTGGAAAATATGCTGATAAGTTTAAGTAAGTGTTGACTGAAAAGACCTGGGAGACTACCTGGGAGGGTTAAAAACAAAGCAGATCTAAAATAGTAGAAAACAGTATCAGGGAAGATAGGGGGCAGCAGATCAGTGTTAAAAGCTCTAAAGTCCTTCTATTGTTTAGGAGGTAAATATATTTACCTTAAATTTTAATTCAACTATGAATGTTGCACATTCAAGAATAATCACTAAGAGATTAAAAATAGAATGTGTAATTTCTGAACAGAGAGGAAAAGAGAGAATACAGAAAACTCAATCCAACAGAAGGAAAGAAAGAAGCTCAAAAAGTAAAGAAAAATATACATAGTAAATAGGAAGCACAAAATAAGATTATAGAAATAAGCACAAATACATCAGTAATCACAATATACATAATTACATTTGATGATTAAGACACACAAATTAACTATTTTTAAAAATGTAATATAGTGGGGCGCCTGAGTGGCTCAGGCATTAAGCGTCTGCCTTCGGCTCAGGTCATGATCCCAGCGTCCTGGGATCGAGCCCCGCATCGGGCTCCCTGCTTGGCAGGGAGCCTGCTTCTCCCACTGCCATTCCCTCTGCTTGTGTTCCCTCTCTCGCTATGTTTCTGTCAAATAAATAAAATCTTAAAAAAAAAAAAGTAATCTAGTTACATACTGGACACAATTACAACATACTCAGCTTGAAAATAAAGGAGTATCTAACTTACAGAAAATACAAGGGAGAGAGAAATATGTTAAATGACCCCACAGAGACTCAATTAGCAAAATCTAGACTCCGAAAAACATTCAAGACAAACATCTATGTTTCTTCAACAAATAAACTACAAGGGGAAAAAGAGAGAGGAGGTACCAAGAAGTTAAAAGAGACTTATAAGCCATCAAACGACTGCCATGTATGGACCTCCCTCGGACTTCACTAGAATGAGAAAATAAGCTATTTTTACAAATGAGATAGCTAGGGTGCCTGGGTGGCTCAGTCCTTAAGCATCTGCCTTTGGCTCAGGTCATGATCCCAGGGTCCTGTCATCCGCCCCTTGTTGGGCTCCCTGCTCAGTGGGAAGCCTGCTTTTCCCTCTCCCGCTTCCCCTGCTTGTGTTCCCTCTCTTGCTGTGTCTTTCTCCGTCAAATAAATAAATAAATAATTTTTTTGGAAGAAAGGTTGAAGTCACTTTTTTTTTTTTTTTTTAAGATTTTATTTATTTATTTGCCAGAGAGAGAGAGTACAAGCAGGGGGAGCAGCAGGCAGAGAAAGAAATAGGCTTTCCGCTGAGCAAGGAGGCTGATACGGGACTTGATCCCAGGACCTCGGGATCACGACCTAAGCTGAAGGCAGGGGCCCAACTGACTGAGCCATCCACGCATCCCAATAAATAAAATCTTAAAAACAAAAAACAAAACAAAATGACATAGCTGACAATACTGAAACACTGGTTAGATGCATGACAATATTTTTTTAAAAGGAGCAATATTATTATGCCTGTGTTTTAAAAAAAGAAACCTTATCTTTTAAACATATTTATAAATATTTACAGGTAGATAATATGCTGTCGGGGGTGGGGTGCCTGGGTGGCTCAGGTCATGATCTCAGGGTCCTGGGATCGAGCCCCGCATTGGGCTCTCTGCTCAGCAGGGAGCCTGCTTCCCCTCTCATTCTGCCTGCCTCTCTGCCTACTTGTGATCTCTCCCTTTCTGTCAAATAAATAAATAAAATCTTAAAAAAAAAAATGCTTTTTTTTTTTTGCTTCAAATCATCCAGGAAAAGATGGGAAGAATAAGTGGGTGTATACATTAAAGAGGACTGGCCACAAGTCGATAATTGTTAAAGGTGGTTATAGGGTACATGAAGGTCAATTATACTACTTTGTCTTCTACTGAAATTGTCCATGATAAATTTTTTAAAAATTAAATGTGTCAAAAAAGATATACCAGGGAAAACCAGGAAATGGAAATATTATTATTACACAAAACTGACTAAGTCTAAAAACCTTATTGGAGATAACAAGGGTCATTAATGAGAAAAGGGGCAAAATTCAACAAAAAAAATATCAATCATGAACATAATCATTTTATAACATAGCCTCTACTATATAATGCAACATTTAACAGAATCTCAAGGAGAAATTCCACAATCACTGTGCGTAATTTTTAATGCAAACTTTTGGGCAATGAATAGATCCAGCAGACTAAAAAACCAGAAACATAGAAAATCTGGACAATTTAAAAGCTTGATCAAACATATATAAATGTATACATAGACAATTTAAAGCTAGACTTAACATACATACACACACATATGCACGCACGCACACACACACACACACACACAGCCTATATAAATCAACAGAAAATTCATATTCTTTTCAAGTAAACATTTACAAAAACTGACTATACATCCCAGGCCACAAAGGACATTTTTTTTAAAAGATTTTATTTATTTCTTTGACAGACAGAGACACAGTGAGACAGGGAACACAAGCAGGAGGAGTAGGAGAGGGAGAAGTAGTCTTCCTGCTGAGCAGGGAGCCCGATGCGGGTCTCAATCCCAAAAACCTGTGATCATGACCAGAGCCGAAGGCAGATGCTTAACGACTGACCACTGAGGCGCCCCCACAAAGGAAATTTTAACAAATATCTAAGATTTGCTATTATTATACACTCATCTAATCATAATGCAATGAAATGAGTGTATGTTAAAAATATAGGCAAAACCCCATAATATTGAGAAGTTTAAATTCCCTTTCATGGGCTAAAGAAGACATCTTTTTTTTTAAATTTACTTATTTGACAGAGAGAAAGAGATCACAAGTAGGCAGAGAAGCAGGCAGAGGGAGAGGTGGAAGAAGACTCCACTCTGAGCAGAGAGCCTGATGCGGGGCTCAATCCAAGGACCCTGAGATCATGACCTGAGCTGAAGGCAGAGGTTTAAGCCACGGGGCCACCCAGGCGCCCCAAGAAAACCTATTAATACAAATTACAAACTATTTAGATCACCAAACACCAAACATGGTGCATATCGGCACTCTTGTCTGGGTCCTTGCAGGAACGTGTTCAGCTTCAAATATGTATATTAGAAAAAAACAATGATGTTAGGAAAAGGTTAACAGGTTAACTCCTCAGGAACCGATGAAGTAATAGAGCTAAGGGGCAGAAATTTATGAAAAAGAAAATTAAACAAAAGAATCAAACCAAAGTCTGTTAAAAAAAAAAAAAAGAAAAACGCATTAAGTTGCTGATAAGATTGAATGAAAGAGAATGTAGGGATAAACAATTATAGAGACAGTAGAATTTTTTTAAGTAACTACCCTAATTTCATTCTTTCGATAAGAAATGTAAACATATGCTGTTTCACCACTGCCTGGACATTTAACCAGAGCCTCAAATTCCAGTTCTGCAGTTGAACAGGGACAAAGAGCAACCTCAGCACCAAGCTGTGTGCAGCCCTCAGCAGGTGTGTGGCCGGCAGTGCCCTACTCTAGGACGCTATGGCATTGACTTCTCGGGGTGGGGGCGGGGGGAGGCAATGGCCTGGGTGGGAGCCAATCACAGTATCACAAGAATAATCCTAATCTAACAAGGGACTGTGGGCTTTAGCTCACAAATGAAAACCTTTCCTAGTTTTGTAGCTCCCAAAGGCCAATGATTATTCTTTCAAAGCAAGGTTTCAGTCCTCCCTACCAACCCCTCCACCACACACAGACACACACTCACACACACACACACACCCACACACCTTCAGAAACACCAATGGTTTTTGAAGCCAATCTTTTTTCAGATTCTTGACTAGAAGACAATTCAATGTGATCTTCAAGTTCGACCTATAGAAAAACATACACAACAAAGTAACTTAAAAATTTTGTAGTTTGATAATTTCACAATATTGTTAAATAATCTTATGTTGCCTTTTAAATATTAGGGTAACAAGTGAAAGAAATGAGATTGAATCCAGTAAGAGCTAAATGTGGGAATGGATGAAGAGAAGGAAATTTTAACTTATTTGTAGTCTAAATGATTTAACCTTTTTAGGCATCTTAAGGAAAACGACATCATAAAATTTTAGATTGGGAAGGAACATCAGCTACCATTTAGACAAAACCTTTCATTTTAAAAATAAGAGAACAGGGCCTACAGAAACTCCGTGACTTTCTTAGTGGCAGGACATGGATCTGAACCGAGGTCTTCAAAACCCCTAGTCCGTGCTCGTCCACAAGTATCCCTCTGTCTCTTCCAGGCTTAAAGTCTGTTCTCTTAATTAAAATAAACAAGTAAAAAATCTTTGTATTTACGTGTGCCTCATAATAGGATGAGAACATTTTAAAACAATATCCCAAAGTCTTTCGTTTAAATCAGTGTTAGTTCCTTCAAAGTAGTCACCTTAGCAGACTAAATACTTCTAAGAGTTTGATCAACCTTCCTTTGAGAACTCTTCTTTTGAAATTGTCTCCCAGGCATGCACTACCATTATCAGTAACTGTTCAGTTGAAAAGTCCTTATTATATAAATGTCATCTTGTTACTCTCAGAATCTAAAACCGAGAGAGCAAAGATAATCATTAGATAAAAATGTATTGATGGGGCTCCTGGGTGGCTCAGTTGTTAAGCGTCTGCCTTCGGCTCAGGCCATGATCCCAGGGTCCTGGGATCGAGCCCCGCATCAGGCTCTCTGCTCTGCAGGAAGCCTGCTTCTCCCGCTACCATTCCCTCTACTTGTGTTCCCTCTCTCGCTGTGTTTCTCTCTGTCAAATAAATAAAATCTTAAAAAAAAAAAAAAAATGCATTGAATGCCTGCCATGCTACCAAGCAAAAGGCACAGTCCTTATCCTCCAGTATTAAAAGGCTTGGGCTGAGAGCGGAGCTGTAACAGAACTTTTAGGAACTTTTTCAAAAGACATGTGTGTGATCTACCTCCCCGCTGCCAAGCCACTGGCCCCTCCTCACTGCCCAGCCTACCACCCCAGATCCAGCAGGACTGGCATATATATTTTTGAAAAAGGTCATAACATGCACATCTGTCCTTTTATCTAATGGATACAGATGTGTGGAAATTCCCCTTTTTTTAATACATTATGTTAGTCATCATACAGTACATCATTAGTTTTTGATGTACTGTTCCATGAATCATTGTTTGCGTATGACACCCAATGCTCCATGCAATACATGCCCTCCTTAATACCCATCACCGGGCTCACCCATCCCCCTCCCCCCTCTCCTCTAAAACCCTCAGTTTGTCTCTTGGAGTCCATAGTCTCTCATGGTTTGTCTCCTCCTCTGATTATCCCACCTTCATTTTTCCCTTCCTTCTCCTAATGTCCTCCATGCTATTCCTTACGTTCCACAAATAAGTGTAACCATATGATAATACCATATGATATGATAATTGACTTTCTCTGTTTGACTTATTTCACTTAGCAAATTCTCCTTCAGTCCCATCCATGTTGATGCAAAAGTTGGGTATTCATCCTCTCTGATGGCTGAGTAATATTCCATTGTATATATAGACCACATCTTCGTTATCCATTTGTCTGTTGATGGGCATCTCAACACTCAGCACCAAACCATAGTTTGGCTATTATGGACATTGCTGCTATGAACACTGGGGTGCATATGGCCCTTCTTTTGACTACATCTGTATCTCTGGAGTAACTATCCAATAGTGCAATTGCTGGGTCATACGGTAGCTCTTTAATTTTATGAGGAAGCTGCACATTGTTTTTCAAAGTGGCCGCACCAACTTGCATTCTCACCAACAGTGTAAGAGGGTTCCCCTTTCTCCACAGCCTCTCCAACATTTGCTGTTTCTTGCCTTGTCAATTTTTGCCATTCTAACTGGTGTAAGGTGGTATCTCAAGGTGGCTTGGATTTGAATCTCCCTGATGGCTAAAGATGATGAACCTTTTTTCATGGGCCTGTTATCCATTTGTAAGTCTTCCTTGGAGAAGTGTCTGTTCATGTCTTCTGCTCATTTTTTGACTTATTTGTTTTTTGAGTGTTGAGTTTGCGAAGTTCTATATAAAGATCTTGGATATCAGACCTTTGTCTGTAGTGTCATTTGCAAATATCTTCTTCCATTCTGGGGGTTGCCTCTGTTTTGTTGACTGTTTCCTTTGCTCTGCAGAAGCTTTTTGTCTTGATGAAGTCCCAAAAGTTCATTTTGGCTTTTGTTTCCCTTTCCTTTGGAGACGTATCTTGAAAGAAGTTGCTGTGGTCAATGTCGAAGAGGTTTCTGCCTGTGTTCTCCTCCAGGATTCTGATGGATTCCTCTCTCATATTGAGGTCTTTCATTCATTTTGAGTTTATCTTTGTGTATGGTGTAAGAGAATGGTTGAGTATCATTCTTTTGTATATAGCTGTTCAATTTTCCTAGCACTATTTATCGAAGAGACTGTCTTTTTCCCATTGGATATTTTTTCCTGCTTTGTCAATGATTAGTTGACCATAGAGTTGAGGGTCCATATCTGGGCTCTCTATTCTGTTCCTTTGGTCTATGTGTCTGTTTTTGTGCCAGTACCATGCTGTCTTGGTAATCACAGCTTTGTAATATAGCTTGAAAGCAGGCAATGTGATGCCCCAGCTTTCTTTTTCAACATTTCCTTCATGATTTTGGATCTTTTCTGGTTCCATACACATTTTAGGAGTATTTTAGGATTATTTGTTCCAGCACTTTGAAAAATGCTGTTGGTTTGATCAGGATGGCGTTGAAAGTATAAAGCAATCTATACTTGGGCAGCATAGACATTTTAACAATGTTTATTATTATTATTTTTTAAGATCTTATCTATTTATTTGACAGAGAGAAAGAGATCACAAGTAGGCAGAGAGGCAAGCAGAGGGAGGGGAGAAAGCAGGGTCCCTGCTGAGCAGAGAGCCAGATGCGGGGCTCGATCCCAGGACCCTGAGATCATGACCCACGCTGAAGGCAGAAGCCTAACCCACTGAGCCATCCAGGCACCCCAATAATGTTTATTCTTTGGATCCATGAGCATGGAATGTTTTTCCATCTTTTCATGTCTTCTTCAATTTCTTACATGAGTGTCTGTAGTTCCTAGAGTATAGATCATTAACTTCTTTGGTTAGGTTTATTCCAAGGTATCTTATGCTTTTTGGTGCTATTGTAAATGAAATCAATTCTCTAAATTCTCTTTCTACAGTTACATTTTTAATGGATAAGAAAGCAACTGATGGGGCGCCTGGGTGGCTCAGTTGGTTAAGCAACTGCCTTCAGCTCAGGTGATGATCCTGGAGTCCCTGGATCGAGTCCCACATCAGGCTCCCTGCTCGGCGGCGGGGGGTCTGCTTCTCCCTCTGACCCTCTCCCTTCTCATGCTCTTTCTCAAAGAAATAAATAAAATCTAAAAAAAAAATAAATAAAAAAAACCCAACTCATTTTTGTGCATTGATTTTGTATCCTGCCAGAGTACTGAATTGTTGTATGAATTCAAAGAGAGAGTTTGACTCCTTCTTTGCCAATTTGAATACTTTTATTTCTTTTTGTTGTCTGATTTCTGTTGCTAGGACTTCTGGTACTATGTTGAACAACAGTGGCGAGAGTGGGCATCCTTGTCCTGTTCCTGATCTTAAGGGAAAGGCTCTCAGCTTTTCCCCATTGACAATGATATTCACTGTGGGTTTTTCATAGATGGATTTTACAAAATTAAGGACTGTTCTCTCTATCCTAATACTCTGAAAAGTTTTAATCAGGAAAGGATGCTATATTTTGTCAAATGCTTTTTCTGCATCAACTGAGAGGACCATATGGTTTTTCTCTCTTGTCTTATTAATGTGCTCTATCACATGGATTGATTTCCAAATGTTAAACCACTCTTGCATCCCAGGGATAAATCCCACCTGGTCATGGGAGATAATCCTTTTAATGTAGTGTTGGATCCTATTAGCTAAAATCTTGCTGAGAATTTTTGCATCCATATTCATCAGGGATATTAGTCTGAAATTGTCCTTTTTGATGGGGTCTTTGGCTGGTTTTGGGATCAAGGTAATGCTGGCCTCATAGAAAGAGTCTGGAAGTTTTCTTGTGTTTCTATTTTTTGAAACAGCTTCAGGAGAACAGGTATTATTTCTTCTTTAAATGTTTGGTAGAACTCCCCACCGAATCCATCAGGTTTTGGACTCTTGTTTTTTTTGGGAAGGTTTTGATCACTGCTTCAATCTCATTACTGGTTATAGGTCTATTCAGGTTATCAATTTCTTTCTGTTACAGTCTTGGTAGTTTATAGGTTTCCAGGAATGCATCCATTTCTTCCAGGTTGCTTAATTTATTGGCATGTAGCTGTTGAAAATAATTTCTGATAATTGTTTCTATTTCCTTGGTGTTGATCACAATCTCTCCCCATTCATTCATAATTGTATTAATTTGGGTCCTTTCTCTTTTCTTTTGGATAAGTCTGGCCAGTGGTTTATCAATCTTATTAACTCTTTCAAAGAATCAGCTTCTAGTTTCATTGATGTGTTTATTCTACTGTATTTCTGGTTTCTAATTCATTGACCTCTGCTCTAATCTTAATTATTTCCCTTGCATGGGTTAGGCTTAATATGTTGTGGGTTAGGCTTAATATGTTGTTCATTCTCCAGTTCTTTCTTAATTTTTTTAAAAAGATTTTATCCATTTATTTGACAGAGAGAGATCACAAGTTGGCAGAGAGGCACGTGGGGGAGGGGGGAAGCAGGCTCCCTGCTAAGCAAAGAGCCTGATGCAGGGCTCGATCCCAGGACCTTGAGATCACGATCTGAGCCAAAGGCAGAGGCATTAACCCACTGAGCCACCCAGGCACAACTCCAGTTCTTTAATATGTAAAGATCGTTGGTATTCAGGAGTTTCTTTCCTTCCTTCCTTCCTTCCTTCCTTCCTTCCTTCCTTCCTTCCTCCCTCCCTCCCTCCCTCCCTTTCTTTTTTTGAGTGAGACTTAGATGGCTGTGTATTTCCCCCTCAGGACCACCTTTGCTGTATCCCAAAGGTTTTGGACCCATGTATTTTCATTCTCATTGGTTTCCATTAATTGTTTAAGTTCTTCTTTGATTTCCTGGTTGACCCAAACATCCTTGAGCAGGATGGTCTTTAGCTTCCAAGTGTTTGAATTTCTTCCAAACTTGTGATAGAGTTCCAGTTTCAAAGCATGGTGGGCTGAGAATATGCAGAGAATAATCTCAATCTTTTGGTATTGGTTGAGACCTGATTTCTGACCCAGTACATGGTTCATTCTGGAGAAAGTTCCATGTGAGCTCAAGAAGTATGAGTGTTCTATTGTTTTAGGATGGACTGTTCTGTAAATATCTATGAGGTCCATCTGGTCCAGTGTGTCATTCAAAGCTCTTGTTTCTTTGTTCATTTTCTGCTTAGATGATCTGTCTCTTGGTGAGAGTGGAGTGTTGAGGTCGCCTACCATTTACATATTATTATCAATATAGCTCTTTATTTTGGTTAAGAGTTGGCTTGTGTAGTTGGCTGCTCCGATGTTGGGGCATAGATATTTACAATTGTTAGGTCTTCTTGTTGGATAGACCCTTTAAGAATGATAGAGTGCCCTTCTGTATCTCTAACTATAGTCATTAGCTTAAAATCTAATTTGTCTGATAGAAGAATTGCTACCCCAGCTTTCTTTTGAGGTCTATTGGTATGAAAAAGTAAAATGGTTCTCCATCCCTTCACTTTCAGTCTGGAGGTATCATTAGGTTCAAAATGAGTCTCTTGTAGACAGCATATAGATGGGTCTGTCTTTGTATCTAATCTGCAACCCTGTGTCGTTTTATGGGAGCATTTAGGCCGTTCACGTTGAGAGTGATTATTGAAAGATATGATTTTTATTGTCATCATGTTGCCTGTGAAATCCTTGTTGCTATAGATTGTGTCTATAAATTTCTGTTCTATATCATTCTTGGGGTCTTTCTGCTTTTACAGAATCCCCCTTAATATTTCTTGCAGGGCCGGCTAAGTAGTCACATATTCTTTTAGTTTCTGTCAGTCCTGGAAGCTGTCTATCTCTCCATCCATTCTGAATGACAGCCTTGCTGGATAAAGAATTCGTGGCTGCGTGGCACCTGGGTGGCTCAGTGGGTTAAAGCCTCTGCCTTCAGCTCACATCATGATCTCAGGGTCCTGGGATCAAGCCACACACCTGGCTCTCTGCTCAGTAGGGAGCCTGCTTTCACCTCTCTCTGCCTGCCTCTTCCTACTTGCGATCTCTCTCTCTGTGTCAAATAAGTAAAAATCTTAAAAAAAAAAAAAGAATTCGTGGCTGCATGTTCTTCTCACTGAATATGTCTTGCCAACCCTTCTGGCTTGCCAGGTCTCTGTGGACAGGGACTATTCTGATGTTTCTCCCTCAGTATGTAAGGAATCTCTTGCCCCTAACTGCCCTTAAGATGGTTTCCTTGGTTCTAAGATTTGTGAGTTTTACTATTACATGCCGTGGCAACGGTCTGTTCTCCTTTATCTTGAGAGGGGTCCTCTCTGCCTCTAGGACATGAATGCTTGTTTTCTTCCCCAGATTAGGGAAGTTCTCGGCTATGATCTGCTCGAATATATCTTCTGGTCCTCTCTCTCTCTCCACCCCTTCAGGGATCCCAATAATCCTAACACTGGAATGTTTCATGGCATCATGTATTTCTCTAATTCTTATGTTTTCATGGATTTTAAGCTGTTTGTTCCAGGCCTCCTCCTGTTCCTTCTGTTCTATCAGTTTGTCTTCTGGATCACTAATTCATTCTTCTTCCCCTTTATCCTAGCTGTTAGAGTATCTAGATTAGATTGGATCTCTGATAGCATTTTTAAGTTCTGCCGGATCAGCTCTCATTTCTGCTCTTAGAGAATCCATGTTGCCATTAATGGTTTTCTCCATCCTGGCTATTGTCTTTATAACTGTTATTCTGAAGTCTATTTCTGACATTTCTCTTGCTTCTATCCATATCCATTTGTTTTGTGGCAGAGGTCACAGTCTCTGAATTTTTCCTGTGTTGGGGGTTCCTCCTCTTAAGTCATTCTGTTGAGGGGTGGTTGAGGGGATGTACAGAGTCCAAATGATTGACTGCAACCCAAGCAGGATGCACCTGTTTTATAGGGATCTTAGGGTTGTCGGCCTCTAGTTCTTCCAGCCTGTCTTCTGGAGGAGAGGCCTGTCCCACTGTTACTCAGGCAACCCTGTTGGACAGAGTTGCCCTGCTTCTTGTGGTGGGAAATGGGATCAGTGAAAAGCGGTTTTTGGGGGCTTTTGTTCTCTGGCAGCTTTACCTGGCAGCTTTCCACATCTCTTCCGAAAGTCAGAGTAGAAGTGACTGTATCCATACCTCTATCTCAAAACAGAGAGATCACAGTCTGTTCTTCAGTGATTTCTCCAGGCCACACTGTCTCCATTTTAGTCTGTGCTGTTAAAAACCACAGCATTCTGGGTTATGCACCCCACAGCAGCTCTCCTAGCCCTCGCTTCCAGATCCAGGCACGTCTTTGTGCTTCTAAAACTGCCGGCTGCCCCCTGTTCACACGTGTGTCCCTGTAGCTCTAGGTTTCAGTCTGGGGAGCTGTCCTAACATCTTTTCACTGCTGCTGCCAGTCTGTGAGTCTGCGCCCAGTCCCCAATGCAAGAGGCTTTTGTGCTCTAGTGACAGTGCAGAATCCTGGAGGCTCCCTCTCCCTTCCTTTTATCTTTGGACATCTGCCTGTAGAATCACGGCTCCCTGCTTCATACCTTGAAACCAACTACTAGAGATATTCTGTTGGTAGAGATCCAGATATATCTTCTTACATTACAGGCTGATTTCATGGGTGTTTAGAATGGTCTGGTAGATATACAGCTCAATTCAGAGGACCGGTTGAAATAGGGTCCCGTTCCCCTCCACCATCTTTGCGTCTTCCCTATGAAAATTCCTTGAGACTCTTTCTTTGCTTTGCTTTCTCCTGAGTCTCTCAACTACTTCAGAATGCTCCTTCTCAAGCTTTGTTGTTAAGTCATCTTTAAAAGTTCACACACCCACAGAATTCTATCCTTACTCTTTCTCCTCATTCAGGTGTATTCTCCTTGGGTGAGTGCACTGTTTTGATTTGAATTTCCTCCTAAGGACTCTAAAATCTGTACCATCAACTCAAATCTAGCGCCTAAGCTCCAGAAGCATATATCCAATTGCCTACTAATCTTACAGCTCAATTTTAAGATGTTCCTGATCAAAATCATTGTGCCTCTCTTCCCCCAAAACACACAGACTTCTTCTTCCCTAGTTTGGAAGTGACTGCACCATTCACCTAGTCTCGAAATCTAGATACCAGTGTGAAACTATTCTTTTTCACATTTTCAGAGCTGATCACCCTCTGGGTCCTGCTGCATCCTTCTTCATCCACAATGCTAAAGTTCAGGTTATCATTACTTCTTAGCTTGGTATTCAATGGGCCCCAAACATCAATCAGTTTAAACCCAATAAACAACTAGCTGCATAAGAATCATTCACGAAGTGTATTAATTACACAAATTCCTGGGTCCCACCCCAGAATTACTTAAAATCAGAATCTCAGGGTATGGGCCCACAAGTCTGCATTTCTAACAAGTTCCCAAGATGAATCTAATGAGCAGCCAGTTTAGAACCACTGTGACCCAACTGTTCTCCCTGTTCTCAGCCTTATCCTCTCTAATCTGCCCACCACACTGCTGCCAGAGCATCTGATCACATCATTTCACTGCCTAAAATTCATCAATAGTTCCCTCCTACTGATTTATAGTATAGGACAAAATCCTAATCACTTGACATGGCAAATAATACTTTCCATCATTACTTATCTACTCTTACCTACCTTTGCTCCCAGATGTCTTTTTTTTTTTTTTTTTTAAAGATTTTATTTATTTGACAGAGAGAGATAGATACCACAAGTAGGCAGAGAGGCAGGCAGAGAGAGGGGGGGAAGCAGGCTCCCCACTGAGCAGAGAGCCTGATGTGGGGCTCGATCCCAGGACCCTGAGATCATGACCTGAGCCGAAGGCAGAGGGTTTAACCCACTGAGCCACCCAGGTGCCCCTGCCAGATGTCTTAAAGCCCAGTATCATCAGCCTCTACCTCACAATGTTTCATCAGCCTTTCCTTACCTAACTGATGAATATCAATTCATTACCAACCCTAGAGTTACCTCTACGAAGCCATCTGTGATGATATGTTTATTGATGAAAAAATGATTCTTGGGACTCTGGAGCAAGTCAGGATCAAGACTAGATTCAAGTGTACACAACATATTTGGCTCTAGATATGCTTAATATACTAGAACATAAGGCCATTTTGAAAGTGATTCCTTGGAATAAGGAGTTCCAAAGATGAGTCTAACACTTAACACTCATTTAGAAGTTCTAGATCTAAGTCTGGATTAAAAAAACAAAAAGGACACAATCAAATAAACATCAAAATATCATTACTTAAGAGTAGTCCTACGTCATGTTTTTTCTGTGTGATTTCACCTAAGTTTAATCTTAACTTTTTAATATGTGCTAAATGTTTGAATTAAAGAAATACCATAAACCTAATAAACCCATCTTTTAAAATATCAGCCTGCTAGCAACCTAGAATATTTGTTAGCTAAGTCAATGATGGAATTTTTATCCTGCAGACCAATTTGCATTTCCCAATGCAAGGCTTTAACACATTCAAAATATTTTTACTATTTGTTCCTTAACCTTTATTTTATGTAAATTTTTCTTCCTAAAAAAACAGCTTTGTGCAAAGTAATTAATTCATGTTTGAAACTTCCTTTCTATTTGTCTAACTACCATGATATACCAATACACATAAATAATCTCTTTCGTATATGTATTTTTTAAAGATACAGAAAACATCTACGAGCTATTATTCCTGTTATATAAAATATTTAAAAGAAACTGAGAATTCCAAATATAAAGACGACAGTATTTTTATAAAGTTAAAAAATGAAGAAAATGATACTCAATTATGAGCAGAGTTCATTTAAAACCACATTCTTGTTTTCTAATTCACATATTTCTT
The DNA here is from genome assembly GCA_028646535.1 of Procyon lotor. Lineage (NCBI taxonomy): Eukaryota > Metazoa > Chordata > Mammalia > Carnivora > Procyonidae > Procyon > Procyon lotor. The sequence continues at coordinate 23,192,528 of CM053607.1, forward strand.
TTCCTGGTAGGAAGCACTGGTTCACTTCTTAGAAGTTTAAGGCAGTGGTTGTCAATTGGGCGATTTTGCTTCCCAGAGAATATTTGGCCATGCCCGAAGACATTTTTTTATTATTACAACAAAGTTAGCAGGTAAAGATATCAAAAATATCCTACAATGCACAAGACAAGTCTTCCACAACAAAGAAATAATTACCTGGTCCAAATATCAATAATGCTGAGGTTGAGAAACGCTAGCTTAAAAAAAAGTTCCCATAATTTTGAAAAATCAAATATCTAAAATCACATCAAATTCCAAATCTAATAACTCAGTAACAAATAGGTAAAATAAAGATAGTCTACCTTATCACAATGTTGATCTAGCAGTTTGTATCTGGGGCAATCCTGCTCTATGTTTTCAGCAATGTTCTGTATTGCTAATAGCTGTTCATCAATTTCCTGAAGCTTAGAAGTGAGACGCTCTAGGTGGCGAGCTGCAGAGCTCTGCGCAGGACGAGCTGCAGACACATCCTGCAGGGGCTCCCGCAGCAGGGCATCGTCTGCAGCAGCTGACTTTGAGCTCTGTTCTTTGACTTGAAAATCTGGTTTCAGCATATCTAAATATTAATAAAGGTAATCGATATCAGAATTGATTAGAATTAAGGGTGAAGTAAATGCTGATGATCTAATTTTTTTGAAGATCTCATTTTAAGTCAACGTAACATTCCCTTCCAAATCTGTTTCAATACACTCAGAAATAACACTTCAGGTTCTCGACTTCAGAGAGTTGTCTGTTGTGAGATAAGAATACATAACAGTGTTGCTATTACCACAAAACTCCACAACAAGGCAGTTTGAATGGTATTTTTACCCTCTGCTATAAAAACATACTTCATCAAAAAGCAACTTTACTTAATATTTTTGACTTTTTCTTTATTTTAAAGATTTGCTTATTTATTTTGAGAGAGAGAGAGAGAGAGCATGAGGGGAGGGGCTGAGGGAGGGAATACCATGCAGACTTCCCACTGAGCACAGAGACCAGTGCATGGTTTGATTTCCGGACCCTGAGATCATGACCTGGGCTGAAACCAAGAGTCAGACACTTAACTGATGGAGCCACCCAGGTTCCCCTATTTTTGACTTTTTAAAACTCTACTTGGGGCGCTTGGATGGCTCAGTGGGTTAAAGCCTCTGCCTATGGCTCAGGTCATGGTCTCGGGTCCTGGGATCGAGCCTCACATCGGGCTCTCTGCTCAGCGGGGAGCCTCCTTCCCCCTCTCTCTCTGCCTGCCTCTCTGCCTACTTGTGATCTCTCTCTCTGTCATATGAATAAATAAAATCTTTTTTAAAAAATAAAAATAATAAAAAATAAAATGAAACTCTACTTGAAAACCACCAGTGTCATATAGTAACAGCTAGGCCCACTGTAGGCTACTACCAACTCTACGGGAGATCTCATGCTATCATTAAACCTCCCAAGAACAACATCAAACCCAATGATCTCCCCATTCTTTTTTTTTTAAATAAATCTTTTTTTTTTTTAAAGATTTTATTTATTTATTTGACAGAGAAAGAGAGGAAGAGATGACAAGTAGGCAGAGGCAGGCAGAGAGATGGAGGAAGCAGGTTCCTTGCTGAGCAGAGAGCCCAACGTGGGGCTCGATCCCAGGACCGAGATCATGACCTGAGCAGAGGCCTTACTCACTGAGCCACCCAGGTGCCCCTGACTCTCCCCATTCTTAAACTCAATTGACTCATGTCCCAAATTGGAAACATTTTTTTTTAAAGATTTTATATATTTATTTGACAGAGAGATAGTGAGAGAAGGAACACAAGAGAGGGGAGAGGCAGAGGGAGAAGTAGGCTTCCCGCTAAGCAGTGAGCCTGATGTGGCGCTCGATTCCAGGACCTGGGGATCATGACCTGAGTTGAAAGCAGATGCCCAATGACTGAGCCACCCAGGATGCCCTGAAATACTTTTTTAAATGTGTTCTTTTTCCGGCTTCCGTCTATTGCTCTTCCTTCTTCGTTGTCTTGTCGTTCTCTTCTGCCCCCACCCCTCTGACCCATGCGCACTTCCAGGGTGCCAGCCTCAGCTCACTTTCCACTCACATATTCTCCCTGGGTGGTGTCACTGATGCACCGGTGACTCTCAAACTCACATGGCATCTCCATGAGCCTCAGCCCTTAAATCCACCTACGTCCTGGGTATCTCATTTAGGTTGTTCCAAAAGCCTATCAATTGAAACTCATCGCTCTGTCCTTCCAACTTGCTCCCTCTTCCTAATTCCCCAGGTCAGTGACTAGCACTATCATCCTCCACGTTCCTAAGCCAGAGGCCTGGGAGTCATTCAAGGTTCTTCTCGTTCTTTCAGATCCAAAGTAACACCCAACACTGATCATTAGCAACCAAAATCTCCATTCCTATTACCACTGCTTAGCTGAAGCTTTCACAATAGCTGGACCCCAAATAGCATCTCTATCTCTAATTTATTTTACTCCTATTTAGTTCACCTTCCACAGAGATCTTTTAAAATACAAATCTGATTTTGTTCCTTTCTCACCTCAAATTCTTCAGCGTTTCTCTAACACCTCATCTTAAAAGTCCAAATGCCTCAGGATGACGACAATGCCATTCAGTCCTTCCTCGGTCTCCTTCTCCAGCTCATCTACTGCTATGTCTTAAACCAACAAACAGAACCACTCCACTGCCTCCAAGCAAACTTTAATTCTCTTAACCTCTGCAGGCTCCATCAAACCTCCAAGTCCCTGCACAATCTAGTCTCTCAGTCTGTGACCTTTTTCTAAGTCCTACTTCCCTTTATTCCACTGAAGTGTCTCCTAAATATCCCCATCCTCCCTAGAGGTGGAGTAGATGCTCCATTTCCCAAGAATCCCAAGAATCCCATGCATACCGCCCTGACAGCACTCCCCCATGCTGTATCGTGATCCTGTGCTTCTCTGCCTTCCTTTCCCCCCTCGGTGAGCGCCCAGGCAGAGAGCCTGGTATTATGCTCTTCTTGAGCCCCGACATCTGGTCCTTAATTGTTTATTGACTAGCTGGTCAAATGAGGATTATGATGCCTCATCTACCGAACCTACAGAGGTTCTATGAAGACTGAATAATGCAATAAAATACTCTGAAAAATGTGACTCCCTAAACAAATGTAAGCAGTGTTTCTTACCCTTCGGTCCCAGTCTAGTGTGAGGTTTCCCGTGACAGACCAACGGGGAACCGCAACGCAGGCAGTGGCGACTGTAGCACTTCCCACTACCTGTTTTGGCTTTACCTTTATTTTTTTATTTATTTTTATTTATTTTTATTTTTTTAAAGATTTTATTTATTTGACAGAGAGAAACACAGCAAGAGAGGGAACACAAGCAGAGGGAATGGTAGCAGGAGAAGCAGGCTTCCTGCTGAGCAGGGAGCCCGATGTGGGGCTCGATCCCAGAACCCTGGGATCATGACCTAAGCAGAAGGCAGACGCTTAACAACTGAGCCACTCAGGTGCCCCTACCTTTTTTTTTTAAAGTAATCTCTACACTCAGGGGACTCAAACTCACGCCCCCAAGATCAAGAGTCACATCTCTACTGACCACGCCTGTCAGGCACGCCTGGCCTTACCTTTTTCAGCTTGACTCTCACAGTACTTTACCATCCATCCTTCCTGTTTTTGGCAGCCTGAAGTGTCTCCCTTAGTCACTCTCAGGACAGGATTTTACATACAAACTTCAGGTAGAAAATTCAGCAAAAGAGCTGGACATGCTCAAAATCCAGAATGGTCTACCTATATGATGAGAACAGCTTCCCTTTCTTTGGAGATACTGCTCCATTCTCACTGACTAATAGAAAAAAATCACCTGAAATCCAATGACCCTGAAAAATTCTTCCTCTGGCTCTGCTTGCTATTAATAGTTGAAAGCTATCTCCAATTCCTATTGGAGATAGTTTCTAAAATAGGAAACTACCGTCAGTCAAAATAGTGAGCAAGTGTCACTGAAAGTAGGAATTTATTACTTGTTTTGCTTTTGTTTTAAATACCTGGGGAGCCTATCCCTCCTTCTCCCAGCCTTTCCCTATAATACAAATCCCATTCAACTCTATTATGTAACTAGATTCTGAATCTTTGAGGTATATTATGTAAATACCATGATGGAATTTATTTTCAAAATATAAATCACATCCTTTTAAATTGGCATTTTCAAGGTGATCTCTTAAATAACAGTAGAAGGGTCCACTGACATTTTTGTAACCAGTCTCCCCAGAGAACGATCTTCCAAAAGGTTGAATAGACTTGATCTGACTGATGAAGGAAATTAACCTGTAGCTAACCTGTGGTCACTTAAAATGCTGGCCAAGGACATTCAGGGTCACAGAGAGATGGATCTGGTTCCAGTCTGGCAGAATTTCAAAAGCTGGCTGGTGTGAAAATGAAGGGAAACTAGCCCACGGGCTTTTTTTAAAAAGATATATTTATTTTAGAGAGAGGGAGAGAACAAGAGAGAGAGCGTGGGGGGGCAGGAACAGAGAGAGAGGAAGAGAGAAAGTCTCAAGCAGATTCTGTGCTGAGTGCAGAGCTCCACACAGGGCTCGATCCCGTGACCCTGAGATCATGACCTGAGCCGAAACCAAAAGTCAGATGCAGTCAGGTGGCTGCATCGCCCAGGTAGCCACAGGCATTTGGCTAGATTTAAGCCAGAGGACAACCCTATGAGGTTGTGTCCCACAGAGATATAAGTAAGGATCAGATAAAGTTAATATATTTGAAAAAAGTATCCGAACTATGAAGTGATAGACCTGGGACCAAAAACCAGGTCTGTTCTACTTGAATCTAGAAGTCAAGCTCTTTTCATTTCCCTACACACTTCCCCAGCCTAAAAGACTGTTAGTTTCATAAATTCTTCCTTCAATATCCATGCACTGAACAGCTCCATGACAGGAGAGAGAATGGGCCACGCCTTCAAAATCGGAAACCCTGGCACTAACTGGTATACACAGCTGTAACAGACTTGCCCTAACACATCGTAAGGTGAGGTTTCCCTGGACCCATCCCCCCCCCGCCCCCGACTCCCTCACGTCTCCTGAGTGCCCACTGTTGATATACAATTAGCAGACAGGCCTGGACTCTGCCCCCAACCATCGAACAACCACAAGGCTGGGTGTACTCCTCCCAGAAACTGTGGAACCCTGAAGACAGATTGGCTTTCAGTTGGAGGAGGTCTGATTGCATATTAAGCTGAATCTAATTGGGGCGCGTGGGTGGCTCAGATAGTTGGCCATCTGCCTTTGGCTCAGGTCATGATTTCCAGAGCCTGGGATCGAGCCCCATGTTGGGCTCCCGGCTCCACAGGGAGTCTGCTTCTCCCTCTCTCTCTGCCTCTTCTCCTGCTCATGCTCTCTCCCTTTGTCTCTCTGTATCAAATGTATAAATAAAATCTTTTTTAAAAAAAGATGATTGATCTAATCATTCACAGGATATAATAACTTTAGGTTTTGGAAAAATATTCTTCTAAATCTTGCAAATATTTTACAATAATACAACCTAATTTATAACCATAAAACTGAGTGTTTTACTTATAATATTTTACTGTTGGCTAAATACCTGTGTATTTTCTACATGCCATTCTAGAATCTCCCACCTTTTTACATATGAGAATTCCTTTTTAACACCAAAGCACTCGTGACATCCCATAGGATGTTTATTTTTAGTCTCCTTAATTAAGGAAAGATGTGTGTACAAACAGGTCTGTAGTGTCCGTGCAGAATACCCATGGGCCCCAGCTTTGGAACCGGGACGCTACCTCATTTACCTATCTGATGCCATATTCCTTAGTAAGGGAATAAACTTTTCCTGGTTTCTTTTGCAATTCTCAAGTTTCAGAGCTCATCTCTATATATCAGTAATTTAGGGAAGGGGGAGAGTCATGTTACACATTTAGGGCATTCACCTTTGTCGTGCCGTAATTCCAATGCTGCAGGTGAGGTGATCCCAGGCTCCTTCACATCTGTACTCCCTGCCCTCCAGCCTCTTTCATCCAGACAGGATGGAGACACTTTTGCAGGTTTTAAAAATAAATCCACAGTGGCATTGGCTGAGTCTATCAAGAATACGAAAAGCATACAAAGACTGATTCTAACCTTCTAAACAAGGTTGTTAGAAGATTAACAGAACATTTCTAGGGGCACCCAGGTAGCTCACTGGGTTAAGCCTCCAACTCTTGATTTTGGCTCAGGTCAGGATCTCAGCGTCATGAGATCGAGCCCCACATTAGGCTCTATACTGGGCATGGAGTCTGCTTGAGATTCTCTCTCCCACCCCCTCTACCCTCCCCTACCAAAAGAACCATTTCTAAATGTAAATATAAACATCCAAAGGTACAGTGGGTTTGCAGGAAAAGAGCTAAGAGACTTAAGAAGGGGTAACAATGCTACATTAAAGAATTTTTCAAAATGTTTGTAATCTACTTAAAAAGTAGGAAAAAATTATCACCTTCACTCTTAAAACTGTGCAAGGGAACAGCACTTGTAACTGAAGCTGCCATATAATGTAACTCCGCAGAAGATGGGGCCTCCAGGTGATCACTTGGCTGTTTGATAATAGTATCATTTGAAGGCTCTTCTTTGACAGGCAATTCCCGTAGATCATCAGCTTTAATGTCAATCACATTTATGTAAGTGTGTCTAACCTGAAACAAAACACATAAAATCAAATAGGGTTACATTCTTTTTACTCTGTAGAGCCATTCTGCACCATTCACCTAAAAAAAAAAAATTAATTTTAAAGGCAAAAAGAGCTTATATGAGTTTATATATTTCCCTAACTTAAGGGAAAACTGCAGGAAGTATGTGTTATGGTCTTAGTTTATGATACTTTGGGGCATAATATTTAAATCTTAATTTTTTGATCTTTCCAACGAAGCTACATAGATGCCATTTTAGCCTCATCTCATCTATACGATAATGCAGATGACAATAATAAATTTTAGCAAACGTATTACTATAACCTCTGAATAGCAATACCAAATTTAATACCAGATCAGACGGTGAAGGTGGCAAAGGTTCCTCTGACATTTCAGTGGGAAGTTTGAGATTTACACATATGTCAGGAGCCAACATTTGAGGAACATTCCAATGGTCATGCTCTGAAAATTAAGGAAAAAAAATCAAGAACATAAAAAAAATCTGTAAATAGCTCCAAGTCATTAGCATTATAACAAGTTAGCAACAAATATAAAATTTTTTTGTTGAAAATCTAAGCAGGAGACGCCTAGCTAGCTCAGTCAGTGACATGTGTGGCTCTTGATCTCAAGGTTCCAAGTCCGGGCCCCACTTTGGGTGAAGAGATCACTTAAACATAAAATCTTTAAAAAAATCTAAGAAGTTTCACAGATATAAATAAATTCTATTCTAAAGGCAATTAAAATAATTCATATTTGAATAGAGATTGCTTATTGCTTTTTTCATATGAATGATTCACAGGGATAATAAAGTAAGTCATGTCAAGAAAATGTCGTAATTTCCTGGGTGGCTCAGTCGGTTGAGCATTCAACTCTCAATTTTAGCTCAGGTTTTGGTCTCAGGGTTGTGAGCTCAACCCCATGTTATGCTCCATGCTGGGCGTGGAGAAGAAAGAAGGAAAGAAAGAAAGAAGGAAAATGCTGTAATTTCCTATTTCCATTTCAGATATATTAAGTCACGTTTGTTTAGGAGATTTCAAGAAAACTTATTTAGGAAATTAACCTATAATTTGTTTTTTACTGACAATACTTTCTCTTGTTATTCATTTGTTATAACAGCTTTATTGAAATATAATTTAGATCCTTTAAAAGGGCACAATTCAGGAGTGCCTGGGTAGCTCAGAAGGTTGAGCATCTGACTTTTGATTTCTGCTCAGGTATGATCTCTGGGTCATGAGATTGAGCCCCAAGTGTGGCTCCACACTGGGCATGGAGCCTGCTTAATATTCTCTCTCTCCCCCTCCCTTTGCCCCTCCCCATCCCCCCACTAGGGTGTGTACTCTCTCTAAAATAATGAAATGAAGAAATGAAATGAAATAAAATAAAATGGCACAACTTAGTATTCAGTAGTTTCTACTATATTCACAGAGCCTATGGCTTAATGTTATCACTTAAAAAATGTTTAGGGGCGCCTGGGTGGCTCAGTCGTTGGGCGTCTGCCTTCGGCTCAGGTCATGATCCCAGAGTCCTGGGATCGAGCCCCGCATCGGGCTCCCTGGTCGGCGGGAAGCCTGCTTCTCCCTACCATTCCCTCTGCTTGTGTTCCCTCTCTCGCTGTGTTTCTCTCTGTCAAATAAATAAAATCTTAAAAAAAAAAAAAAAAAAATTTAACATTTAAATTTTATAAAAGTCATTAGCTTCTTATTCAAAAGTACAATAAGGAGGTCAGCAATAGGTCTAACTCTGTGCCTTTTGTCCTAGTGATGAGTGTTGGGCCAGCAGTCCTGAGGAGCACAGGAGACTCAATAAAATGTCTGCCAACCCTCCATCTTGAGATGTTCACCCTGAAACCTTCCCGCCATGAGGCCTTCCTTCCTTGGTGCACAAAGGAACAAAGACCCATAAAAACCTGCCCTTATATGGCATTGTCCAGCCCCAAAGTCCACCCTTATATGGTGATTACCTGAGCCCCTCTTACTCCTCCATAAATATCGGTCTGCCATGTTCCTGAACGAGACTTCCCGGCCTCACTCCCTTGTGAGCCCCGGAACCTCACCCGAGAACGCTTCCAATTAAAGCCTACTCAGACCTATTATCTAGCCTCCTGTCTCTGGTTCTTTTTACTGCTGACTGAAATAAACCTGACAATGAGGAAACAGAAGGCAAGCTGAGGACAAAGCAGAAACTGACACCTCTCAACCCTCCCACCCCGGCCATGGGATATAAGTGACATTCCTCCATGCACTCTTGCCCACATTTAAGCTAAGGAAAGGAAAAACAAATATTTAACTTGTAGAGATCACAATCCTCCAAGACCTGAGTCTCCCTCAGTTTATAAATGTCTTAGCAATTTATAAGAACAAAAGCATTTCTATCAATGGCCTGGCTTCCAAAAGGAAATGTAGATAAAATATCCTTATAACCTGCAGCCTGTTGGACAGATACTAGAAGAAGACAGAGCTTAATGATCTTCCAGGAAGTTCCCAACCATCTTCATGTTAATACTTTGCTAGAAGGAAAACAACTTTAACTTGACAATGGCAAGGCCTCCTGCAACCCTTGAATTTTCTTTAATATACAAAAGGCCTCCAGTTTTCCTTACCTCCCACAAACCCTTAACATATAATCAGCCACTCCTCACAACCCTGAGGCAGCAGCTCTTTCGGCCCAAGGGTCTTGTCCTCATACTTTAACAAACCACCATTTTGCACCAATGATGTCTCAAGAATTCTTTCTTGGTCAATGACTCCAGACTTCATCCTACTGAACTTCATCTATATTCCAAAACCTCATTACTTCCTAGCATTTTATTTTTAATAAAACATTACTTTCAAATTTCATATGCAAAATATAATTTTTAAAAAAGATTTTATTTATTTGACAGAAAGAGAGAGATCATAAGTAGGCAGAGAAGCAGGCAGAAAGAGAGGGGGAAGCAGGCTCCCTGCTGAGCAGAGAGCCCAATGCGATGGGGGGCTGCATCTCAGGACCCTGAGATCATGAGCTGAGCCAAAGGCAGAGGCTTTAACCCACTGAGCCACCCAGGTGCCCCAATAATTTCTTATTATATTGAATACTGGAAACTTGGTACTAAGGCTTGAATTTAAACCATTTAACAACCCAAAAACTAGAAAAAAGGAAAGTGAAAATACTTAAATTATCATTCTATGTCTATTGAATCAATTGATGGGTTTTATTGCTTTTTTTATGGATGGTGGTAACTCTTGTTTTGTCATCACAAAAACAGTCTTTAATTAGTAATGCTATTCTCAGAAAAAAAGAAAAAAAGCACACCTGATACAGAAGAAATGATTTGTTGATTTTTACATTCAGAAACAACTTCTTGAGAAGTAGCTTTTTTATCTTGTAGTCAGTTTGAAGATTTGAGGCAAAAAAAGAAAAAGAAAAAGAATTTCACAAACAGAAAAAATTAAATATATGAATGCAGATTTTTAGATATTGTGTATTAAAGGTAGTAAAATAGATTGACAGCTTAAGAATTTAATTTTTAAAAATTAATGATAATTTCTAATTTTATTATTGTTCATCCTGGGCCTGATTACCTGGATGATAACAGACTTCTAGCAAACAAGCTGCCAATTCTAGAAGACTACCTAGCAGTAAAGTACCTCCAAGGCTTTCTCAAAGGTTTTTTCTTACAAGAATGTTTCTCAAATGCATATGCACCATTTGCATCCAAAAACATCTTCCACAGGCTCAACCTCATTCAGATAGAAACAAAAACTAAATAGTGAGATGCCTTTCTATGACCTATTAGATGGGTAAAGATAAAAGAATTAGATAAATCACAGTGATGACCAAAACAAAGGCTCATATGTGAGAAGATACTTACTGAAACCTTATTTATAGGAGAAAAATACTAGAAACCATCTCATGTACTCAACACTAAAGAATTAGGTAAATATTTTATGGCACAGCTGGAAGAAGGAATAAGCTTACAAAGTACTTTTTGATGACACAAGGAAATGTATGGCATAAGCAGAAATCAAAGTGAAAAGCAAAGGTATATATATACACCTATATACAAAATATAGGTAAATTCTGTTTTCCAAATCCAATCCATTCTTACAAATAAGCCGCACAGGTACCAAGAGATTTTTTAAAAGATGGAAGAGAGGTGTCCCAGACCAGCCCATCCAATACTCCCAAACATTAAACAAGTCTTAAACATCTGAATAACTATGCAACAAGGATTATTAAATATAAAGCATTTTAAACATCACTTCTTAATTTTCATTTAACCAATTAGTTTGTGTGCATATGCAATAATACTGACCATATCAGATAGAATATTGATACTTTATTGCAAACATATACTATAATTAAATATATAGTATAATATAAATACTATACTACAATGTGTGTACTATAATGTTTATCTATATACACACATATATACTATATATGTATAAACTTACTGCATAAGTAAATAATGAAATAATATGTTAAAGAGACAGTCTAACTAGAGAGGATTCAAAGATTGCTAGGCAAAAAACAAACACTGGGACCCATGAAGGGTTAAAGTCTCAGGGAAGATAGCAATACTACTTGGAAGATTAAAGTTCAGATAGTGAGGAAGGACACCTGTGCTATATACTGTATCCAATTATGTAAAATGTGCAAGAGAGGACTGATCAAAATGTTACTTCGGTGGCACGGCTGGTTTAGCATCTGACTCTCGGTTTTGGCTTGGGATGTGATCTTGGGGTCAAAGGATCAAGCCACACACTGGGCTCCACGCTCAGCACAAGGTCTGCTTGAGTCCTCTCCCTCAGCCCCACCCCCTAATATCTTTTAAAGAAATATTGATTCTAAGTGATATGATTATAGTTAATTTCATCTTCTTCATAGCTTTCCTACATTATCCAAATATTCTATAAGGATATTATTTTGAAACCATATCAATAAATACTATTTTTTAAAATGATATAAAATTCGAGATTTAAAAAAGCACTTGAAGAAAAAAAAAAAAAAAAGCACTTGAAGGTTCTGAACACAGTTAAAAGCAGCTGTTTCCTAAATATCATAGAAAAGAATTTCTACAACACAAAGGTCAGAGCACTTACATGAATGAGGAAGTCTGTCAGGCAAAATTCCAAATAATAGTTCCTTCAAATTTTATTTCATCTGTTTTTGGACCAGTTACATATGCCCTTCCTACTCCAACCCACTCTAGTCCTCTTCCTAAATCAACTTCATCGGCCATAGCTCCAGGCTTCTCGGTCTTAGGCATGAAATCCCAGTGAAGGCAATTAATGGTATAGAGAACCCAAATTCAAAACATAGATGTAGTCCATGGTATTTTGAACAAAAATTTCTACTATGTTTTAATTAAATTATCATAAATTCAATTTAAAATTTAATTTTAAGTTTAAAATTTATGGAGTACATACCAAGGTTGAGGATAAGAACCTAGGATGAGTGAGTAACTACTATCACTTAACTTAAAATTCATGTTAAATCATTGTTTTGAAGAAAAAGTCTCAATATATTAAATGTTGCCAAAAATACGTGAATTTTTAAAATTAAGGCAAAATAGCATTTTACCTGGGTCTGTGTTTGTACTTGCATCCTGACATTGTACAGCTTTCTTTCTCACAGAGGCCATGAAGTGCAATCCAGCTGAAGTATTAATATTCTCTTGTAGCATTTCTTAAATGTGACAACAAAACATTGAAAGCAATCACTGAGAAGCCAATGTATTACCTGGAGTCCAAAAGCAGAGTACCTGACTCAAGGGAGGTAAGGGATGGGGTGCCAAGATGTTATCCAAATGGACTTTCTGAACGAGGTGCTGCCTACGTTAACTCTTAAAGGCAGTTTCAGTGAAATCAAAACCAAAATTGTGGAGGATTCTGTATGTCCAACCCAGAAACCTAGACGTTCTTCTGGCTGATGAAGATTCAGGAGAAAATGTTAAACAAAAAACTGATATAGTCAGATTGATGTTCTAGAAAAACTACCCCAGTCAGGACAGTATATGGAAAGCAGATTCGAGTGGCTTCAGACAGATGAGGCTGCTCTAACAGTTCAGGTCAGTACCTCCACTGAGGGTGGAGAATGGTGGAGAGATGATAAGTTTACAAATTACACTGGAAGTAAAACAGACCAGACCTGGTTACTGTCTAGATGAGAAGGCGGGAAAAGGCGGAATTCAGACAACCTATGCTTTGGTGTTCGGTTGGTGGTGACACCAGTGGGGATGGAGAATGAGGAGAACAAGCCAGCTGCTGGGGAAGGGACAACAAATTCAGACTGCACATGCTGCACTTGAGGTAATTTCACCCACGTGGAAAAGTTTAGCAGCAGGTAGAATCCAAGTCCAAAGTCTATTATAGGAGTTTGGGTTTAGATGTGGATCTTCCTGGGAGGTCATCCAGGACAACTAAGTAGCATAAGAGATTATCAATTATGGCACATTATAATAAAAGATATATGTATTTGATCTTCATCTTGGTTCTAAGTACAGAGTTCCTTAACTCTTTGGAATTTCCTCAGTAAATTCCTGTCATTATTCATGATGTGACCCTTTTGATCATATCTGAGTCTATGCTAATGAGGTGACTCTTGACAGGCCCCTAGATAGCTTCAGGATAAGTGCTGGTCACCAGAGGAACAAACCACATGGTCAGAGGGTTAGAACTATCAGCAGCCTCACCCCACCCCTGCTTCTGAGGAATGGAGAGCAGCTGGAGATGTAGTTCAATCATCAAGGGCTAATGATGTAATCAACCATGCCTATATAATGAAATGTCAATAAAAATCCTGAAACAATGAGTGAGTTTAAGGGGGCTTCTGGGCTGATAAGCAAGGGGATGTGCTTGGTGTGGAGAGAGGGTGTGGAAACTCTGGGCCCAACCCTCATACCTTCCTTTATGTATCTCTTCCATTTGGCTATTCCTGAATTGTATCCCTTATAATAAAACTGTAATCACAAGTAAGGCACTTCTCTGAGTTCTGGAATCACTGTAGCAAATTAGTGAACCTGGAGGGTGAGTAATGGGAATCCCTGAATATGTAGTTGACTAGGAAATGTGCAGGTGTATGGGGACTGCATTTGTAGCTGATATCTGAAGTGGTCTTTTGGGACTGAGCCATTAATTTGTGGGATCTGCGTTAACTCTAGGTTATTGTCAGAATCGAATCGGTGTCAGAGAATTGGAGAATTATTGTTGTTTGAAATGACACAATACACGTCCACTGGAGTACCATGTGGTAAATTCCATTAAAAATGACATTGTAGAGTATCTAGTGATATGGGGAGATATTTACCTTAACACTAGTATGTAAAACCAAGTAAGTTATAAACAAATAGAGGAGATACTCTTTATAAATATATATAATAAAAATACAAATTTATATTAAGCATATATTTACTAATACATAATTATTATATATTTTATATTTAATTTAATATTATTAAATATATAACATTATATTAAATAAAAATAAATAATAAAACGATTTATATAAGTATATATAAATACATACATATGTATTTACAGATATATACGAGTGGATATACTTAAAAAAGTAAACCTTGGAAGAATATTAGCACACTGGCTATCTCTAGACAGAAAAATTATGGGAGTTTTTTTTGGGGGGAAAAGTTTAATATTCTTCCTATTCCTGATTTGTATTTTCTCCAGTGAACATGTATTACCTCCACAAAGCAAAAACACAAAACAAGACGCTGTTAAGAATGAAAGAGAAAGTGGTTTTGAGACAAATGAATGGGAAAGAATACCAGATGGGTTAGGAAGCTAAGAGGTAGAAGCTAAGCAGGTCAGTTAGGGAAAAAACTGCTTGGTTTAGGCATAGAGAGGCTTGAGGCAGGGCAGTGGCATGAAGAAAGGGAGGGAGGGGGATGCCTGGATGGCTCAGTCCGTTGCATCTGCCTTTGGTTCAGGTCAAGATCCCAGGGTCCTGGGATGGAGACCCTTGACGGCTCCCTGCACAGCGGGGAAGCTGCTTTCCCTCTCCCTCTGCCCCTCTGGCCCCCCACCTCCCCACTGCTCATGCTCACTCCCTCTCTCTCTCAAATAAATAAATAAAATCTTAAATAAAATAAAATTTGGACATGCTAAATCTAAGATGAAAGTAGAAAAGAATGATGAGAGGGATGCCTGGGCGGCTCAGTGGGATAAGCGTCTGCCTTCAGCTGAGGTCATGATCTCAGGGTTCTGGGATCGAGCCCCGCATCAGGCTCTCTGCTCAGCAGGGAGCCTGCTTCCCTCTTCTCTTCTCTTTCTTCTCTCTCTCTACCTACTTGTGGTCTCTTTCTCTGTCAAATAAATAAATAAAATCTTTAAAATAAAAAAATAAAAATAAAAAATAAAAAAGAAATGAATGATGAGAGAGGGTAGATGTTAATTTGAGTGTCATCAAAAAAATTTAAGAGCTGAAGTCATGAGAGTGAATGCTTGTGTATGCGTGTATGAAAATTACTGAGAACAAAGTCTTGGGGAACACATACATTTGGTGGCAAGAAATTAACTGACCCACTAGAGAAGGAAAAGAATTTCCTATCTTATAAAGTACTCTTTCCTGAACTGATTCTACAATAAAATGTGAATGCATTTTCTATGAAGAATTCAACAGGCATGTTCTTCCATAATTTCCTTTTAGGCCTTATATATCAGTATCTTATTTGAGATTCTAATTAATTGTGCTGTTCTACGATAGGGATCAGCAAATTTTTTCTGTAAAGGACCAGACAATAAAGATTTTAGGCTTTGCAGATTGTATGGTTCTTCTTGCAACAAGTTAACCCTGCTGCAGTGCAAAATCTATCAGAAACAATGTGTAAATAAATGGGCATAGCTCTGTTTAAATAAAACTTGATTTACAAAGGGGCGCCTGCATGGTGTAGTCACTGAGACTCTGACGAGTGGTTTCGTCTCAGGTCGTGGTCTCAGGGGTCATGAGATCAAGTACCATGTCAGGCTTCACGCTCGGAGGGCAGTTGGCTTAAGATTCTCCCTCCTTCTCCCTCTGCCTCTGTCCCTCGCCTAGTGGTGTGCGTGCGCGCGCGTGCGCGCTCACACGTGCGCGCACACACACACACTCTCTTTTAAATAAATAAATCTTTAAAAAAATTTTGATTTACAAAACCAGGCATGGTCTGGATCTGGCCTGTGGGCCATAGTTTCAACCACTGCTCTACCAGATAACAAATCAACACACACACACACACACACACACACACACACACACACTCCATTTTGTTAAAGATAAAATAATTCAGCCTCCTTTTTTACATACGTAATTCTAGAAAACTGATTTTAACTTTGAATGGAGACACTACATTAATCACGTTTATACATACCAAAAGGAATATCGAAGTCATCCAAAGGCTGGGAACCAGGATGTTCTTGCTCCTAAATGAATCCCCAAATGATCAATCTAGGATTGTAACTCAAAGACATTCATTACTTTGAAAAAAAAAATTCAATAGCCAAGAGGATTGCTGAATGTTTATGGATAGGCAGGAATCCATTCAATAAATATTTATTTACTCTATCAAAGTAACTTCCCAAAGTTCACAAAACTCACAAACCAAGCAATAAAAAGGAACATTACTAACTTAATGCAGTTACTAAATTACAGTGTGCACTTCTCCACTGCAGAGCAGCTTTAACACTCAAATGGTGCCCCCACCATATCAAAACTGCTCAGGGACTCAACAATGGTACTGAATGCCTCCAGGCATGCCCATGAGGCTCACTGAAGTATGCATTTTAAAAAATCCTTATAAACAAAACTGTTAGTGTTTATTTGTTGCAAAAATAGGCAAAGAGTCACCAAACTTAGAAGTAATGCTTGAAAAGATCTGATTTCAATATACAGGTTACTTAACAAACCTGTGTGTGGGAAATGGTGGAGGCATCTAAAAGGGGTCAAAGTATAATAGGAGCAACCCAAAGAACATTTATGACATGCATTAAGATGTCACAGAAAAAAGCAAGGGGTGATTTCAAATATAAAAAAGTCACACAAACAGGTAAATTAAAAACTTGCTTTTCACATTTGCAATTATATGTCCACTATTCCATGGAGGAATGCAGCAGGGCTTACGTACTTAATGATGTGAAGATTCTCCTGGTCATAATCAGAAGCTTCCAGCAAACAGAAGACTAGATAAACCACAAAGACATTCCCAACTCTATGTACATGCAGACTAGGGAGGCATATATAATAATGTTTCTGTACCTTGGGTTTCATAACTATTTCTGTATCATTATCATTCACAAGGGAACCTTCTGGTTGAAAAGCCAGGCTTGGTTTTCTCTTTAGTTTCTCTGATCTTTTTTCTTGCAGCTCTTTCTCAGCTCGTCGTCTTTGTCTATTAAAAAGAATAAAATATATTATTATTTTAGTAACATCAATTTTTCATTTATATCATGCTATATAGGGAGATGACTATCAAAATTATGCCAATAAATTATTTTCTATGGCATATAATTAAATTGGCAAGGTCCTTTGGTAGTATTCAAGCAAATAGAAGCAAATGGCAGGGACACATAAAAATTATCTTTAGCTTCTCTACTACTGAACTGACTTTTCAGTGTTAGTCACTAGAATCTCAGGTCAGAGTCATACCTGTTAGGTAATTTTTAAACTCTCTTTTCTGCAGACTCTGAGTTGACCCCAGAAGCCCTATAGATGCCTCCGATCACCCTTCTAAACAAGTTAAGCACACTTAAGTCACCTCAGCAAAATCCCAGCAAGGAAGAAAGAGGGCCCAAAAAGTCTCTGCCTACTTGTGATCTCTCTCTCTTTCAAATCCCAGCAAGGAAGAAAGAGGGCCCAAAAAGTTAAGGAGAAGACTTATTTTGACGAGGGAACTGCTAGTAGACTTTAGTTCTGATAAATGTGAAATTTTTTTTTTTTTTTAGGATTTTTATTTATTTGCGAGAGAGAGAGAGAGAGAAAGGGCGAGAGAACATGAGCAGAGGGAAGGGCAGAGGGAGAAGCAGACCCTTTGCTGAGCAGGAAGCCTAACACACACACACACACACACACACACACACACACACACACACACACACACCCCAGATCCACCCCCCTGCCCTACGGTGGGGGCAGGGCTCCATCCCAGGATCCTGGGATCATAACCTGAGCTGAAGGCAGACACCCAACCAACTGAACCACCCAGGTGCCTCTAAATGTGAAATTCTTTTTTTTTTTTTTTAAGATTTTATTTATTTGATAGTGAGAAACACAGCGAGAGAGGGAACACAAGCAGAGGGAATGGTAGCGGGAGAAGCAGGCTTCCTGCTGAGCAAGGAGCCCGATGCGGGGCTCGATCCCAGGACTCCGGGATCATGACCTGGGCCGAAGGCAGACGCCTAACGACTGAGCCATCCAGGCACCCTAAATGTGAAATTCTTAATAATATTTTCTAGACTCAGCAGTAATCTACCAGTCAATGCATTTTTGAATACCTGTTACGAGTAAAACACGTAAATGCTCTTCATCAGAAGTCACAGCCTTGCTTTTTACATGCATGTTTTTTAGTGTCCTGAAACAATCTACATCATTTACTCTCCTGCTTCTTTTTTTTTTTTTTTAAAGATTTTATCTATTTCTTTGACACAGAGATTACAAGGAGGCACAGATTCAAGCAGAGAGGGGGAAGCAGGCTCCCCACTAAGCAGAGAGCCCGATGCCGGGGCTCAATCCCAGGACCCTGAGATCATGACCGAAGCCAAAGGCAGAGGCTTTAACCCACTGAGCCACCCAGGCGCCCCGTACTTTCAATTATTTTATTTTATTTTATTATTTTTTTAAGATTTTATTTATTTATTTGACAGAGAGAGAGATCACAAGTAGGCAGAGAAGCAGGCAGACAGAGTGGAAAGCAGGCTCCCCGCTAAACAGAGAGCCCGATGTGGGGCTTGATCCCAGGAACCTGAGATCATGACTGGAGCCAAAGGCAGAAGCTTTAACCCACTAAGACACCCAGGCGCCCCTACTCTCCTGCTTCTTATAGAAGAATCTAGAGGATATGGTAAGATGAATAACAATATTACTTCAGTGTATTAGATAGTACATGGATTATTTATTGAATGAGATACCAAATATTTGTCCTACAAAAAGAAAACTGCTCAAATGTTACAGAAAACTGTGAAAGATACTTCCAGCCTATGAATTCCAGTAAAGAATGCCTTAATAAAATGAAAAAAATAACATTAATCCCTCAAAATACAGGAATTTTCCTCATCAGAAGATGCATTTAAATGTATGACACTTGATAAGAAAATTGAATATGGAATTGTTTATAGGCTGGAAGGCTGAACCAGATAACTTTCACATTTACAACTATGTTATTTTAACTAATAATACATTTGCAGGTAAGTGATATTCTCAAATAAAATTTCACTTAAAACTTGCCTTTTTTTACTGTCCTTTCCTTGTCTCACTTCGGATGGTTCTATTTTGACATTTAGTAGCCGAAGGTGTCCAGAATCGCCTCGTTCAAATAAATTATGTGTTAGTTTCTCTTGGCTTTGTTTGAATGCAATGAGGTTTTCAAGGGGAATAAGTTGTGGGTTTTTGTACTATAAGAAATAAAGCATAATAATTTAAAATTACAAACCTCTATTATATAATAGTTAATAAATTTGAGAAAACATTTGTTTAAATTAAATTAAAATGTGCAAGAGATAGAACATGTCAAGAATACCAATTAATTTGGCCCAGTAAGATGAATATCCAAAGCTTAAAGAATAAATGATTTTAGGGATGCCTGGGTGGCCCAGTGGGTTAAAGCCTCTGCCTTCGGCTCAGGTCATGATTTCAGGGTCCTGGGATTGAGCCCCGCATCGGGCTCTCTGCTCAGCAGGGAGCCTGCTTGCCCCTCTCTCTCTGCCTGCCTCTCTGCCTGCTTGTGATCTCTCTCTCTGTCAAATAAATAAACAAATCTTAAAAAAAAAAAGAATAAATTATTTTAGAGGGCTAGAAATGCCAACTGGGTCATCTTATTTCAGAAACTAAGCTAGAAGTCCTAATCTTTTTCTTTTCTGTATTAAAAAAATCTTCCTTATAATTCTAAATAAAATACATAATGTCTGTCATTTGACTTAAAATTCAAACAGGAAAAATACAGAGAAGTGGAGATTATGCATGGAACAGATTAGCAGTATGTTAATAAGTACTGATGTTGGGTGATGTAATTAGGGGTTCATTATACCATCCTAATAAGAAAATTTCTTTTAATCCCTCTCAAAATGTCTACTTTTCCACACCTTTAATCTTTTCTTTTCTGTTCATAGTATGTTCAGAATAAAAGAAGGCATAATAAGTACTTCCTCTTAAGAATGACTTCTTTTCCCAATACCATCTCCAAATCTTAAAATTAAAAATACACCACAGCATGAATTATTCAATTACCTTCCTAAGATGGCACTACTGATTTAAAAATTAGAGCCTAAACAAAACGAATTTCATAAATCAAAGTTTACAACTCTAATGAGGACTGTGTGGGTTTATTAAGATTCAATCTTTTTAAGTACTTTAAAAATACACCATTGTTTTAATATGCACAACTATTTATAGATTTGGGGTCTACTTAACAGTTTTATTTTATCTATTTATTTATTTAAAAAATTTTTTAAAGATTTTATATATTTGACAGAGAAAGAGAGATCACAAGTTGGCAGAGGCAGGCAGAGAGAGAGAGAGAAGCAGGCTCTCTGCTGAGCAGAGAGCCTGGATGCGGGGCTCGATCCCAGGACCCTGAGATCATGACCTGAGCCTAAGGCAGAGGCTTTAACCCACTGAGCCACCCAGGTGCCCCTATTTAACAGTTTTAAACTATAACAGATTTGAAGGCAATCATATCACAATTACTAGGAACATTAAATTATGCATGTGTGCGCACTTACACACGTGCCCTCCCTTTCTCTCAACACACACACACACACACACACACACACACCCTGACTCACATGAATAAGAATACTGGTCATTTTGCTTTACTTCTTATTTCTTTTCTGAGCATAAGAAATACCTATGAAAAAAGTCTCACAAATTCTAGTATTGCCATACAAGACAGACCTAAAAGCTTTAAAATACCTAATTACCATTTTAAACTGGAATTTTAAATTATTTCTAATAACAAAAGCATTATTTTTATTTATTTTTAATTTTTTTAGAAGCATTATTCTTTAAAAAGAAATGTGTAAGAGCCTTTCGTTTCATGTGTAGTATTTATGGTATGAAAAATGCAGGACTGCTTTTGCATCACTCTGCAAAAATCATTACCGTGTTTTCTGGAGGTAGGCATGAATGAAGTAATGACAGTCTCGAGTATCTTCTTTCTTCTTCTACAGTTCTGGTAAGTATTGAGGGAACTGTTCCTGATGCTCTTGAGGCAGAGGAACATATATTAGGAGGTTTAAGTTGCAGGTGCAATAATGGAAGTCCAAAGGCATTCTGAGGAGATATCTCAAGGGGCCCTGGCTTAATATCAAGTAGTTTTCCTGGTTTTATCAATACTGAAGAGTCCTGCTGAGGTGTCAAGTTTTTTTGACCAACACACTCATCCAAGTTCACATGCTTAGGGATTTCTGTAATTACAGTTTCTGCCCATTTCTTCTGCTCCACTGCTTTTTTTATGGCTTCGGTATTACAGTGGCTCCAATTCAAATGGGACACTGAAGTGGTGTGCATTGTTCTCTGTGGCAAAGGAAGTTGGAAGGAATCAGATGATCCCCATGCCTCTCTAGGCTGTGGCAGGAGCTCGAAGGGAACTTGTGGAACTCTTCCTGTACGGACGGAAAGGGTCTTGAATTCATGTTTAGGCTGAAACTGAAGCAAAGGAAAACCATCGCCAGGTCTGAAAGTTTTTGCAGCTGGGATAAGTCTAGGTGTCTTCGGAATGGCAGAAGATGGAGACAGAAGGTAGAAAGGAGTATTTCCAGCAGGCGTTGGAGGCAGCGCAGTTGTTGGTAAGATTTGAGATGCTGGAGTCAATCCTGTATTGGGAGGCAGGTCTTCTAACTGACATAAAGGAACACTCCCATGTGGTACATTCTGGAAGAGAAAAAAAAAGCTATTACATAAGTTTATTTTTTTATAATTTTTTTAAGATTTTATTTATTTATTTGACAGAGAGAAAGATCACAAGTAGGCAGAGAGGCAGGCGGGGGGCAGGGGAAGCAGGCTCCCTGCTGAGCAGGGTGCCCGACATGGGGCTTGACCCCAGGACCCCAAGATCATGACCTGAGCCGAAGGCAGACGCTCAGTCAACTGAGCCATCCAGGTGCCCCATAAATTTAAAATATATTACAAATTTCTTATTTTGTACATGATGTTCAATAGGTTTTGGAGGTGGTGCAACACAGTAACTGCCAAAAAATTATTTGCTCAAATAACAAAAAGCCAACAACTGAACTACTAGAACTAAAACAACTTTAATGGTATCTTTAAATGTATTACCTGTAAATTTCCATTACTTTCTTGAGCAGACTGCACAATTTCTTTATGGCAATGTGGACTTTTCTTGCCAAACTCTGCGGTGGACTCTCCCATGGACTGTGGTTTAATAAAAGATCTCTCCTTAAAATTTCTACTGGTGTCATCAACATCACTACTCCCCCTTCTAGGGTTTGATACTTGACTTCCCACCAAAGGCACAGGCTGAGGCTGATGTAGAAGTTGATGTAAATCCGGGAGGCTGGTAAAGGGCGATCCTACTATTTGCATTAGGCTCATGAAGTTGATCTGTTGCAGCTAGAATAAAATAAAAATTAAACATTTTAAAATATAGTGAAAAAATCTAAAGAATCAACAACAATCATCTGAATATTCTGCCAAAAGTCATACTTGAGGGAAATTAATGTTTAAGAAACAAAATAGAAAAGGGAAATAACTTAAAATTGTTGGTAAAGGATAACCAATTGAGAAAAAGATGACAAAATTCAAAGTGCACAGTACTTTAAAATGCAGCTGACAATTTCAAACCAAGCCAAAGTTCAGTTTGAAGATAAGAAATACGATGTGACAGACTGTGTTAAAACAAAACAAAACTTTGGCTACCTCTGAGCTAGAGTCCACTGATCCCGTTTGACTGTCACCCACCTGACCTTTGTGAGCCGCTCTGCATCCCAAAGAGCTCAGTCATTAAGAAGTCATTGTGAGAAGTAGGTAGCTCAGCCTGGACCCCAGGCCCTTGAGTTAGAAACCTCTGAATAATAAAGGAAGAGTGCCCAAAGCAGAGAAACTAACCCTACAATTTTGTTTCAACTTGGCCATTTCTAAAAGTTTGTTCATATTTAAGATCCTTACATTATGTATCATACGTGTAGATTTACTTGTTCATAGGGAGATGTGCTTACCTGAACTAATTTAAACATTTCATCTTGGAGCATCTGCCTAACAGAATCCGAAGAATCCGGCAACTGCACCCTGGGTTCATTTCCCTGGGTCTGCTGTAGTGTTGGCACAGGTGTTTGTGAAGCAACACTGACTCCATTTGATACGAAAGGTGGAACTGAGGAAGATTTATCTTTAAATGCAGAGATCTGTGCACTAGGTGGAAGCATATATATATATATATATATATAAAAAACACACTTAACCAAGAAAAAACCAAATCAGATGTCTACAAATCGAATATTTTGATCTCACTTTTTTCTTTTAAAGGCTTTCTGGAAGTTTTCAGGAAATTTAAAACCTAAAGCCTACCGCTCTGTACTCCTTAGCCACCAGACACATCTGTCATCAGCGAAGTGCGCATGTGAATGCGGTCTCATTAGGGGAGATGTAATGTCTAGTCAGCCACAGTCCCCTCCCTGCAGTGTTACAACCCAGAACAGTTCACATGTTTGTTTGACTTGCCTGGTCCCTGCAAGCACCTGAGTTTGAGACCAAGACAATATTCTCATGAGTTATAGTGGGAATTTTTTTTTTTTTTTTACTAAATTTAATAATCCAGAGTGGAGTTAAGAAAACTAGAGAAAGTATGGGTTAAAAAAATGTTTAACTCTAAGGTGGGTAGCATGAACTCCTGTAGATCATCATTAACTGTGAAACAATAGTATTATGAACATTTCATTTCCAAACTAATCACAAAGTTTATATCTTTAATTAAACCCTAACAAAAAATGCCTATATAGGAATAAAAATTAAAGATCAAAATAAGTTTTTGGTCTTTTTAAATATGATGACTGTTTGGGAATGACACAGCAGGTACTCAAAATGTTTTCTAAGCAAACTGATTTCACAAACTAAATAAGGAAGCAGGCATTACTATACCCAAATAAATTGATCATTGTCTCTAAAAAGAAAAGGATATATTAAATCGCATTTAGATTATCTGGGTTTATATGCATTCCATTTCAGCAATAATATTTGCCTTTTATCAAGCATCTAATACTAATAAGCTCAGTAACAAAACTTTATTTGGCAAATCCATGAAAAACAGGCATTAAATCTGACTTGTCTATTTAAAAAAAAAAAAATATTTTATTTATTTATTTGAGATAGAGAGAGAGGGAGTGAGTGCAAAAGCAAGGGGAGGGGCAGAAGAGAGGGGGAGCAACAGACTCCCTCCTAAGCAGGGAGTCCAACGTGGGCTTGATCCCAGGACTCTGAGATCATGACCTGAACCAAAGGCAGTTGCTTCACCTACTGAGCCACTGAAGCACTCCCTCTGACCCTGACTTGCCCATTTTAAGACAACTTTATTGACCTTTGTTTCCACCAAGTAGCAATGAGATACATTCCAATAATGGAGAAATCTTCTAAAGAAAGGCTATGCTATGTTATCCTATTTCAGCAAGATTTCTAAATACTAAACATATTGTTCAATCCCTGGCAAAGAAGTTCAAAAGACAGAACTGGGTAAATCTGTTCCATAAGAGAATTAAAAGCATTTCATACACTATTAGAAACCTGTTAGAGACTTAAAATAAGCAAATTTCTAATATATCCACTACAGTTGACCCTTGAAAAACAAGGGGGTTGGAGGTTTAATCCTTGTGCAGTCAAAAATCCACATATAACTTGACTCCTCAAAAACTTAATTACACGTAGCCTACTGATGAGCAGAAACCCTACTATAACAGTCGATTAACATATTTTGTATGTTATATGTGTTGCACACTATATTCTTACAATAAAGTAAGCTAGAGAAAAGAAAATGTTATTAAGAAAGTCATAAGGGGGAAAATACATTTACAGTACCAAATTGTTATCAAAAAAATTTTCCATGTAAGGAGACCCAAGTGACTCAAACTTGTCTTGTCCAAGGGTCAATTACACTTTTTTCAGAGAAGAAACTATTCTAGACTAGTTTCTGTATATCTAAAACACAGCTGAGGGGCTCCTGGGTGGCTCAGTGGGTTAAGGCCTCTGCCTTCGGCTCAGGTCATGATCTCAGGGTCCTGGGATTGAGGCCCGAATCGAGCCCTGCAGGGGTCCTCTGCTCAGCAGGGAGCCTGCTTCCCCCTCTCCCTCTGCCTGCCTCTCTGCCTATTTGTGATCTCTCTCTCTCTGTTAAATAAATAAAATCTTAAAAAAATAAAATAAAATAAAACAGCTACTATGGGAAAATCTTCCAATATTAAAGGTGTCAAGAAACGTGTACCTACATTGCTCTTTCAATGCTTCGTGTTGCTTTCATTTTCTTAGTTTTAGTCAAAACATTTAGAATTATTTCAAAATGGCACAGTAGGCATCATTTCATTCTCTTATCTACTTATAAAATATGATTATATCTAAATGGTAGAGTACACAAAAATTCTTACCTAGGAATTTCTGAACTTGAATCTACACAAAATGAATAAGGAACAGTGTGTTCAGGATTTGAAAAGGCTTTGATCATACTATAATTACAGATTAATAATGATTAGGAAGATATTCTTCACATTTCCTAAGGTACAGGTGATCTAATGCTCAGCCACCTAAGAGTCTAAACATTCTCTAATCCTCTATAATGCTTAGCTCATAATTACAATCTGTTTATATTTGTCTCCATAGCAATTAGTAACAGATTCAAAGAAAAAGCAAAGAATATGTCTGGATGACTGAACATATAACTTGAACACTGTTGACTGTCCAGTAGAAATAAAAGAATCTAAAATGGGGAAGTGAGGTCAGCTGAAACCTCAAATTCCACCTATGGCAGAAGCAGACGCTTTGCTCAGAAACACTCTAGAGCCCTTATTACATTGAAAACTGTAAAGGCTAGATTTTATTAATAGAAATATCGCTTTGTAAAGGTACATCACATTTAAAATGTATCTGTGTCCACAGAAATGAACAAAATCTGTATATTAAGAGAAAGAAAATCTAATTACGGGGCCTCTCTTATCCAAGTTAGTTCTAAAATTCTAAAACTTCAAAAATTCTAAAAATTAAGAAATCATGTCCCACCTGCAACAGATTAAAACTGCTTTTGGATTATATGGCAGTAATATGCTAGCCAGCAGAACAGCCCTATAGTGTGCAGTAATCACACTGTAACAGTGTACAATTATACATACAATTGTGATTCAAAATGGTTCTTTACTTGATCCAAGAAAAATGGAATCAGTTTGACAAGGTGTTTCCCTAATCAGCAGCTGAATAAACTCTGGTCTATTTACAGCTATATTTTACTTTGATATGGCTGATAGTGGTGGGAGAACAAAAGGCATTTGAGATCTCATAACTTCTTTTGCTCTACCTAGATTTAGACATCTATAACATATGTAGTATCTCTCTCTATATATAACATCTATAACATCTAAGTAACATCTATAACATATTATAAAAAGATTATCATTTACCATTGCTATAAAGTTAAATTTCACTAGGAACACAGTATCACCATAAAATATATATTGTAAATTATAATAAAAATAATCTCTTCATTAAATGAATCCCAGATGGCAGTAACAATCACTTCCTTACTTTTCCCCCTTACCATTTCTGCTCAGTTGATTTTTTCTCCATACATGTCTTCAGTGGTTCTTCCCTTAGACAATGAACCTCTCCTGTGGAATGCTGTTAAAATTAATAGTACCCAAAAAGAAAAGGGGTCATATAAATAGGTATTATTTCCTTACGTGTCCTGAGTTTCACATTAACCACTCACCTGCAGTAATAACAGTCTAAAAGCAAGTGAAAAACCAAGCATTAAATTAATTCCCAGTGCTGCTCTGATCAGATTTTTAAGTGTGTGAATTGCCTTTGGCCTGTCACCCTGAGCCACTGAGCATAAAAAAATACAAAGACAAATGATGTCAGTGGAAATTATTTTCACTATATTCAAAAATACCCTGTAAATTACAAATACCCATCACTACATCATTAATAAGTACATTGGGAAAACAACTCTAAGCAGGAAAAACTGATCCCTTTTGAAGGAATTTTTTTCAATAATTAGAAATGTCTTTAATTAAAATTATTAAATTTTATTTAATTATTTAATAATTATTTAAAATTAATAATAATAATAAAATAATAATAAATAATAATATTATTTATAATATATTTATGTTTATAACAATATATTTATAATTTATATATTTATAAATTATAATATATAAATATATAATATATATTATAAATATATAATAAATATTATATATTTATATTATAAAATAATATAATTTATAATAATTATTTATAATAATAAAATAATAATAAAAATAAAAATAATAAAATTATTTAATAATTATTAAAAATGTCAATAATTAGAAATGTTTTCAGAAACTGAAAATGCAGTGCAGTTTTGAGAAAGCAAGTAGTGCATAAAAGTGATATATGTGCAAAAACTGTATACTACAGCTAAATTATATATTTTGCATAAAGAACACTTCTAATACTTTTGATTAGTTTACTACAGCAGTTTATGAAATAAAAATTTCATTGCCTAAAATTATTAGACATCTTACTAATGATAGAATTTCAGTGAAAGAAAAATGCTGCATGGCCTGGATATTCTCTACAACCCACAGTGAGCTTTTAAAAAGATAACAGCCTTGGTTGGATGATTAAATAAAAACACTTAGGTATGATTTAAATAACATTATCCACTATTTATTGACTTACTTCTTCTAAATGCTGTGGTGGTAAAGTCTGTATGTCCACAATATTGGAACTTTTAAGACTTCCAACAGACTCTTTGGTACCTTCTATAGGGAAACAAAGAGAAAGAGAAAAGTGACCATTTGAAAAAAATCAGTGTAGGGGCACCTGGGTGGCTCAGTTGGTTAAGCGTCTGCCGTCAGCTCAGGTCATGATCCCTGGATCCTAGCATCGAGTCCTTCATCAGGCTCCTTGCAAAGGGGGGAGCCTGCTTCCCCATTCTCTTTCTACCATTTCCTACTGTTCATGCTCTCTCTCTCTAGCTCTCTCGTTCCAATAAAATCTTTAAAAAAAGAAAAAAAAAAGAAGGGGCGCCTGGGTGGCTCAGTCGTTAAGCGTCTGCCTTTGGCCCAGGTCAGATCCCAGGGGCCTGGGATCGAGCCCCGCATCAGGCTCTCTGCTCTGCAGGAAGCCTGCTTCTCCCGCTACCATTCCCTCTGCTTGTGTTCCCTCGCTCGCTGTGTTTCTCTGTCAAATAAATAAAATCTTTAAAAGAAAGAAAAAATTCAGTTTATTCTTTAGAAGGTTCAGAAATATTACAGGAAACAAGTATGTTGTCAGAAATATTTTCTATCCTCCTTATAAAAAGTTTTTAAAATTAAATTCAATTAATTAACATACAGTGTATTATTTGTTTCGGAGGTACAGGTGACTCAATAGTCTTTTTTTTTTAAGATTTTATTTATTTATTTATTTAAATTTTTAAAGATTTTATTTATTTATTTGACAGAGACACAGAGAGAAAGGGAACACAAGCAGGAGTGGGAGAGGGAGAGGCAGGCTTCCCGCTGAGCAGGGAGCCTGATGTAGGGCTTTATTCTAGGACCCCGGGATCATGATCTGAGCTGAGGGCAGACAATTAACAACTGAGCCACACAGACACCCCTCATCAGTCTTATATAACACCCAGTGCTCATTATATCACATGCCCTCCTTAAAGTCTATCACGCAGTTACCCCTCTCCCCCCACTGCCTCCCCTCCAGCAACCCTCAGTTTGCCTATGATTGAGAGTCTCTTATGGTTTGTCTCCCTCTCTATTTCAACTTGTTTTATTTTTCCCTCCTTTCCCCCATGATCCCGTTTTGTTTCTTAAATTCCACATATGAGTGAGATCATATGGTAATTGTCTTTCTCTGACTGACTTATTTCACTCAGCACAATACCCTTCAGTTCCATCCACAACGATGTAAATGGTTAAGTATTCATCCTTCCTGATGGCTGAGTAATATTCCATCGTATATATATACACCATGTCTTCTTTATCCATTCATCTGTTGATGGACATCTGTGCTCCTTCCATAGTTTGGCTATTGTGGACATTGCTGCTATAAACATTGGAGTGCAGGTGCCCGTTTGGATCACTACAATTGTATCTTAGGGGAAATACCTACTAGTGCAATTGCTGGGTCAAAGACAGCTCTATTTTCAACTTTTTGAAGAACTTCCACTCTTTTCCAGACTGGCTGCACAACCAACTGCATTTCTATAAACAGTATAAGAGGGTTCCCCTTTCTCTGAATCCTCACCAACACTGTCACTTCCTAACTTGTTAATTTTAGCCATTCTGACTGGTGTGAGGTAGTATCTCATTGTGGTTTTGATTTGTATTTCCCTGATGCCAAGTGATGTTGAGCACCAGCAGAATGGAAGAAGATATTTGCAAGTATCTTAACAGATAAAGGGCTAGCATCCAAAATCTGTGAAGAACTTATCAAACTCAATACTCAAAGAACAAATAATCCGATCAAGAAATGGGCAGAAGACATGAAGAGACATTTCTCCGAAGAAGACATACAAATGGTCAACAGACATATAAAAATGGTTTTTAAAAATGCCTGGAGGGGCGCCTGGACGGCTCAGTGGGTTAAAGCCTCTGCCTTCGGCTCAGGTCATGATCTCAGGGTCCTGGGATGGAGCCCTGCATCAGGCTCTCTGCTCAGCAGGGAGCCTGCTTCCCCCTCTCTCTCTGCCTGCCTCTCTGCCTACTTGTGATCTCTCTCTCTCTCTCTGTCAAATAAATAAAATCTTTAAAAAAAAAAATGCCTGGAGACAACCCCTCTTCATCAAGTGAATCCCAGATGAGACTTGAGAGACCTCATATCAGTGTGTTTAATTCCAGTCAAAGCTCTGAAAGTTTCTGTTTTATCAAAGACTGCCAAGGAAAGTTTCACAGAATTGCTTCACAAAAATGAAGAGGCCCAGGATAGTTACATAACCAAGGCAAAAGGCCAAAGAATTGTAAATTCAGGTTATGAGTTAATGCATTCAACATTTCATAAATACTATACTTTTTTTTAAGACTTATATATTTTAGTCAGGGAGGGGCAGAGGGAAAGGGACAGAGAGAATCTCGAGCAGACTGCCCATCGGGCATAGAGCCTGCCATGGGGCTCAAACCCACAGCCTTGAGGTCACAAACTGGGCCAAAACCAAGAGTTGGTTTTGCTTAACCAACTGAGTTGGTATGCTTAACCAACTGAGCCACACAGGCACTCCATGCCCTCTTTTAACTTTTGGTTTTAGGCAATTGTAAACACACTAATTTAAATATAAGACTAAATAAATTATCTCAGATAATCATTCGCCAACTTAAAATTAATAAAAGCCAAATAAAAAGATTAGCCAAATGAACTGACCTTCATATTCTGATAGGTATCTTTCCATTTCCTCTTGGTTAAATGTTTTTACTTCTAAAAGATCCTCATCAATGTCTGTAAGTTCTTTTTCGGTATCATCAGTAACAGAAATCTCATCTTTGGTTTCTTTTATTTCAGGATTGTATGCTTCAGTTGGCATTCTACTGACAAAAATAAAGCAGCTAGAATTATAAGTCATTCTTAGAAACAAAAAGCTTGCTTTCAAGTGATTCTGTTTACTGAAAAGGAATATTAGGTTTCATATTTATAGAGTTCTATTTTCTTTTAAGATTTTATTTATTTATTTGACAGAGAGAGAGATCACAAGTAGATAGAAAGGCAGGCAGAGAGAGGGGGGGAAGCAGGCTCCCCGCCGAGCAGAGAGCCCGATGTGGGGCTCGATCCCAGGACCCTGGGATCATGACCTGAGACGAAGGCAGAGGCTTTAACCCACTGAGCCACCCAGGCACTCCTGTACCAGACATGATTAAAAAACAAAACACTATAGGGTGGCTCAGTGGGTTAAGCCTCTGCCTTCGGCTCAGGTCATGATCTCAGGGTCCTGGGATCGAGCCCCGCATCGGGCTCTCTGCTTGGCAGGGAGCCTGCTTCCCCCCCACCCCTCTCTACCTGCCTCTCTGTCTACTTGTGATCTCTCTCTCTCTGTCAAATAAATAAAATCTTAAAAAAAAAAAAAAATAAGAAAAAAATCATGTCTGATACATAGTAGAAATTCAATAAAAGGTTGTTCAATGAATGACTACAGATCCCCATTTTTATTTCCTCAAATAACTGGAATAATTTCAATCACTGAAATCTGCCATTCTCACAAAGGTATCTCCCTGCTATTAAAGGCTCAACCTTGTTATTCAAAGGTATATTGCTTCCAATGTAAAAGTGTATGAAATGATTAGCTCAACTTCCTCTGACAGGAAATTAATTAATATAAGAGAGAATCTCTCAGAATGAGAATTAGCTCCTCTCTCAGAAGATATAAGCTAGACCAACAGGGAAGAAAAATATTTTGCTATGAATTATTAAAGCACTTCAGAAAGTATTCACTTCCTCCTCCACAACTCAGAGAAATGCTCATTTCTTTACCTTTCAAGTGTTCAATTCTTGCCATTAAGCCCAAACACCATCCAATAGATATCATCCACTGAAAAGGAATGTATAATCAAAAACTTACTTCAAGATACTTGGACAAGATTCATTTTGATCATTTCTTGCCTCAGTCCAACCTTGAGTGGCTACGGCGACAGAACAGCCAGCATGCGTTTTGCAATCAGTCTCAACGTTGGGTCCATTCTGAGACTGAGAGTAATGGTTCTCTAGCACCTAAAACAAACCATTTACCCTAGTTAGCATTCACAATCAAACCTTCTACTTTTCATTATATTTCTTAGATTATTAATATTTTCTACAGACCTACTCCTGATTAAATCTTTCATTAATTTATCAAGTATTCACTGCATTTCTACAACTCAATACTTGATGCTGAGGCAATAATCAAGTCTTTATTTCACCTGGAAAAAAACAAACCTGAGTACCTAAATAGTAATGGAAAGAAACCAGCCTTACAAATTTGAAAGGAGGATGCCTGGGTGGCTCAGTCTCGGTTAATCATCTGAACTGATTTTGGCTCATGTCATGTGTGATCTCAGGGTCCTGGGATTGAGCCCTGCGTTGGGCTCTGTGCTTAGCATAGAATATGCCTGTCCTTCTCCCTCAGCTCTTCCCCCTGTGCACACTCCCTCTCTTAAATAAAAAATAAATAAATAAAATCTTAAAAAAATATAAAAATAAATTTAAAAAACCCAAATTTGTAAGGTATGTTACCAACGTTTTCAAGTCATAAAATAATAACAATAAAAATGTAAAGTTGCTTTTCCTTAACTCTTTTGGCTATTATAAAGGCACTTACTAATTATTCCAATATGACACAATGGGTAAAAATATATGCAGCTAAAAATACAGGGATTTATCTCTTTTAAGTCTCTCTCTATTTTTTTTTAAAGATTTTATTTATTCATTTGACAGAGAAAGAGACCACAAGTAGGCAGAGAGGCAGGCAGAGAGAGAGGGGGAAGCAGGCTCCTCACTGAGCAGAGAGCCCGATGCGGGGCTCAATCGCAAGACCCTGAGATCATGACCTGAGCCAAAGGCAGAGGCTTTAATCCACTGAGCCACCCAGGCACCCCTCTTTTAAGTCTCTTATTTAGAAATTTGGATATGTAATATCTAGAAAAACAAATTTCAGTGACAACAAATATCACAATAACTTAAATAAACTACCTTAGGGATAAGACACCAATCTCAAAAAATGAAAAAGATCTCACAAAAACAAAATACACATACATTCCCTGCAACCTAAAATAAATTATTTTAGAATAAAGGCACTTTATTATTTTTTTACTGTAATTTTAATTTTTAATTTTTTAAAGTAATCTCTATACCCAACACGGGGCTTGAACTCACAGCCCCAAGACCAAGAGTCACATGCTCTACCACTGAGCCAGCCAGGCACCCCAGAATGAAGGCACTTTAAAATAGAACAAATACAGTTCTTTCTCCCTCCCCACAAAACAAAACAAAAAAATGAAATGAAAGAGGACAAATACAGAATTAGAATGAGTGGAGGTAAGTCAACCAAGATGGTGACACAGGAGGCTCCTGAATTCCCTTCCTCCCACAGACACAGTGAATGTAAAACTACACACAAAGCAATTAATGCTGAAAGAAATCTAGAAACTAGCTGATGGATTCCTACATATCAGGCAAATAAGAAAATATCCACACAGAGAGATAAATAAGAAAGGATGAGACACACTCACCATAAACTCCACCTGTAGCACAGCACCCTATAAGCAGGAGGGAATTCCCAACTTCACTCTGAGGAGTAAAGGGTTCAGACTCCACACTTAGCACTCTAACTTTTAAGACGTCCAATTGAGAGAGGGCCAGCAGAACACCTAGCTCTGAAAGCCAGTGAAGGTTGCTTCCATAAGTCCCACAAGACCATAGCAAACAAAGCAGCAGCTATTAACAGGTACATGAGCACTCATTGCAGCTACCCCCAAAAGGCTCAGCACAGGGGAACAGGTGAACACACACATCTCCCAGTTTTCCTCTGGAAGGAATCCAGCTGCATACTTCTAGGGGCTAACTATGGTACCCAGGAGACTGGGATGCTGATGGACATTTTCCCTGCTTTCGCTCTCTAGCCCATTCCAAGTCACCAGTATCCTGCTGCAAGCAGCTTGGATACACATTTGGGTCCCCCAGCTTTTGCAGCTGTTGCTTGAAAGACAGGTCCCCAGATCACCTGTCTCTGACAACCAACTAAATTTGCATTTATGAGTCCCAAAGGAATGTAGCAAACAAAGAAGCAGTTCTTAATGGCTGGAGGAGCACCCCCCACCCATAGCTATTAACCCGGACCTACCTAGTTTAGAGAGTGAGCAAAAACACCCATCTTCCAGTTTCTCCCCAAAAAGGGTTTACCTACATATTCTGTCACATGCTGCCTGAGAGTCCAACTTCCAATCACTGTGTACCTATATGCTAAATGTGACCCACACCTTTGGAACACTGATAGGTCTTGGCTACCCCCAATTACTGGGAACCACTAAGAACGAAGAAGAAGACTTAGACCATCACAAAGATTTCAGAGCCAAACAAAAGCTCAGGTGAAGCTGACTGATGAGGTTTATCTCCTACATGAGACCACTCTATCCAGCCTGGGAGATGTGACTGCTTTATCTAATGCACAGAAACCAACATAAAATGTCAAGTAAAGTCAAGAAACAGGAATATGTTCCAAACAAATGAACAAGATAAATCTCTAGAAACAGATCTAATGAAATGGGAAGAATGATATATCTGATAGAGATTCAAAATCATGGTCACAGAGGTCAAGGGATGAACAAAGTGAAAATTTAAGTGATGCATGAACAAAGAATTTCAACAAAGAGAAAATATAAAAAGTAACAACAGAAATTACAGAACTAAAAAATATAACTGAAAAATTCAAATTGAAAGGTTTAAAGGCAGATTGGATCAAGTGGAAGAAAGGATCAAAAAACTCAAAGGCAGGATAGTG
Source organism: Procyon lotor (assembly GCA_028646535.1). Taxonomy (NCBI): domain Eukaryota; kingdom Metazoa; phylum Chordata; class Mammalia; order Carnivora; family Procyonidae; genus Procyon; species Procyon lotor. Next base: position 23,227,025 of record CM053607.1, read on the forward strand.
GAATTCATCCAATCAGAGTAGCAAAAAGGAAAAAAAAAAATTTAAAGAATAAAGATAAGTTAAGGGACTTATGGAACACCATCAAGCAGATAATTATATGCATTATGCATTATAGTAGACCCAGAGGGAGGGGGAAAAGAAAGAGGTAGAAAGCTTATTCCAAGAAATAATAATTAAAAACTTCTCAAATCTGAGGAAAGAAACAGACATTCAGATCCAGGAAGACCAGAGAGTTCTAAATAATATAAATCCAAAAAGACCTATAATGAGGCACATTATAATTAAATTGTCAAAAGTTAAAGACAAAGAATCTTAAAAATGGCAAAAGAAAAACAATTGGTTACATACAAGGAACCCCCTTAATGCTATCAGCATATTTTTCAGTAGAAACTTTGCAGGCCAGAGGGAGTGGGATGATATATTCAAAGTGCTGAGACAACAATAACTGCTAACCAAGAATACTTTACTCAGCAAGGTTTTTCTTCAAAATTGAAGGAGAGAGAAAGATTTCCCAGGCATTCAAAAACTGAAAGAATTCATTACCATTTTACCAGTCTTAAAGAAATGTTAAAGAGAGTTCTTCAAGTCAAAATAAGAAAACTAATGAGTAACAAGAAAATATGTGAAAGTATGAAACCCACTGGTAAAGGTAAATATTCTGAATTTATATATTTATAAGTATATATAAAAGTAAATCTAAAATATTAAATATATTTCTATAAATATATATAAAGGTAAATATATAAATTCATAATACTCAGTGTTATAATGATGGTGGGTTAAAATACAACTCCAGTATGAAGAGTGACAGAAGTATTAAAAATAACTATAATAATTTGTATAAGTATACAATGTAGGGGCGCCTGGGTGGCTCAGTCGTTAAGCGTCTGCCTTCGGCTCAGGTCATGATTCCAGAGTCCTGGGATCGAGCCCCGCATCGGGCTCTCTGCTCAGCAGGAAGCCTGCTTCTCCCGCTACCATTCCCTCTGCTTGTGTTCCCTCTTTCGCTGTGTTTCTGTCAAATAAATAAAATCTTTAAAAAAAAAAAAGTATACAATGTAAAAAGATGCAAATTTTTACTTCAAAAACAAAAATGTGAGAGAAAAAGGAATGTAAAGATGTAGAGATTTCGTATGTATTAAAAGTTAAGTTGTTATCACCTTAAAACAGATTATTATAAATATATGTTTTATGTAAGCTTCATGATAACCACAAAGTAAAACCTACAATAGACATTAAAAAAAATGAAGCATATCATTACAGAAAATAATCCAATAACAAAGGAGAGGAGCAAGAGAGGAAGGACTTAAAAAACAACCTGAAAAGTCAACAAAATTATAATATTAAGTCTGTACCTATTAATAATTTTTTTTAAAGATTTTATTTATTTGACAAAGAGAAACACAGCGAGAGAGGGAACATAAGCAGATGGAATGGGAGAGGGAGAAACAGACTTCCTGCCAAGTAGGGAGCCTGATGCAGGGCTCAATCCCAGGACCCTGGGATCATGACCTGAGCCGAAGGCAGATGCTTAACAACTGAGCCACCCAGGTGCCCCTATCAAAAATTAATTTAAAAATAAATGGATGAGGGGTGCCTGGGTGGTCCAGGTAGTTAAGTGTCTGACTCTTGATTTTGGTCCAGTCATGATCTCAAGGTTGTGAGATGAAGCCCTGTGTGAGGTTCCACGCTCATCAGGGAGTTTGCTTGAGATTCTCTCTCCCTCTCCTTCTGTCCCTCCCCACTGCATGCTCTCCCCCTCTAAAATAAATAAATAAATCTTAAAGGAATAAATAAAAATAAGGTAAGTGGACTAAATTCTCCAATCAAAAGACTGGGAGAGTTCACCTAACATTCCTGGCTTAGGTCTTAGCAACTATCTTTATTTTGCTTGACCTTGCCCTACTACCAAAGCTACTCAGACCAGATGGTCACCTGTCCTAAGCTAAGCCAGTTAATTTTTCTCAAAAATATGAATTGCATGGAACATACAGCCAAGCTGCATTGGCCTTTGAACCAGAAGGCTCTATGGAGTTAGGATCACAAGCAGCCACATCTGAGTGAAACTTGTAAAGGTCTAGAGGAGAGGAAAAGGGCCTCAAAAAGGAAGAGAATTTACACAGAGAATGGAATATTCTTGCAAAGAGAAGCAGAAATGAGAGGTAAAGTGTTCCCCAAAATAAGGAGACAAAAAGAGCTCACTGCTGACTTTCCAGCTGCCATAATGACCAGCTGTATTTCTTCAAGTAGATTTCACAAGATTTTCCTTCACCCTTCTGATAAATTCCTCATTGACAAAGGAAAAAAAAAAAAAAAAGACAGGGAGTGGTTGTATGGATAAAAAAGAGAAGACCCAAGTATCTGCTGCCCATAAGAGATTCACTTAAGCATTAAGGACACACAGAGACTGAAAGTGAAGAGATGAAAAATATTCGATGCAAATGGAAATAAAAGGAAAACAGGAGTAGCTATCCTTATATCAGATAAAACAGACTTTAAGCCAAAGAATGTAACAAGAGATAAAGAAGGACATTATATAATAATAAAGGGGTCAATCCATCAAAAACACTTAACATTAGTAAACATTAATCAGCCAATACAGAAGCAACTAAATATTAGAACAATATTAACAGATAGCAAGGGAGAAACAGACAGCAATACAACAACAGTAGAGGAGTTCAACACCACATGATAGATCAGATGGACCTAAAAGACATTTACAAAATATCCTATCCATAGCAGCAACATACACATCCTTTTCAAGGGCATATGGAATATTCTCCAGGAGAGATTATATGTTAGGCCATAAAAACAAGTCTTAATAAATATAA
>CM053607.1:23230355-23263132 GCA_028646535.1 Procyon lotor
TTTATTTATTTATTTTATTATTATTATTTTTAAAGATTTTATTTATTTATTTGACAGAGAGAGATCACAAGTAGGCAGAGAGGAGGAAGCAGGCTCCCTGTTGAGCAGAAAGCCTGATGCGGGGCTTGATCCCAGGACCCTGAGATCATGACCTGAGCTGAAGGCTCAGGCAGAGGCTTTAACCCACTGAGCCACCCAGGCAACCCAACAATGATTTTTTAGATTTGACCAAAGCAAAGACAACAAAAGCAAAAATAAACAAGTGGGACTACATCAGACTAAAAACATTCTGCACAACAAAGAAAATCATCAACACAATGAAAAGGCAACCTCCTAAATGGGAGAAAACAGCTGTAAATCATTTATCTCATCAGAGATAAATATCTAAAATATATTTAAAACTCATACAACTCAATAGCAAATATAAATATCTGATTAAAAAATGGGCAGAGGATTTGGATAAACATTTTTCCACAGAAGACAGAGATGGCCAACAGAATCATGAGAAGGTACTCAACCTTACTGATTATCAAGAAAATGCAAATCAAGACCACAATGAGATATCCCCTCACACCTATTGGGATTGCTATTACAAAAAAAAAAAAAAAAACAAGAAATAACAAACACTGGGGAGAATGTAGAGAAAAGTGAACCCTTGTATACTGTTGGTAAGTATGTAAACCAATACACCAGGACAGCCACAATGCAAAACAGTATGGAGGCTACTCAACAAATTAACAATAGACCACAATATGATCCTGCAATCCCATTTTTGGGTATATGCCCAAAGGAAATGAAACCACTATCTTGAAGAATTATCTGTACTCTGATGTTCGTTGCACCATTAGTCACCATAGCCAAGATATGGAAACAACCTGAATAACCTGAATGTCTGTCAATAGATGAATGGATCAATAAAATGTGATGTACATATACATAATGGAATATTATTCAGCCTCTAAAATGGAAGGAAATCTCATTTCTTGCATTAACAAGAATAAACCTGGAGGGCAATATGCTAAGTGTAATAAGCTAGACAGAGAAAGACAAATACTGCATGGCACTACTTACATGTGGAATCTAAAATCAAACTCATTTAACAGAGAATAGAAAAGTGGCTGCTAGTTGCTGAGGAGTGGGGGAAATAGGGAGTAGTTAGTCAAAGAATACAAGTCTACTTCATAGATATTGCGGATTCAGTTCCAGACCACCACAACAAAGTGACTACAATAAAGCGAGACAACGAAATTTCTGGTTTCCCAGTGTAGTGCATATAAAGGTTATGTTTACGCTATACTGTAGTCTATTAAGTGTATAATAGCATATATCTTCAAAACCAATGTACATACCTTAACTAACAAATATTATATTGCTTTAAAAATGCTAACCATCATCTGAGTTTCAGGGAGTCATAATCTTTCTGGTGGAGGGTCCTGTCTCAGTGTTGATGGCTGCTGACTGGTCAGGATGGTGGTTGTTCAAGGATGGGGTGGCTATGGCAATTTCTTAAAATAAGACAAATATGGTCTGCCATATTCATTGACTCTTCCTTCCACAAATAATTTCTCTTTAGCATGGAATGCTGTTTGATAGCATTGTACCCACAGAACTTCTTTCAAAATCAGAGTCAATCTTCTCAAGCCCTGGTGCTGCTTTATCAACTAAGTTCCTGTAATATTTTAAGTGCCTTGTCACCATTTCAACAATCTTCACAACAGCTTCACTAGGAGTAGATTCCATCCCTAGAAACCACTTTCTTTGCTCATCCCTAAGATGCAACTTCTCATTTGTTAAATTTCTGTCATGAGATTACAGCAATTCAATCACATTGGTTCTACTTCTAATTCTAGTTCTCTTGCTATTTCTACCATATTTGCAGTTACCCGCCCCCCTGAAATCTTGAACCCCTCAAAGTCATCCATAAGGGTTAAAATCAACTTCTTCCCAACTCCTGTTAATACTGATATTTTGACCTCTTCCCATGAATCCTGAATGTTCTTAATGGCAACTAGTATGGTGAATCCTTTCCAAGAGGTTTTCAACTTACTTTGCCCAGATCCATGAGAGCAATCACTATCTACTGCAGCTACAGACTTATGAAGTGTAAGACTTTCTTCAATATAAGACTTGAAAGTCAAAAATACTCCTGGTCCATGGGCTACAAGATGGATATAACTGTTAGCAAGCATGAAAACATTAATTTCACAGTACATCGCCATCAGAGGTTTTGGATGACCAGGTGAGCAGTTTGGTCAGTGAGCAGTTATCTTTTAAAAAGAATTTGAATTTTTTTTTTTTTCTGAGTAAGAGGTCTCAACAGTGGGCTTAAAATATTCAATAAAATATGTTGTAAACAGATAGGCTGACGGTATAAGCAGATTTATATGGAGGTTTATATGTAGTTTTATATAACTATGGAGATTTAGCATAATTCTTAAAGGCCTTAGGATTTTCAGAATGGTAAATTCGCACTGATCTCAATTTAAAGACAATGGCTGCATTAGCCACTAGCAAGAGAATTGGCCTATCTTTTTTTCTTCTATTTTATTTTTTTAAATATTTTGATTGATTGGTTGATAGTGTGAGTTGGGGGACGGGTAGGGGGAAGAGAGAGAAAGAATATCTGGAAGACTCCACACAGAGAACAGAGCCCAACATGGAGCTTGATCCCATGACCCTGAGCTCATGACCTAAGCCGAAATCAAGAGTCAGACATTCACCTGACTGAGCCACCCAGGTGCCCTTATTTTTATTTGATTAATCATCTTTTTTTTAAGTTTTTATTTAAATTCTAGTTAACGTACAGTGTAAATATTGGTTTCAGGAGTAGAATTTAGTGATTCATCACCTACATACAATACCCAGTGCTCATTACAAGTGCCTTCATTCATGATGGGTATCATGCATTTAGCTCATTCCCTATCCACCTCTATTGAGAGGATAATATGGTTCTTACCCTTTATTTTATCAATGTGGTGTATCATGTTGATTGATTTGTGAATACTGAACCACTCCAACAGCCCAGGCATAAGTCCCATTTTATCATGATGAATAATTCTCTTAATGTGCTATTGAATTTGATTTGCTAATATCTTGTTGAGAATTTCTATACTGAAATTCTAATTGAAATCCCTAACAAGCATTAGGGACATTGGCCCATAATTCTCCTTTTTTAGTGAGGTCTTTAGTTTTGGAATCAAGATAATATAGGTTTTATAGAATGACTGGAAGATTTCCTTCAATTTCTATTTTTCTATTTTTTTGGAACACATTGAGAAGAATAGGCAATCTTCTTTAAAAGATTGGTAGAGGGGCATCTGGGTGGCTCAGTCGTTAAGCATCTGCCTTCAGCTCGAGTCGTGATCCTCAGGGTCCCTCCTCAGCAGGAGGCCTGCTTCTCCCACTACCATTCCCTCTGCTTGTGTTCCCTCTCTCACTGTGTTTCTCCCTGTCAAATAAATAAAATCTTTAAAAAAATTAAATTAAATTAAATTAAAAAATTATAAAAGTTTGGTAGAATTCCCCTGGGAAGCCATCTGGCTCTGGAGACTTCTGTTTGTTGGGAGACTTTTAAAAAACTCTTTTATTTATTTATTTATTTATTTACTTACTTACTTATTTAAGAGGGAGAGGGGAGGAGCTGAGGGAAAGGGAAGGAGAGAATTTTAAGCAGGCTCTACACTCAGTGCAGAGCTTAATTCAGGCTTGAACTCACAACCCTGAGATCATGAACTGAGCTGAAATCAAGAGTCTGACACTTAACTGACTGAGCCACCCATATGCCCCTGTTGGGAGATTTTTGATTACTGATCCAATTTATTACTGATCATTGCTGGTTATGGGTCTGTTCAAATTTTCTATTTATTCCTGTCTCAGTTTTTGTAGTTTATATGTTTCTAGGAATGTATCCATTTCTTCCAGATTGCTTACTTTGTTGGCATATAATTAATTACTCATAATATTCACTTATAATTGTACTTCTGTGGTGCTGCTATATTATTCCATTTATTTGGGTGTTTTCTCTTTCCTTTTTATACGTCTGGCTAGGGGCTTATCAATTTTGTTAATTCTTCAAATAACCAGCTCCTAGTTTCATTGATCTGTTTTTTTGTTTGCTTGTATGCTTCTCTACCACTTATTTTTGCTCTTAGCTTTATTATTACCCTTCTGCTGGCTTTAGGCTTCGTTTGCTGTTTCTTTTCTAGCTCCCTTAGGTGAAAGGTTAGGTTTGAGACTTTTCCTGATTGTTGAGGTAGGCCTGCACTGTTATGTATTTCTCTCTTATGACTGTTTTTGGTGCATCCCAAAGGTTTTGGATCATCATGTTTTCATTTTCATTTGCTTCCATGTATTTTTTTGTATTTCTTTTTTCATTTTCTGGTTAACCCACTCATTCTTCAATAGGATGTTTTTTAACCTCCATGAATTTATGGTCTTTCCAATCTTTTTTTCTTGTGATTGACTTCTAAGTTCATAGTATTGTGGTCTGAAAATATGCATGGTATGATTTTAATCTTTTTGTGCTTTTTAAGGCTTGATTTGTGACCTGGTATGTGATCTATCCTGGAGAATCTTCCAGGTGCACTTGAAAAGAATCTGTATTCTGCTGCTCTAGGATGTGGTGTTCCAAATAGACCTTTTAAGTCCATCTGATCCAGGGTGTCTGGACCTCAAAGCCCTTACTTCCTTGTTGATTTTCTATGCAGACTGTATGTCCATTGCTGTAAGTGGGGTGTTAAAGTCCCCGACTATTACTGTATTACTATCAATGAGTTTATGTTGTTATTATTGATTTATATATTTGGGTGTTCCCAAGTTGGGGGCATATTTACAATTGTTAGATCTTCTTGTTGGATAGACACCTTTATTGTGATATAGTGCCCATTTTCATCTCTTGTTACAGTCTTGTTTAAAATATAGTTTGTCTGATGAGCATTAAGGAGGGCGTGTGAGAGCCATTAGCATGATAAATGGTTCTCTATCTCCTCTCTTCCAATCTGCATGTATCTTTAGGTCTAAAATGAGTCTCTTGTAGGTAGCATATAGATGGGTCTTGTTTTTGGTTTTGTTTTTATACATTCCGATATTCTATGTCTTTCGATCAGAGCATTTAGTCTATTTACATTCAGAGTGATTACTGATAGATATGAATTTAGTGCCATTGTATTACCCGTAAAATCACTGTTCCTATAACTTGTCTCTGTTCCTTTCTGGTCTTTCTTTCCCACTCAAAGAGTCCCCTTTAATATTTCTTGCAGGGCTGATTAAGTGATCACAAACTCTAGTTTTTGTTTGGGAACTCTTTATCTCTTTCTATTCTGGATGATAGCCTTGCCAGATAAGAGTATTCTTGTGTGTATATGTTCCCCACTCAGCACATTGAATATATCATGCCTCTCCCTTCTGGCCTGCCAGGTTTCAGTGGAGAAACCTGCTACCCTTATTTGTCTTCCCTTGTACATCAGGGTTTTCTTTTCACTTGTTGCTTTCAGAATTCTTTTCTTATCTCTCTCTTTTGCATATTTTACTATGATATGTCTTGGTGTTGGCCTGTTTTTGTTGATGTTGATGGGAGTTCTCTGTGTCTCCTGGATTTGGACATCTGTTTCCTTCCCCAGATTAGGGAAGTTTTCACCTATAATTTGCTCAAATAAACCTTCTGCTCCTTTTTTCTCTCTTCTTCTTCTGGGACTCCTATGATACAGATATTATTACATTTTATGGAGTTGCTGAGTTCCCTAAGTCTATATTCATGACCCAATTTTTCTTTCCCTCTTCTTTTCACCTTCATTATTTTCCATAATTTTATCTTCTACATCACTTATTCATTCCTCTGCTTCTGCCGACCTTGTGGTCATTACATCCAGTCAGTTTTGCATCTTGGTTGTAGCATTTTTTATTTTGGCCAGACTAGTTTTTATGTTTTTTATCTTTGCAGTAAAGGACTCCCTGGTGTACTCTATGCTTTTCCCAAGCTCAGCTGGTATTCTTATGATAATTGTTTTAAGTTCTGGTTCAGGTATATTACTCTATCTGTTTTGATTAGATCACTGGCAGTGACCTTTTCTTCTTTCTTTTGGGGTGAATTCCTCTATCTTGGCATTTTGCCTTGGTCTCTGTCTTCTGTGTGTTATGGAAGCGAGTTGTGCTTCTTCCTGCTCCTGAGAGTAATGGCTATATTAAGAAGAGGTTCTATACCTTCCAAGGCCTGGTGCTTCATGAAGTGTTTCTGGTATATGCTCCGTGCATTCTGCCATTATTTTTTGGCTGCTCTTTACCTCAGGTCAGTTCTCTGTAGAGTTTCTCCTTTCTTGCAGTGGGGAGTATTTGCATTTTGTCCAGTGTGTGGTAAGTTTTAAGTAGGTGTGTTTTGGTCTGCTTAAAAAAGGCTAGGTCCAGGGCACCTGGGTGGTTCAGTCAGTTAAGCATCTGACTCAGATTTTGGCTAGTCAGGATCTCAGGGTTAGGACATTGAGCCCCATGTCAGGCTTCACACTGAACACGGAGTGCTTGATATTCTCTGTCCCTCTTCCTCCCCTCGGACTCTCCCTGCATGTGCTTTCTTGGAAGGAAGGAAGGAAGGAAGGAAGGAAGGAAGGAAGGAAGGAAGGAAGGAAGGAAGGAAGGAAACAGAGAGAGAGAGAGAAAGAAAAAAAAAGAAAGAAAAGAAAAGAAAGGGGCTAGAGTCTATTTCCCCTAGAGCTTAAGCTTGCAGCATTCTATGGTCAGTAGGCTTGATGATTGCAGGGGGTCTGTGTGATCTTCTGAAGGAGGGGTGGGGGGAGACTGCTGCTGCTCTGACTCTCAGGCACACTTGCCTGAGTTCAGAAGCACCTGCAGAGTGCAGAGGAGTGGGGCTTGGTGTAGGTGTCTCAAGCCCCCACTGTGGGGTGCCATGCTGCTCACTGAAGTCCATCTTGCTGATGTAGGGGGAGGAGGAAATGACATCAGCTTGCTCTCTTGTCCCCAGAGAGGGGAGTTCATGCCCACTGCTGTATAGGAAGCTCTCGGAGAAGAGCAAACAATCTCCCCTCCTGTGTCCCAGGCTTCTGCCAGATCCTTGCCTTCACCCTATGTCTGAGCTGTCTGTCCTGTTTTATCTCAGACATACCAGCTGGGTTTCAAAACTCCAAATTTTAGGGACCTGGCATGGCACGGACCCACGCTGATCCTCTGTGGGAGGGTCTTGCTGCACTGTGGCTGGTGCCACTTTATCCCAGAAGGGCAGTTGTACAAACGCCCAGGAACTTGGAGCTTATAGTAAAGCTCAGCAAAATGCTGGGGTCCAGTTAGCTGCCCTCAGCAGCTACCTCTGCTTGTATGCTAATGAACATGGCAACTCAATGGCACCTATGGGAGAGTCAGCCTTTTCTCTGAATCCAGGCATTGACTTTTCCTCTCTAGCTATTAAAGTCTTAGATGGCATCTCATTACAGTATAAGGTTATCTAGTCTACAATGAAAATCTGTTGTTTAGTGTAACCACCTTCATTAATTATTCTAGCTAGACCTTTTGGATAACTTGCAGGACCAAGTCCATCAGCACTTGCTACTTCATCTTGCACTTTTAGTTATGAAGATGGCTTCTTTCTTTAAACCTCATGAATCAACCTCAGATTAGCTTCAGACTTTTCTTCTGCAGTTTCCTCATCTCTCTCAGCCTTCATAGAATTGAAGAGTCAGGGCCTTGCTCTGGACTAGACTTTGGCTTAAGGGAATGTAGCTGCTCTGATCTTCCACCCAGACCACTAAAACTTTCTTCATATCAGCAATAAGGCTGTTTCATGTTCTTATCATTCATGTGTTCACTGGACTAGCACTTTTAATTTCCTTTAAGAACTTTTCCTTTGCATTCACAACTTAGCTAACTGTTGCAAAAGTCTAGTTTTGGCTTAGCTCAGCTTTCATTGTGCCTTCTTCATTAAGCTTAATCATTTCTACCTTTTGACTTAAAGTGAGAGGCAAATGACTCTTTCACTTTAACACTAAGGGGCCATTGTGGGATTAATTGGCCTAATTTCAATATCATTGTGTCTCAGGGAAAATGGAGCCCTGAGGAGAGGGTGGGAGATGGGGGCAGAGCCAGTTGGTGGTAGAGTCAAAATACACACATTTACTGATGAAGTTCATCATCTAATATGGGCATAGTCTGTGGTGTCCCAAAGCAATTACAATAGTAACATCAAAGATTACTGGTCATAAATCAACATAACAAATATAAGGATAATGAAAACATTTAAGATAGTGCAAGAATTGTCAAAATGTGACAGAGACATGAGGCAAGCAAATGCTATTAGAAAATGATACAGAGAGATGTGCTCAAGGCAGGGTTGTCATAAGTCTTCAATTTGTATAAAATGCAGTATCTGCAACGTACAATAAAGCAAAGTGCAATAAACTACGTATGCCTATGCAAACTTTCAGTTATAAATAAGGACTGAGGAGCTAACGTAATATGGTAACTATAGCTGACAACACTGCATTACAGACTGAAATTTGCTAAGAGAGTAGAACTTGTATGTCTCACCAAAAAAAAAAAAAAAAAAAAAAGTATATGAGGTGTTGAATGTGTTAACTAGATGAAGGGAATCCTTTCACCATATATACGTCTATTAATTCATCACATTGAATACTTTAAATATCTTACAATTTTTCAATTATACCTCAATAAAGCTGAGGGGGAAAAAGCAGAAAAAATTAGAAACTATTGGAATTCTCCAAATACTAAAAAAAGTCCATTTTCCAACTACAAACATAAATTGGTTTTCCAAAAAAGTTCATCTCCAGTTTTTTTTCCCGTGCAACAGCAACCACCCAATCAAAAGATATTTATGTAAAAATATTTATTCTTTAAAACAGGTTAAAAGAGCAGTTTGCTAGTTGTCACTGAGTAAAGAAAAGAAAAAATAGCTAATAAGCACTAACTTCTCTACTGAAATCCATCTGCTTTTCTAGGTATAGCTTTCTAAATTCTAGTCAAGATTTTAAGAAAAATGAACCTCTAATGCATATGATGAGACACCAGTAATAAAAACTCTGTAGAGGTCTAGTCCTTCACCTGAACCAACCTGAAACTTGTAAGAGAAAGAATATAAATGTACTACCACTTGTAGCATCACTTAAAATTATCTTTTTCCTCCTTTGTCTTTTTTACAAACACACATAAAACCATAAAACCTCAAAGTCTATATGAAAACACTTTTACCCTAACTATTTTGAGAATTAAAGCAATCACTTGAAGAAAAAAAATAATTAGCAGATTATAATCAACACTGTCATTAACTTTGTTACTTAGTGACTTTAATAGATGGAGAAATATAAAAATAGTTTCAATCTACAATGAGAATTCTCATTTGTATACAATAAAGAGTTCAAGTACTTACCTTAAAAATGGCACTTTTTGCCTTATATGTAGCAAAATATGGTTGTTCCAAAAGCCACAGTGATGTAAGAATGGCAGCTGTAGAGGTCTTTACACGAATGACAGGACTATATTCACAGGATAACTCAGTAAGAGTAGGATCACAGAGCAGTCTTTTATTAGACCACCTTATCATCCATTCCAGCAGCCTTCCTATACTGTCAAATATATTATTTAGTGCTAGAGGAAGATCTTCTTGAGGGTTAATATCATTGCCCTGAATTGCTTTAAAAATACATCTTCCAGTTTTGTTGGACTTGGGAGTCCAAAAAATATGGTTTGACAATTTCTGGATTATAGGTTTCTCTGAATTGTCACCTTGTATTCTGTAAACTGACTTTTGTTTTAAACCAAATAAACCACTTGTCCCATCCTTTTTATCAACTCCATTCAAAGGGTCCACTAAAAATGGCCTGATTCCTTGATTAACCGGCACTGAAGCTGAAAGTTCTTGGTTTTCTGATTTTTCAGACTCATTTGATTCAGAAGCAACAAAGCAGGAGCCAGCTCTAAACACATTCTGGTTTTTGGTTTTTCCTTGACGTCGTTTTAATGTTGTATGTACATCAAAAAGTAAAGAATTAAGTTCGTGTTCTCTAAGAGGTCCAGAAAAACTGGTTAGAAATGGAATGCCAGGATCCTTGGAATCAAGTAGGTCTCTTTCAAGAACGTAACTCAAGAAGAGATCAAGAAACTTAATATATTCATCATCATCACGCTCAAATTCCCAAACACCTATTACAGGAAGTGCATTTTGTAATAATTTTTCATGATCTTTACTTTCAAGATTTTCTTTCTGATTACATAGCTTCTTTTTTTCATTGGACTCATCAGTCAATGTAAATTCCATGTGATTTGGGGCATTTCTAGCAAAACAAAGTTGAAAAAGACAAAATTAAAGATCTAACAACTAAAACAGATGTTAGAATTAACAACAAAAATTCTCTCCACTGATTGAATCATATATCTTTTTTTAAATGCCTCAATGCCTTTCAAATGAGGAAGTTAGACCAAATGATCTCTAAGTGTTTACTAGAGCTGAACATTCTGATTCAAAAAATATAACACATTAATACCCAAAGGGGGAAATTTGTGTTAAAGAAAGACTGAAATGGGGGCATGTGGGTGGCTCAGTCGATTAAGCATCTGCCTTTGCCTCAGGTCATGATCCCAGGGTCCTGGGATCAAGTCCCGCATCAAGCCCCCTGCTTGGCAGGGAAGCCTGCTTCTCCTTCTCCCTCTGCCTGCTGCTCCCCCTGCTTGAGCTCTCTTTTTCTCTCTCTCTCTGCCAAATAAATAAAATCTTTTATTTAAAAAAAAAGATTGAAATGTGTTCACAGAAATTTCATTTTAAAAATCATGAATTTTTTTCTGGAAAAAAAAGGTCCACTGATAGGTTAGAATTTAGGAATATAAAGTCAATAAAAATCATAAGCCACCAACATACATCTTAAGGTTTCTTGTTTTTTGCATCTGCCCCTTTCAGCTTTCCCTATACAATGTGCAACAAGTAGGACTGCCCTCAAGATTCTACTACACAAAAATTGGGAATTTTTTTCTAAACTTTCTGCTGCTACTAAACCTGTTAGGCAAACCCTTTAACTGCCAGTCATAATTACTTTTAAATCTGTTTCCTTTCAACATGGTCCTTAGGGAAGAACACAGATTCCTAGTTCCCTCAATAAAAGAAATAAAGGGTTTATGTTAAGGCATCTTACTGAAGGCACCATGTCTCTCCTTATTAAGAAGGTACAATAAGCAGCCTCCAGTGTAACTAAAATTGTTTGGTGAAACAAGCTCATAATTTATAATATACTATTAGGTATGATTTAAGCAGATGTTTATGTTTGAAGTAGATAAAATTATTTCATTTAAATAAGATTTTGGTTGATTAGTCTTTCAGTCATGAAAAGGATAAACCACATGGCAGATAATGGAATTATTATTTTTTTTTTTTGAAGATTTTATTTAATTATTTGACAGAGAGAGAGAGAGATCACAAGTAGCCAAAGAGGCAGGCAGAGAGAGAGAGGGAAGCAGGCTCCCTGCCCAGCAGAGAGCCCGATGCAGGGCTCCATCCCAGGACCCTGAGATCATGATTTGAGCCGAAGGCAGAGGCCTTAACCCACTGAGCTACCCAGGTGCCCCAGATAATGGAATTATAAAGAAAAAAAAATTTAGCTAGAGTTAAAGAAGTTCAAATGATAAGAATTTCTCAACAATTTATAGACAAGTTTCAAAGATAAATGTGCAATTTCCTTTCCCTGGAAACCCTTAAAAATAATATAGCTAACCCAATAATCCTAAATTATTTAAATCTAAAGATTACTAAAAAAAAATAAAATGGGGCACCTAGGTGACTCAGGTGGTTAAGCGTCTGCCTTCGGTTCAAGTCATGGTCCCAGGATGCTGGGATTGAGCCCCACATGGGGCTCCCTGCTCAGCTGGGAGTCTGCATCTCCCTTTCCCTCTCTGCTCATGTTCTCTCTCTCTCTCTCTCTTAAATAACTAAATAAAATCTTAAAAAAAAAAACCAAAAAACTAAAAGCTCTCCAGTGAACTCTAGAATTTCATCTACTTAGCTGATTTTATACTATCAGGTAGCAAAATTATTATTATTATTATTTTTTTTTTTAAAGATTTTATTTATTTGACAGAGGGAAACAGAGCGAGAGAGGGAACACAAGCAGAGGGGATGGCAGTGGGAGAAGCAGGCTTCCGGCTGAGCAGGGAGCCCGATGCGGGGCTCGATCCCAGGACCCCGGGACCATGACCTGAGCCGAAGGCAGACACTCAACGACTGTGCCACCCAGGCGCCCCAGCAAAATTATTTCATATCTCAGTAATATTATCAATGAATTTTTAAATGTACATTTTACACTCCTAACATCTTGTGAGTCAGGGCGGGTAGCACTTACTGTTCATATTGTTAACAGTGTATTCAGTCAGGGACAAGAAATCAGCTCCTCTGTTGCATGAACATACTGAAAATATTTTTTCCAAAGGAAGTGAATGCTTGCTATTAAGAGATCTCAACTGTACCTTTGATAGACATGTATCCTACTTTTTTCTTCACCTGACAATGCTTCTGAGAAGGTGTGTGCTGTATCCGCATCACTCTGGACTAGAGAATTCCCCAGTTCGGTGAGCGTGCTCCTGCTCAAACTAGTTCCTAGGGAAAACCTATCAAAACCTGGAACCTCAGCTGTTTTTTCTTCTTCAACTGGTTCCCAGATATTCATCTCAAAAGAACCTATATTTCTTTGCACACGTTTTAGGGCTTTCACTCTCACTTTATGAATAGAATGCATAATAACAGACATCATTTCCTCAGTTTGGGGACCTATAAAAGAAAAAAAAAAAGGCCTTAGAGTAAATTAAAATGTTTCCACTCGAGACAATGGGGGACCCAATTCCAGTCCCTCCTGGGAACAAGAAATCCAACTGACGACTAAGATTTATTTCCACATTCTTACAAAGAATGCTTTCTTCAGTATTTGTTAGAAAGCTATGATCCACATTTTAAAGTAGAATTGCCAAAGTTAGAGACTAAGTCCACTAAAGAACAATAAAAGGGACAGAATCCAGACTCCATAAGAACATACACCCTGGAAAACAAAAACTTAAGAAGTGATTTAACTATTTCGGAGCTCCTGGATAGCTCAGCTGGTTGAGCATCTGGCTCTTGATTTTGGCTCTTGTCATGATCTTGGGGTCATGGGATGGAGCCCCATGTCAGGTTCCATGCTAGGTGTGGAGCCTGCTTGAGATTCTCTCTCCTCCCTTTTCCTCTGCCCCTCTCCCTGCACTCACTCTCCGTCTCTCAAATAAATAAATCTTAAAAAAAGTAATTAACTATTAAAAAATAATCACAGATAATTACAAAAGAATCTCTTCAATTTTTCCATTCCTAAGAGTGGTAAATAAGAGAAAATAATTTTAGCCAAAGAAACAAGAATACCTTTCTGACTTCAAATAACGGGAAACATTAGGAAGGGAAGTTTTTCAAGGCTGCCTACAGAAAAAATTTTAAACATTATTATACATAAACAGGACATTTTAGAATGTCAAGAAGGTATTAAAAAAATATAAACCAAAAATATATTAATGCAATAATGTATAATCATAGAACATAACTAGACTTAAATACTGTAGTTATAAAAAAGAGGGTAATTTGAATTCTTTAAAAATTTCCATAATGTGAGTACCCCTGGGGCAAATAATACATTATATGTTAATTTAAAAAAATTTCCATAGTGTGAATATAGTTAATGTCACTGAATTGTATACTTAAAAATGGTGAATTTTATATTATGTATATTTTAACCACAAGAAAAAAAATTTCCACAAGGGCATTTTGAATGTATAGGATAAAATTAGAAATACAAATAACTATAAAGGAAGAGGAAGAACATTAGTTTTTCTTTTAAGATTTTATTTATTTATTTGACAGAGAGAGAGATCACAAGTAGGCATAGAAGCAGGCAGAGAGAGGAGAGGAAGCAGGCTCCCCACCCAACAGAGAGCTCGATGCAGGGCTTGATCCCAGGACGCTGAAATCATGTCCTAAGCCGAAGGCAGAGGCTTTAACCCACTGAGCCACCCAGGTATCCCAGAACACTAGTTTTTAATAAAATATCTGCATTATGCAAAGATGCAAAGCTCTATATGCTCATTTTATATATTTTATCTTTTTTTTTTTTTTTTTTTGAGAAAGAGAAAGCATGCAGAGGGAGCGGCAGAGGGAAAAATAGAGAATCTCAAGCAGGCTCCGTGCCCAGCAAGGTGAGGCTCAATCTCATAACACTAAGATCATGACCTGAGACAAAATCAAGAGTTTGCCGCCTAACTGACTGATTTGCCCAGGCATCCCTTAATCTTTTTTTAATACACATTCATAAAGTAGGTATTATTATACCCATTTTACAAATAAGGAAATGAGACCCATAGAGACTGAGCAACTTGCCTACAGTCACACAGTTATTAACTGACAGAGCCATGACGTGGAGTCAGCTTTGTCTGGTTCCAAAGCAAAACTGGTGCTTCAGTAATGGAGGAGTGCTTATTGCTGCCTTCTCATACTATCTTCAAAGAAAGAAGAAATGCATAAAAATATAAGCACTAGAAATTACATGCTTTCAAAAGAAAACGAGAATCTTCCATAATTCATCTATCAGTATCTAAGAAATGACAAATACTACCTTTTACAACACAGTGTCTGAGTCTCTGCTGAAGAGAGTGATATTTTTCTCTTAAAGGAACCCTTATGTCCTCAGGATTGGGAAATGCTTTCACAAAAATTTCTGCTACCTTCAGAAAAATTTAAAAAATGAGTTTTATGAGCAACATCATTCTTAATTAAAATAAGGCAAAAATCCTTTAAAATCTCTGATTTTCATTTAGCTTTTCACCTACATTCAGTTTACCTTTCTGATTGGTGGCAGTTCTCCAATAAGGCTCAAAATTAGATCCTGAATAAGTTCTTCAATATTAGAAAACCGAGAGAAGGGCAGCATTCTGTATGCCCACTCTACTGCGCTGAGACAGTGCTCAACCATACAGGAAGCAAACTCCACTTCGAGGTCCTAAAAGGATAGTGAGAAATACATTTCCTTTTCAATTTAGATGGATAGAGCAGGAGTTCAAAAGAAAGACTGTTAGAAACAGTAAAATCTTCTATCAAGCAATAACTTCCCAAGTAGTATTTGTTCATTTTCCTTATTCTTGTGTAAGTAAATACCTTTTTTCCCTCCAAATTTTCTCTTGCTTTCTGATACTGCCTGCAACTATAAGATAACTTATCACGAATATGTAGCATCCAACACAAAGCACAAAGTTCTCTGAAGCAACCTAAATTGGGAATACAAATATGAAAAACTGGATGAGCGCATACATTTATATAATAACAACTTCACCACTGCTCATTTTCTTTCCGAAATAAATGTCTTTATTTTGTTGATTATAAAAGAAACATATGTTCATTGCCAATACTTTATATAAAAGTCATGAAAATCCTTTCAGAATTTTTATGTACATTATTCTAGAATATTTCATGCATGGGCAGTTGCATAAAAATATTGAAAACATTTTTAGAGTAAATAACTTACTCTATTTACTAGTAGTTTACTTGCTTTAAGCTTCATAGCATATTGAAGATAATGTTCAAAACCAATACACACAGCTCTACTTAATACAGTACAGTTAATTTATTTGGAAAATCCCTTATGATAGGCAACTAAGTTTAAAATTTTTCAATACTAGAAACATACTCTCCACTATTAAACAATTTTTTTAATTAAAAGCAATAAAAGTACAGAAAGATATATATAATCATACTATGTATGCTGGGTTGAAACTAGGTCTTTTTTTTACTTAATGTATTCTGGATATCTTTCCATGGTGGTAACATACACATACTGTCTTTTCACTGCCAATATAGTGTTCCATTGTATAGAAACTTTCCCAAATCAATTGTTTATATTATATCATTATTAATATTTAGGCCTAATTTCTAAGCAAGCAGTTCATTGTGGACAAACCTATTGCTTTAATGGAAACTTCATCAAGCTTGTGGTCTCCAGCTGCTCCAGGTCGAAAAAATGCTACACCTCCTTTACAGTAATTAAGTAATGACTGAGGGAAAGGACTCAATGAAGGAAGGGACCCTTTCATTCGAATCTGAAAGAATGACAGAATACGGTAATTATCAGTCATCTAAATCTAATTTTAAGGAAGCTATAATGGAACAAACAAGGCAGGTAAGATAAAACATACAGAATGGAAAACACAGCATGGTTCCCATACTATGTAAGAAAATATCGCTGAAATGAGCTGTACTTTCACTTAGCTCACAAATTTAATTCAAGAAATTCACTAGACTACAGATGCCTGGTGGCACAGTTGGTTAAGCGTCTGCCTTCGGCTCAGGTCATGATCCCAGAGTCCTGAGACTGAGATCAGCAACGGGCTTCTTGCTCAGCAGATGCCTGCTTCTCCCTCTGATTGCCACTCCCCTTGCTTGTGCACTCTCTCTGATAAATAAACAAATAAATAAAATCTTAAAAAAAAAAAAGAAATTCACTAGACTAGGTCACAAAAGAGAAAAGAAGGTTTCAATCAAATTTTTTTCATCACTCAGTTTTGCCTGTATAGAAAGAATTAATGCTATTTGACCTGACTTTCCCCAAAGGCATAATAAAGAAAAAAAAATATTTAAGTATCTCATCCAAAATAAAACTATGTGCAGTACCTAAAAATAAATATGACAAAAGTTATATCTACCTATATAACTTTTAAAAAAAAACTTAAATGACAGAATTAAAGTCATCATTTGGCAACTCCTAATAAAGTAATGACTCCAGCAAGGATAATCAATAAATGTTCAATTAGGTAAAAAGTTGCTGGGCTGATGGAGAGTGTGAGTGGGTAAAACACAATTCGAACTCATAAATCCTCACCATCACTAAAAGTGAGATAAAAAGTCCTGTGTGTCACATGATATGATGCAACAAGTAAGTATACCATACCATTCATGAAGGACTCATTTCTAAGAAAATGTGAACCTGATCAAGCCTCTATACCTCAATGAGTATAGAGTAATTACTAATTTATGAGGAAATAAAAGGAAAGAGGAATAAGTTAAATGACAGTAAATGGATAATCTATCAAACATGCAGAATATGGCACAGGACAAATTACCATGTTTCTCTACAAATCAAGGAGAGAAAAGAAAAGGAAACTGCTATAGAAGAAAAGAAAAAGAATCTAAGAGACATAAATCTGAAAACAAAAGGATTAGCAGGTTTGTAATCTATTTTCTCCCTCTTCTATTCACTTCCATAAAGACACAATCTCACCAAATTCCCTTGTAATCATGCTAATGACAGACATCTTGTCAAACAAATGCACAGAATTTACTAGATGTACAGAGCCTAGCTAGGTTGGTTATTATAAATAAACGTAGGATGCATGGATTTATGGAGTATGGCTGACTGGAAATGTCACACAAACTCTATAATTAAAGAGATAGAAAAAGGAGATGTTCAGTAGCTGATACTGTCTCGTATCATAATGTTAAACAGAGGCAGATCACATTCTCCCACAGCAAGAAAAAACTTGGGAGCAACATATGCAGTTGCAGGCTTCACCTATGTCTTAGTTATATCCTCGAAATCATTGGTATAAAGTTTTTTTTTTCTTAAAGATTTTATTTATTTATTTGACAGAGAGAGAGAGATCACAAGTAGGCAGAGAAGCAGGCAGAGCGGGGGGGGGGGGGGGGGGGGGGGGGGGGGGGGGGGGGGGGGGGGGGGCACGGGGAGCAGGCTCCTTGCTGAGCAGAGAGCCTGATGTGGGACCCGATCCAAGGACCCTGAGATCATGACCTAGCCGAAAGCAGAGGCTTTAACCCACTGAGCCACCCAGGCACCACATTCATTTGTATAAAGTTTGATCCTGGGTAAGTCTGTTGACTCTTATGAGTCAGACTTGATAATATAGTCCTTCCTATAATCTCATAACCAAACATGTTTGAACTTCATTTGGATCTTGATTCTAAAAAGTCTACTATAAAAAAGACATTTTCAGTGGCGCCTGGGTGGCTCAGTGGGTTAAAGTCTCTGCCTTCGGCTCAGGTCATGATCTCAGGGTCCTGGGATCATCAGGCTCTCTGCTCAGCAGGGAGCCTACTTCCCCCTCTCCCTCTGCCTGCCTCTCTGCCTACTTGTGATCTCTCTGTCAAATAAATAAATAAAATCTTTAAAAAAATTTTTTTTTCAAATTCAGGGAAATTTTATTATATTAATAAGGAATTATTGTTAACTTTGGTATAATAGTATGGTGGTTTTAAAATATGTCCACAAGGGGCTCCTGGGTGGCTCAGTGGGTTAATCTCTCTCCTCTCTGTCAAATAAATAAAAATATTTTTTTAAAAAAAGGTCTTATTGGGGCATCTGGGTGGCTCAGTGGGTTAAAGCCTCTGCCTTCGGCTCAGGTCATGATCTCAGCGTCCTGGGATCAAGCCCCACATCGGGGCTCTCTGCTAAGCGGGGAGCCTGCTTCCCCCTCTCCCTCTGCCTGCCTCTCTGCCTACTTGTGATCTCTTTCTGTAAAAAAAAATAAAATAAAATCTTAAAAATAATAATAAAATATGTCCACAAATTCTTTAAAATTCATTCTTTCAAAGGTAGAGCCTAATTTCCCTCACCTTGAGTGCATATCATACTAAGTAATTAGTTTCTAATTAACAGAATATGAAGTGGTTGTACTGATTTCTGGGATTAAATCACAAAGGCATTGTAGCTTCCACCTTGCTGTCTTTTAGATCACTTGCTCAGGGCAAGCCTCCTGCTAACAACC
Source organism: Procyon lotor (assembly GCA_028646535.1). Classification (NCBI taxonomy): domain Eukaryota; kingdom Metazoa; phylum Chordata; class Mammalia; order Carnivora; family Procyonidae; genus Procyon; species Procyon lotor. The sequence continues at coordinate 23,249,133 of CM053607.1, forward strand.
AGCACAAGCTTCTTAGCCCTGTGCGTGAGCGACCTTGTAATCTGATCTCTGCTCCCTGTCAAGCATTCAGATTCCTGCAGCAACAGTCCATATTGGGTATGCAACTTCATGAGATATGTAATTTCGTCCTTTCATGAATAAATATCTTATAATTTTGGTAGCAACAAGTGTTCCACCATTCCAACCAATTAGCAAACATCAATTTATTACAACCAAATTTGTAATTAAATTATATGCCCAATAAAGTCTCAATGAAGGAGGTAGAAAATACAGCAATACAGGGAATCACCTATAAATCATACGAATTTCTGTGAGAATGGATCTCCACATTTTGGTACCTCTCCAAGATCAGTAAATTCATGGGCTAACAATAAAATTATAATAAATTTTATAGCTATAAATAAATTATGATAAATTTGAGGAATAGTGAATTAGAGGGAATTTATGGGTCACTTCCATATATAGACCAAGGGTTGACAATAAGCCTTAAAGATAAGCCACAAGCCACACAAGGCACTGGGCAGTCAGAGTAGCAATGACTACACACACAAAGGCTCTAGTCTATGGCCTGTTGGTCCTAGGAGGCATGTCTTCAGCTGTATCACTAAAGTCTTAACACAGTCTTACCGCTAGCTAAGTTAATTAAAGCTAGATTAAGTGAGATTACTGTCAATATTTGTATATCAGATCAAACTTCTATGCAAATGTAATTTTCAACTTTATTGTAGAAAACTGTTCAAACAATTTTTAAAATGAAGTTTCCTATAACAAACAGGCTCAGTAGATCTTGAAACTATTAAAACCAATCTTTCAAAAACACAGGAAAACTCTTTGCCCTTCTTAGTAAACATGTTTTGAAAACAACTTTGGGATGACAAGATACAGAAAGGGTACAATTTCATGTTATATTTATATGGTAGCTGTAAGCAAATTTTACAAACCTTTCTTTCTAAAAAAAAAAAAAAAGTATAATTTTCAATATATATATATTTTTTAAAGATTTTATTTACTTATTTGACAGAGAGAGAGAAAGAGATATCACAAGTAGGCAAAGAGAGAGGCACAAGCAGGCTCCCCACTGAGCAGAGAGCCCGATGCGGGGCTTGATCCCAGGACCCCAAGATCATGACCTGAGCTGAAGGCAGAGGCTTTAACCCACTGAGCCATCCAGGTGCCCCAAAAAGTCTAATTTTCAAAAACGACTTGGTAACTTCTCAAAGTCTCTCTAAAGGTTTCTGCTAAAAGAATGTTGTAGATCCTTGTTTTTAGCATCATTAAAGGCTGGGGCACCTGGGTGTTTCACTCAGTTAAGTATCCAACTCTTGATCTCAGCTCATTTCTTGATCTGAGGGTCATGAGTTCAAGACCCATGTTGGCTCCACACTGGGCGTACAGCCTACTTAAAAAAAAAATAATTAATTAATTAATTAATTAAATCAAAGGCCAAATTAAAGATATTTGGCATTGATAACATTTATTTCCACATTTTACAGAGACAGACAACAGGCCTACAAAGGGCTTGCAGCTGCGTAAGGGACAAGTGAGCAGATGTCCCGTCTGGCTGCAGATCAGGTAAGGATGCAGCTATGGCTCAGGTGAAGTCAGTGTTGAAAGGGATGACAGCCTTGTTTATTATAAACAAACCTGAAATCTATGCATTTATAGGGTAGGATTCCTTGGGAAAATGTCATGATTGTAGGTACTTGTAAATGTGAATAAATATCAGTAGATTTAAATAGTTCAACACAGCACATAAATGACTAAGACATTTCCAGACCTTCTGCATGACTTTTCTTGCCCATCTCAACTGCAAGATGTACCACTGTGCCACAGGAAAAGAACACCGAGCTGCCCGGAAAAGCAAGAGGACCCGTTGAAGAATTCCAGACACCTTTTGGCGGTTCTCTTTCTCAGCTTTTAAAAGAAGATCATCACCATCTTCCTGAAGAAAATAAAACAATTGATCTTAGCGGCTAGTAATATGAAAATTTTAAGGGTTAAAGTGAAAATAAATACGGTGTTTCTCAAATTAAAATGTTCCTGGAGATTTGTAAGATTTCTAGCGTCAAGGAAATATTTCTCTCACCTCAAACAAGGTAAAGGGCTAAATTGACCTTATACCCAAGACCTCCCCTACAACAGTTAAAGCCCACCACTCCTGACTCCAGTAGTACTAATGGACTGCCAAACAGAACTTTGCATTCTCCCTAGCCAAGAGTGACTCTCAGTACCCTGGGGGAGAAATACTTCTCCTGTTTTTCTTTTGCCCCTTCTCTCTCCCTCTGGACATGGACAAGTTATCCTTAGAAGCTGCTGGTGGCCACCCTACTCCCACAAAGGGAGCCAGCCTTAAGCTGAAGCTAACACTTTGGAAAACAAACTAGAGAGGAAGAGCTCAAATCTATGTTAACGTAACTGAATCAGAAGGCTACCCTACTACTGGGCTTCTTAATTATGCCAGCCAATTTGGACCAAGTTTTCTATTATTTCCAAACCAAAGAGTTCTAATTGATATAGAGTGATATTTAGGAGAAATCCTACCATTAAGGATTATTTTAATAAAAAGTAATAAAATGAATAATCATTACTAAGGATCAAAACCACTCAAACTAATATCACTGTAGCATATTCCAAAAATACCTTAAATGCTATTCCTAATTTCTAGGAAACTTACTGAATTATTTCTACTGAGGACTCAGATGTGACAGAAAAGATGAATTACTAAGAAATACAATGGACGATTTATTCCTTCCATGTATAACATATTACATTTGAAATATCAATAAGGGGCGCCTGGGTGGTTCAGTGGGTTAAGCCTCTGCCTTCCACTCAGGTCATGATCTCAGGGTCCTGGGGGAGCCTGCTTCCCCCTCTCTCTCAGCCTGCCTCTCTGACTACTTGTGATCTCTCTCCTCTCTGCCTACTTATGACCTTGCTCTCTCTGTCAAATAAATAAATAAAATCTTTTAAAAAACAAACTATGAAATATCAATAAATGAAATATTTTAACCTACTGAAACATAACCTTAAATATAACAAGAATAGAACAAAAACTCTTAAAAGAGAAAATATAAAAACAGGTACAGAGAAGTTCCTAATACTAAAACAGTAAGTAGTAAAGAAACAATACCAGAATCTCTTCAAAATATTCAAAATAACTTCAAAATAAAATCAGATATTAAAATAATTTAAAAGTAAATAATTCGCATTAATACTTTAAATCTTAAAGCCAGCTAATTGTAATATCATGAGAGCAGAGAAAAGGTTCCTGAGAAGAACACTGTATTGCTATTTATGACAAAACTATCAAGTGAATAGTGCAGCTGAAAAAAATGACCTATCAAATAAAAAAGTAAAGTCTTTCAAAAGAGGCAAAGACAATGAGGTGAATAAAAGACTGAAAAAATGTACGGCTTCTAAATTCTGACATTATTTGTTACCCTAAACGAATGTCTATTTTTTAAAAAATCTGGATATAGAGAACCCTCTCTTGAGTTTGTCTTATTATTGCAATAACTTTAACATTTATTGACTGCTTACTATGTGTCCTAGGCCCTAAGGTAAAGGCTTTTACAGGATATCTCATTTAATACTCACAATAATGCTATTACAGATACTATCATCATCTGCATTTTACAGATAAGGAAACTTAAACAGTTAATACATTGCCTAAGATTATACACTTAATAAACAGCAAAGCTGGGATGTGGAAGTTTGTCTTCAAAGCTTGCATTCTTAACTTGATAATTAACATCAAGTTGATTATTTGAAAATTTGGACAAAATCAATTTTAAATTAATTAAAAGATTAAGCACTAAGCTTACTTCACTAAGAATAGCTGGCTGAGGACAATATAATGGAGGAGCTGGAAGATACAAGCCGACCGGCACCAAGCCCCACAGTCTCCTACTGAAGTCCTTGGCAGAGTTTACCAGAAGCTGAAATGTCTCTGACAGAACATCTGCATCAGCCATAACTGCTGCTTTCAGTACTTCTTGCACTGAACCAAATAGCTGATTTACATCTTCTTCTTCAATGGGATCTGCCAAATACAAAAATAGGTAAAAAAAGTTAAAATTTATATTATGCTGATCCTATTTTCTAGTGTAAAATTTCCTATCTGAAAAAGGAAACCTATTATTGGTTGACATGCAAAACAAGCCAACTTCTAGACAGAAATCTAATAACTATTTTACTTATTTATTTACTTATTTATTCATTTATTTACTTACTTACTTACTTATACATACATACTTACATACTCCCAGAGCAGAGCCCAGTGCAGGGCTCGATCTCATGATCCTGAGATCATGACCTCAGCTGACTGAGCTTAACCAACTGAGCCACCCAGGTGTCCCCACCACAGTATTTTTTATTTTTTATTTTTATTAACATATAATGTATTATTTTCCCCAGGGTACATGACCACAGTATTTTTTAAATAAAAGTTAGTAAAAATAACTTACGCCATGGAGCTAAAAAACAAAAAAAAAAAAAAGCAAAAAGATACAAAACATTCCCACGAACAGTGTAAGAGGGTTCCCCTTTCTCCACATCCTCACCAACATTTGTTGTTTCCTGTCGTATTAATTTTAGTCATTCCAACTGATGTGAGGTGGTATCTCATTGTGGTTTTGATTTGTATTTCCCTTACAAGTGATGTGGAGCATTTTTTCATGTGTCTGTTGGCCATTTGTATGTCTTCTTTGGAGAAGTGTCTGTTCATGTCTTCTGCTCATTTCTTGACTGGACTATTTGTTTTCTGGGTGTTGACTTTGTAACAAACTGAGGGTTGCAGGAAGGGAGGTGGGTGGGGGTATGGGGTAACTAGGTGATGGGCATTAAAGAGGGCACGTGATATGATGAGCACTGGGTGTTATATGCAACTAATGAATCACCAAACATTACATCAAAAACTAATGATGCATATGTTGGCTAATTGAATTTAAACAAATTTTTTTTTAAAAAAAAGACAAAAAAACAGTCCTACAATCTAGCTTCAACTATATAAATACCTATATAAGTATGGATAAGTCCCAGAAGGTAAAATGCAAGGAGATGCAGGTGATAGAACTAGAGATTTAGGGACTTTTATATTATGTAATATTTAAAGCATGCTTTAACATATAGAATATAATATGAAAACACTCATGTACTGACTTTTCATTCTTGTCTGATATTAACACTGTTGATATATTTAATTAATATTTTTAAAAAATAAAACATTACAGACAGAGCTGAAATTTCTGTACTAATCATATTCCACTCACTCTCTCCAGATATAGTTACCATCCACAATTTGGTATGGGTATAAAGGAACTCTTATTACACATAAGTTGTGTCCTACACACCTAGAGGGTTCAAATTCATTTTCCACTTCACTAACCATCTGCTAAGTTTGCTTTTAAATCAGTTTATAAGGTATAATTTACATATACTAAAATTCACCTTTTTAAAGTATATAGTTCAATGAGTTTTGACAAATTTTACAGCCTTATAAGAATAATGCCATCACCCCGAAAAAGTTCTCTTACACACTTTTGTTGGCAACCATTGATGTTCCCTGTCCTTAAACTGTTACTTTTTTTTTTTTTTAAAGATTTATTTATTTGAGAGAGAGAGCGAGAGGGGGAGGGGGAGGGAGAGGGAGGATGGGGAGGGGCAGAGGGAGAGAATTCTTCAAGCAAGACTCCATACTGAGTGCTGAACCCGACATGGGGCTAGATCCCAGGACCCCGAGATCATGACTTGAGCCGAAGGCAGAGGCTTTAACCCACTGAGCCACCCAGGCGCCCCAACAAGCTTTTTAAAATATCATAAGGTTTATATTAGTTAAGCTCATACATTGTCAGACTATATGTAGGTAACATACCTGTAAACTGTTTGTATTTTGAGCCCATTTCATTTTTTGCTTCGGAAGAGGCTGGCCGACCTAAAAAGCACTGCAGTTTTTCCTGGAAAATCTGTGCTGGAGTTAAATTTATTGGTAACTTCAGACCCTTTTTGTTGGACCTGAAATCACATCGAGTTAAGAGAAATGAATCCAATTTTTGAAAAAAAGGAAATATTAACACACTAAGAACTAACGATGAAATTTTAAGAAACAGTGAAATTTACTCTTTATTCATCCTCTATTTTAAAAAGAAATAGAGGGAAAAAAGAAATAATTGAGGAAATATTGCACTAAGGAGATTTTTAAGGCTCTCCATGATTATGATACTAATATATCATCCCATCATCATTTCCCATTGCTACCCTACAATCTACTCTATCCAAACTGCACCAAACTTGCCTTTAGACATATGCTTTTGCTCGTGTTTGGAATATTCTCCCTCCCTACAACTACTTCATCTGTCAAGATCCTGTCTTCCCTTCAATGCCGATCTCAAATGATGTCTCCTAAAGTATTTCCTGTCCTATACCCAATTCATAATATTGCTCTCTTCACTGCACCACTGACACTTTTCTTACCACATTATCTAAATTATAATAATGTTTTGTCCTAATTTCTCTATTAAACTATAAATGTAAATGTTTTAAACATAGAGACTATGTGTCATTTAAATTTATATCTACTAAGATACCTGGCAGAGAGCCTGGTATAGAAAGGTTATTAATAAATAAATATATGTTAAATTATTGAACTGAAAAATATCAAAGATACCTCAATACCATAATATTCCAAAAAGTTAAAATATAGATATTAGATTGATTAGCTTGAAATTTAAATCCTACTTAAAATAGACAAAGTCTCCCACTGACTAAAAGACTTTTGAGGGAATTAGTAACAAATGTGCTAAATAAAAGGGTTTTTTTAAGCTTTATCACAAGAAAGCTGCTAAGCTGTCCAACATGGTAGCCACTAGCTGCATATTTTGCTATTTAAATTTAAATTAGATTGAAACCTCAGTTCCTTGGTCTTACTAGCCACATTTCAAGTGCTCAATAGCTACATGTGACTAATAACTATCATATTGGACTATACACATAAAATATTTCCAACACTGAAAACAATTTTATTGGACACTGCTGGACTAAGGATTCCACAAAACGTGCAAATGCTAGCAATTAGAGAAAAAAAAAGTTAGATGATACTATGATACTATTTCTTAACATAAGTTTGCCTAAATATACATACCTTATGAAATTGCTACCATGTTTACAGAATAGTTGGAAGGCCACACCAATGGAAACAGATGTCTTCCAGTCTCCAAGTTTATGTGCCAACCACACAGCCTCTGGAACTAGGCCACCAATAAGTAATAATTCAAAGGTATATTCAACTGTCCACACATCACAGAGATTCTGATCTCTTACAACACTGGCCACCTTAGAGTGTTGTAGAGAAATAAGTCGAAGGGAATATTCTACGAGTAAATAACAGAAAATGGACATTACAATTAATTTATCAGAACTCACTTCTCACATAGTTATATATCTCTCTCTCTTTTTTTTAAGATTTTATTTATAAGTAATCTCTACAGTGAGTGTGGAGCTGAAACTTATAAATCCAAGATTAAGAGTCACATGCTTCACTGACAAAGCCAGCCAGGAGCCCCTATCCCTTTAATTAGTATTTTTTACACAAAATCACAAGAAAGATGACTTAAAATAAGGGTGCTGGGGTGGCTCAGTCAGTTAAGCATCTGACTTTGGCTCAGGTCATGATTTCAGGGTCCTGGGATCGAGCCGCACATGGAGCCCACCCGCCGGGAGCCCCAGGTGGGCTCCACCCTTCAGCAGGGAGTCTGCTTTCCCTCTCCCCCGCCTCTCTCCCTGCTCATGCTCTCTTTCTCTCAAATAAATAAATAAATAAATAAAATCTTTTTAAAAAATGGTTTAAAATAATACTTAACATACTCTAGGTTTTTTTTTTATAATACTGAAGAAAATGCCTCATTAGTGGGTCGTGAAGTAAATGTCAACATTCTTAAAAAATGAAATTAAACAGAGTGAATAAAGAAAGAAAAGAGACAACACTGAGTACATTACATAAAACAAATATAAATACAGTTTAATGAAAACTTTATGTCAGATGATATAAACATACACACTAAAGTATACTGGGCCACGGTATACAATTTATTACCGTGGGCTTACTGAAATACATCTCTATCTCTCCCACTAGAAATCTGGAGACCAGAGACGCATTTTACATGAATTTATATTCCTCACAGTGTCACGCAATAAAAAAATAATTTGAGGTAAAGCGCGACCATTAAGTGTTCAATATATTAGTGTTTACAAGAAAGTAGAAAAGAGTGATTTTCAATAATCCTGACTAAATAGACAAGATTTCCCTCTGGCCTGGGATTAAATACAAAGGGTGATATCCTTCTCTCTAGCCTTCCATACCTTTCCGTAATTTCCGTAATTAATGAATAAGCAACTTGGAAATACACTGACTGAACTGCTATTTTTAAAAAAATACATACTGCTAACATTCCCACTCACTTCGTCAAAATAAAACTGGCAAATGATATACATGGGTTTCTGCTCCTTGAAATGATTAGTTTCTCGGGGGGCCTGGGTGGTTCAGTGGGTTAAGCCTCTGCCTTCAGCTCAGGTCCTGGGATGGAGCCCCGCATCAGGCTCTCTGCTCAGCAGGGAGCCTGCTTCCCCTCACTCTGCCTGCCTCTCTGCCTACTTGTGATCTCTCTCTCTTTGTCAAATAAATAAATAAAATCTTTAAAAAAAAAATTATTAGTTTCTCATGTGACCTAGTCTCTGTCTATACCAAACACTAATGCTCTAGCTCTCTGACAAACACATTTGGATAGAAACACAAAAATTCGTCATCCATGTGAATGTTTGATTCTGCAAAGAGCCCAGAGACTGATGAAATTTTTCCTATTTTTTTAATTTACTATGAGCAAGGTACCATACTACTAAAAGAACTTGAATGATTTAATTTGCTGAAAATTTTATTGCTTTCATACAACAAACATCGCATCAAATAAGCAACTCAAATCCTCAATACATCCTATTAGTTCTGATTAAAATGATTAACATAAAATCTATTCTAAGTCAAGACTGCGGATATCCTTTTTCTTTCTTTTTTTTTTTTTTTAAAGATTTTTTTTTTATTTGACAGAGAGAAACACAGCGAGAGAGGGAACACAAGCAGGGGGAATGGTAGCGGGAGAAGCAGGCTTCCCACAGAGCAGGGAGCCCGATGTGGGGCTCGATCCCAGGACCCCGGGATCATGACCTGAGCTGAAGGCAGACGCCTAATGACTGAGCCACCCAGGCACCCCGCGGATATCCTTTTTCAGGGTACTGGAAATTAAAGAAACTAAAGGCTATATATAACATGTTTCGGGTGTTTAAATTTTCAATAATCACAGTCTCAGGCTTAGGAAGACATCACAAAACTTTCTTTCCTAGCCTCTCCTCTCACTGGGAAGATATTTACACAAGAAATAAAAAAGTGTATCTTTTTATGAATGTATATGAATGTTTATGAATATGTCCAAAAACAATTCAATATATTCTATCACATTTCTTCCTACAATGTGATAAAGATCAATCTTTCCTAGGTATGCAAAGTGATCTGAAAAGACAAAGATCATGGCAAACAGCTAAAGTCCTATAATGTAGGATACAAACCTTGTATGTCAGGATCTGATCTTTTTTTTTTTTTCTAAAGGTTTTTCAAAAAACCACAGAGAGTACTACCTTTCCTCTTTGGTAAAATAATGTGAATTAAGGGCACAATTTGATGTCGGAAACATTACTACCAAAAATAGAAAACACAGGTATAAATACCTAGGGATGTAACAAAAAAGAGCTTACGTATAAAACCACTGCAATGATAATAAATGCACTTGACCCTTGAACAACATGGGTTTGAACCACGCAGGTCTACTCATACCAATTTCTTTGGATAAATACAGTACAGTACTATAAATGTATTTTCTCTTATGATTTTCTTAACATTTTCTTTTTCTAGCTTACTTTATTGTAAGAATACAGTATATAATTCATATACAAAATACATATTAACTATTTATCTTATGGGTAAGACATGTGGTCAATGGTAGGTTATCGACAGTTTACTTTTGGAGGAGTCAAAAGTTCTATGTGAATTTTTGACTGTGCAGGGGGCTGGCACACCTAACTGTTGTGTTATTCATGGGTCAACTGTATCGTCAAATGTACAAGGAAATAAGTAATATGTATCTGAGTAATATACGTCTTAGAGGAAGGCATAAAAGTGGAAGGAGCACATGCTGTTAGGGAGAAAAGGCAGGGAGCACCAGCAGCATCTGAGTTAGGACATGGCAGAAAAGGACAATGGTGGACAGGGACAGGAGAGCAGGCAGAGCCTGGTGGAAGCTGAGCACTTGTCTCTGTTCCTAAAACGAGGCATAATCAGGGCAGGAACAGCTCTTCTTCCCAGGGAAGCAGGGACCTTCTTAGAAAAGAAACCATGAAACAAGTTCCCTTCTGATTCTACCTCACACACATGACTTTCTAGGGAGCAGAACCTCCTGAAAAACCCCAACACGACTGCTCAAGTGTTGTTCAAGCGGGTACTGACAGTCCTCTGCTCCTACCCTCCCCCTGAGACCGTTACAGAAGACTCTGAATGCATAGTTCAAAATCCACACTTCTGTGATTAAGTTTGCTGATCACTTGTTGCTCCCTCTATTAAACTTTTTTTCTTAATATTTATTTATTTGAGAGAGAGAGAGAGAGAGAGCCCAGTGGGGGGAGGAAAAGGGAGAGAGAGAGGCAGGATCCCCAATGAGCAGAGAGCCTGAAGCAGGGCTCCACCCCAGGACCCCTCGATTATTTCCTGAGCTGAAGGCAGATGCTTAATAGGCTGAGCCGCCCAGGAGCCCCCCTCTATTAAACGTCTAATTACCTTACATCTTGTACTACTCTAACATATGTGTGTCAGTTCATGTTACTTCCTGCTGAAACCCCCACTGTACTTGAAGTGCAGATTCCTTCCCCTGGATCACAACTGTGATCATGTCATACCCTCTCCCTTCATGTCCTATCGCTCTCCACCACACCAGCCTTTCAGTTGCTCAAATGCATCAAGTTTATTCTTGTTCTGGGGCTTTTGCACAAGCTCAGGTTAGAATGCTGTTAAGTCCTGATATGTCCCTGCTGCTCTTATCATTAAGAGTTCATCTTAGGGAGCACCTGGGTGGCTCCTCTGCCTTCAGTTCAGGTCATGATCTAGGGTTCTGGGATCGATCCCCTCATCGGGCTCTTTGCTCAGCGGGGAGCCTGCTTCCCCCTCTCTCTCTGCCTGACTCTCTGCCTACTTGTGATCACTCTGTCAAATAAGTAAATAAAATCTTAAAAAAAAAAAAAAAAGTTTATCTTAAATGTCCCCTCCCCCCTAGAGAGCATTTTCCCAAATTCGCCATCTGAAATAGCCACTCAGTCACCATGCATTACTCTACTTCAATTCTCTGCATGCCAATTATCACCACTTGATATATCTTGTTTATGTATTCATTTAAATTTTCTGTTTCAAGCTATTAGATGGGATCTAATTAAAATTAGATGTTAATTTAATTAGATGTTATAGTTAAACTCCATAAGAAAACAGGTATTTTACCTGTTTTGTTCATGGCGGTCAGAATATGTCTATTTCATACATCAAAACAAAAGAACTATAATTATCTTCATATTATTAATCTCATATGGTGCAAGTTAACATATTTCTAGCACTTACAACATGGCTTGGCACACAGCAGACACTTAAAAAAATTAGTGGAATAAAATGAACATCATATATGAGGAATTTGAGAGGCAGGGTAGGGGGCTGTGAGGGGTAGAGAGGGAAAAAAATGAAACAAGATGGGACCGGGGAGGGAGACAAATCATTAAGAGATTCTTAATCTCGGGAAACAAACTGAGGTTGTTGAGGGGCTTAGGGGGAGAGATCGAGTGGTTGGGTGATGGACATTGGGGAGGGTATGTACTACGGTGAGTGCTGTGAACTGTGTAAGACTGATGATGCACAGACCTGTATCCCTGAAACAAATAACACATTATATGTTAATTTTTTAAAAATGAACATCATAGAAATCTGTGTTTCTCTCCATGAGTGCAGGGCACTTCTCTACGCACTAATCTGGTACATTTTGAATTAATAAAATGATTAAATAGAGCAAAGTAAATGATCCAAAGAAAATTATAAAAGTCAATCATCCAAAAAATTAAATTCTAAATTAGCACACTCAAAATTTGTTAAATTTTCACATTTCTATATAAATGACAGTCCTTTTACTTTAAAAATGGAAACTTTATAAAAAATATCAATTTGCGGGCTTTCTGCTCAGCGGAGAGCCTGCTTCTCTCTCTCCCTCTGCCTCCTCCTCTGTTTACTTGTGTTCTCTATCTCTCTGTCAAATAAATAAATAAAATCTAAAAAATATATATATATATATCAATTTGTCTAAAATTTGTAATTAAAAATCAATACTCAATGAAAACAAGCCCAAGCAGTATCTTTCTCAGATTTTATTCATTTATAGTCACTGAGAATCTGTGTGTCACACACTAAGCTACAACAGTATTATTTCATAGAATAATGATCACTATGTAAGTTGACTCTAAATACTATATGAAAAAACAAAGTGAGGAGTGCCTGGGTGGCTCAGTGGGTTAAAGCCTCTGCCTTCGGCTCAGGTCATGATCTCAGGGTCCTGGGATCAAGCCCCACATCAGGCTCTCTGTTCAGCGGGGAGCCTGTTTCCCCCCCTCTCTCTGCCTACTTGTGATCTCCGTCAAATAAATAAATAAAATCTTAAAAAAAAGTGAGAAAATTATTTGCTTACTGTATTACCTGTTTTAACATGAAGAGGAGGAAGAACATTCACATTGTGAGGTGGCAAAATGTAGAGCAGCTGATTGGCGAAATAGGCGGCCATGAAACGAGCCATGGACTGAATAACCCTCATAGCTGCGTCAGGATGAACATTTCTCATCATTCCAAACTCACAGTGAGACTTCTCAGGAACTAAGAAATACAGCAAATGACCAAAGGAGATTCTGATCAAACCATCAAAAAGTAATAATATTTAAGTTCCCAACACTATACAAGTAGAAAATTACAATTAAAATTTTTTTCTGAGATGAACACCCACCACCTGTATGAGCTAATTTATAATGGTATATAAACTTCCTGAAGACAACAGAACAAAAATAATTAGCTCACAATTATGAGCACATGCACTTAAGAACTACTGATGACTTCAAGTTACCAGTTTTATTTTAAGACATGGAAGGAGAAGGGCATCTGAGTGGCTCAGTGGGTTAAAGCCTCTGCCTTCAGCTCAGGTCATGATCTCAGGGTCCTGGGATGGAGCCCTGCATTGGGCTCTCTGCTCAGCGGGGAGCCTGCTTCCCCCTCTCTCTCTGCCTACTTGTGACCTCTGTCAAATAAATAAAATCTTAAAAAAAAAAAAAATGGAAGGAGAAATACAAAACACTCATTATTTTCCCTTTTCCTCCTCTTTCCAATGTTTTTTCTTTGATGAAAGGAGGCAGAGCTTACTACAAAAATAATCTGAAAAGCACTAGAACAGTGATTCTTTTTTTAAGATTTTATTTATTTATTTGAGAGAGGGAGAGTGAGAGAGAGAGAGAGTGCGCACAAGCGCAGAGAGGGGCAGAGGAAGAGGCAGAAGCAGACTCCCCTGCTGAGCAGGGAATTGATGCTCTCTGCTCCATCCCACAATGCTGGGATCATGACCTGAGCCAAAGGCAGCTGCTTAACCAACTGAGCCACCCAGGCGCCTCTAGAACAGTGATTCTTTTTTTTTTTTTTTTTTTTTTAAGGTTTTATTTATTTATTTGACAGAGAGAGAGAGAGATCACAAGTAGGCAGACAGGCAGAGAGAGACCGGGAAGCAGCATCCCTGATGAGCAGAGAGCCCGATGCGGGGCTCGATCCCAGGACCCTGAGATCATGACCTGAGCCGAAGGCAGAGGCTTTAACCCACTGAGCCACCCAGGCGCCCAAGAGCCCC